>OZ018330.1:148209531-148349531 GCA_963969495.1 Ceratothoa steindachneri | reverse complement strand
TTAGCAATTATATCATTCAAAGATCATACAAAACAACATAAAGGTTTCAAATTTCGTTAGAATCATCGAATAGTTATGATGTTGTTGCCAAAACCAAATAATTCCTAGGCTAACCTTGGGAGCACATTTTGAATTATATTCTTCGAAAGAGAATTTTAAAAAACTTAAGGTTTCAAATTTCGTTAGAATCGGCCGAATGGTTATGATATTATTGCCAAAACAAAATAATTCCCGGGCTAACTTTAGGAGGTCTTTGGCAATTAGATTATTTAAAATAGGATGTAAAACAACCTAAGGTTTTCAAATTTCTTTAGAATCGGTCGAATAGTTACGATGTTATTACTAAAACAATAAATAGCAAAACCGGACAGACCCACGAGTGAGATGTAGAGTCGCCCGCGACTAGACTCTCACGCGACTTAAAATTTCCGAAATTCTTTCTCGCGGTCTTGATAACAATAGAATGTTGTTCATGATGCCAGCATACCTTTCTCTCAAAGACATGAAACCAATAGTTGAGCAGATTCTTTGGAAAAGCTCATATCTCGTGTCAGTTCATTGAGTTCGACTTGCATAAATGACACCAGTTGGTGGCCCTCTTCTGGCTTGTATGCATAAAACTCAGCTGTATCGGTAATGCCACTGGCCTTTGAATTAGAGCTAGAGAGTACCAATGGTAAAATCAAGCTCAAAAACAGGAAGATCGGGGTCAACTGGGACTGGTTTTCTAGCAGACGAACCATTTGGGTATTTGTGATTGATGCCTTTAAAATTTGATATGCAGAAGTAACAAGGAGTTACAAGGAGTAACAAGGAAACGAAGTATCCTGGGAGACCTTACGGTCCATTCAAAGAGAGTACCTTTGGACTAGCAATCGAGCAGGCACATGGCTGCTCAATTGTTTTGCGTCCCTAAACGGCCACTTTTCAAGACTTTGTCTAGTCTTGACTTGAACTGGTCAACAGATTCACTGTTGACAACTTCCACTGGAAGTGCGTTCCACATACCGCAGATACTGTAAGTGAAAAAATTTCCACACAGATTGCGGTTTTAATGCTTCAGTTCAAGTTTGAAGCCGTGATTGCGCGTTTTGTTCTCACTCAGTGTGAAAATATCCCGGTAGTCAACATTGTTGAACCCTCGAAGTATTTTGAAAACTTCGATGAGCTTACCACGCAGTCTACGGGTTTCCAGCGAGGACAGATCTAATTCCCTTAGTCTATCCTCATAATTTTTATGTCGGATAGAGGGGATCAGCTTGGTTGCCCTGGCTTATACGCGTTCCAACCTTGCGATATCCTTTCGGAACGAAGGACTCCAAAATTGTACGGCATACTCCAGGTTCGGCCGAACGAGGAAGTTGTACAGACAAAGTACTATCTCCTTGTTATGGTATCCAAACTGGCGCTTTATGTAGCCTAACATCCTTTGGGCTTTCTTCTCTGCCTCGATGTACTGTTTCGAGAGCTTGAGGTCGCTAGTGATAGTTACACCCAAGTCCTTCTCAGTGTCACTCGATTCAAGAGCAGTGCCTTTAAGGATATACTGAGATTGGGGGTTTCTGTGGCCGATATGCATCACTTTGAATTTGTTCACGTTAAAAGGCATTTGCCACGAGTCCGACCACTCCCCAATCTTCCTAAGATCTTCCTGCAGGCGGGCCAAGCCGTATTTCCATCCTTTGCAACGTTCATACCAAGCTTGGTATCGTCGGCAAATTTGGAAATCTTGGCAACCATGTCACCGTCCATGTCGTTGACGTAGATGATGAATAGTAGTGGTCCCAGGACAGAACCTTGAGGCACCCCGCTAGTAACGGGCACCCACTCAGAAGACTGTCCATTTACCACCACCCGTTGCCGTCTGCCCCTCAGCCAGTTTTCGATCCAGCCTGCTACTTTTCCGTCTATGCTCAGCGCTCGCACTTTCCGGAGAAGGCGGCGGTGTGGTACCTTATCAAAAGCTTTCTGAAAGTCTAAGTACACCACATCCACCGCCTTGTCCCGATCGTGCTCACTGAACACGAAGTGTAAGAATTCCACAAGGTTGCATGAGGTGATCTTTGCATTCCCTCCACACCATTACTCCAATCGCGTAAACTTTCCACACATGTTAAACAGTAAATATGGGGAGCAAATGGCTTAACCTGGTTCTCTAGTTTCACTCCAAAGAAAGAATGATATGACTTTTTCACAAAATCCGTGATTTTTGCTTAACGGTCTGGAAGAGTGCCATGTCCGCAGATGAACAAAACCTATTCGGATGATTCTTACACTTAAGATCTATTGTAATGCAAATCTAGACCTGAAAAGAGGAATAAAATAGGTTATGTATGGTTACTCATCACTAGATGTGACAAAACAGAAGTAATGAACGGTTGGGTGGTGGCACCATTTTGGAATATACGTTCTAATATAAATCGAGCATATCTTAGAAACCAGACCTGCCTAAAGAAAAATAATTATATTCTTAAATTCAGCATGCAATAATGATTATAAATTAGTTGGAAAACCTATGACCTTTCAAAAAAAAGTTTTGAAACGCAGGTGAGTGTAATTTGATATATATTTTAATAAATTTAAATTTACAATAAATTCCAATGAGTTAATCGTCACAAAGTAGCATCAGCAGAAGATTATGGTGACATTCCTTTGGTTTACTATTGGTGTTGCCCATTACTGCTTTATCCAGCTAATCAGAACATCAGAGCAGATGTTTACTGCGAGTAACTTGAAGAAACGCATATTCATTTGGGAAAAATGAGACCTGCACTAGTGACTTGACGTGGTCCAATTCTGTTTCACGACAAGGCACGGCCACATGTTGCAAAAATGAGGCTGCAAAAACTCGTTAACTTGGGATACGAGAATTTACTACATCATCGATAGTCTCCCGATCTTATACCCACTGACTAACATTTTTATAGACATTCTTTTAAAGAAATTTAACTTTCATGTCCTAAAATAGAGTGGAAGCTTGATTCAATAAATTCCTAGCATCAAAGCCTGGATTTTTATCGATGAGGAATAAATGATCTTGTTGATCGAGGGCAGTGATGCATAGATGTTCAGTAATCATACTTTGACTAAATTTATCATACGCAGTGTTATAATTTTTTAAGAATAAATGTTTGTTTCTGAAATCGGTCTGATTTTCCGAAAGATCTTATAATAGAATGCTCTATAATGGCAGAAGGATCCCTTTGCTTAAGGATTTTTGCCCGTTCTAAGGCTGATTCCAATGTGGGAACAAACCCTAGCCTCAAGTGTGCGCACAGTGTATTGGGCAAGGAGACACCTTGTGCACATTAATATATATATATAAATATATATATATATATATATATATATATATATATATATATATATATATATATATATATATATATATATATATATATATATATATATATATATACAGTTGTAAAAGCCCAAAAGCCCGACACCGGCCGATAACATTTGGTCGCTCAAAGAAGGGATGTCAGGCTTTTACGACTGTATTTTCTCCGTCCTTAGAGGCACGGTTTCATTTGAGCGGTGGTTTTTGGAGGTGCGAACGAAAAAGTTAAATTGATGAGATGCGTTGTCATGGCTTACGTGTCACGTTAGCTCAATCGGTAGAGCACTGGTCTAGATGACCAGAGCTCTGAGGTTCGAGTTCTTATAGGGCAATAGTTTTTTATTCTCTTTGATTTTTATCGGGGTCGCCTCCAGGAGGATCTCTCCTCCCTTGTTTCTGTGCATCACTTCTCAATATATATATATATATATATATATATATATTTATATTTATATATAAATATATATATATATATATATATATATATATATATATATATATATATATATATATATATATATATATATATATATATGATTAATACCTCTGCGCAAACGTATAGGAGTTAGATCTTTGATGTAAAACATACTGCCAATGGTTCCCTATTGATGAAAATTACACCAAAGTTAGTGTGATAATAATTATTTTTGAGTAAACGGATAATTCTACTCGCCAAGATTTATTCAGTCTTGCCATTTCTGGTAAAATAATGTGTCGTTAATCTTTAAGTCCAGAGGGATCAGAAAATTTAGTGATTTAGAGTTAGTCCATAAATTTTTTAACTACTCTGTCGAAATAAAAGATGGAAAACAATTATTGAGGAAGCAGGATTTTAGAAATCGAAATTCAGAGTGCATATGAGAAAAGGTAGAAGTAAGATGGTATCTTCTGTGTTACATAGTGTTAATAGAAGAAAGTTTGAAATTTATACCTGCACTGCTGATAAAGTTTAAACCAAGGCCTGAAAACGTGGCCTTTCTATAGACAAAAGTAAGTGATTTCGGCGTCATTTTGTTTTGAAATTACCAAGTCTCAGAAGAGCAGCGCTCCATTATGTTCTCGTTTCATCGTATAAGTTATATTTGGATATACCAAATTGAAAAACGTGAAATACACTTCAGCCTGTGTTGCATAAGGAAAACGTCGATCAAATAATCAACGAAACTCCTATAGAATATAAGTAGAATTTCGGAGGAGATTGATTGAAGAAAATATCTTCAAGATCGGTCAGGGAAAAATATCTGTCAATAAGTTATCAAAGTGGGAATCCATAGCGATGCCATCGATCTGTTTATAAGGTTTACTATTAAAATTAAAGAGGGTTTATTAAATACTACTTTCCCAGATGTTTAAATTTGTCTTGTCGAATCTTTGAAAAGAATTGGTGGAAGAGTTTGGTTATAATAATTTCAATAGTTTGCGACACAGGTACATTTGATAATAATTCTTTTACATTGAAGCTTACAAAAAAGAGGTCGAATAATAAATTATTATAAAAAATTCTTTCTGGTAATTATAAGATTTAGAAACTAAAAATTGGTTATTGGAAAACGGTGATATAAGATGCACGATATACACTGTTTTTTTTTTACATTTCCTACATTCTTAGTTTAATAAAATCAAGAATAATTTTGTAATCATAATTGAACTTGCGGATGTTGTTGCTAATAGTTGTAAGTATTTATTTATAAATTAACTAATTGAGTCATTTATTTTTGTAGAAGATATGCTAGTTTTAGTGAAACATTGATTTTTAACAAATATTTCCTGAACTTTCAGATATTTATCGACTATTAAAACCATTTTAATTTTAACTAATTTTATTTGCTTAAAATAAACAAAAAACTAAGACTAATAATTGCTTTTCATAATTAACATAATAACTTAATTTATTTGAAGATTCATCTTTTCAGATGCTCACCATTCTTCTCATAACATTCATTTGCTGAACTTTCAGATATTTATCGACTATTAAAACCATTTTAATTTTAACTAATTTTATTTGCTTAAAATAAACAAAAAACTAAGACTAATAATTGCTTTTCATAATTAACATAATAACTTAATTTATTTGAAGATTCATCTTCTCAGATGCTCACCATTCTTCTCATAACATTCATTTACTCGTGACGAAGTTGCTCTCATCACTTTTTTAAAAAGTTCTTCATCGATATTATTAATTTTTTCAGCGATATTATTTTTTAGTTGTTGGATACTTCTAGGATTTTTACGGTAAACACGATCTTTAAAATATCCCCATAAAAAATTCTAAAGGTGTGATTTTTTCTCTGAAGTCTCGTCTTAACAACTGCATTGTTTCATTCGATATATGTGATGTTGCACCGTCTTGCTGCAAAACAGTTTTCATCTATTTCGAAGCCTTCGAAAGTTCGATAAAAAATATTCTTCAACCATGTGTTGCTATTTTTGGCAATTTACAGTGTTCGAATTTCCATTTTCATTCTCATAAAACTCATAAAAATGCGGCCCAATGATCTACTGAGGTGTTATCGCTCACCGCACAGTGGTTTTTGCATGATGCAGCTCTTTATGGTGTATAGTTTTAGGGTTGTGAACATACCATATTCTGTTGTTCTGCTTATTATTGTATCCACTAAGATAAGAGTGTGCTTCCTCAGACGTTATCACGGGCGGTACATAAACTTCCCCAAATTTTCCTCTAAATTATTCTGCATATAGTTTCTTTTCGCGAAATCGTTGTCTTCGAATTTTTGCACAACCTGAATCTTGTATGGCTTAATTTTCATTTTTTCTTCATTACATTGTATGTTGCACTTTTTGACAATCCCACTTCTCTGACATTTTCACTGATTTCTGCGGCCACCGTTCGACGTTTTGACGCAACTATTCAATTTTATGTTGTTCTACGCCTTTTCTGCCAACATGCCATTTTCGTCCATCTTGTACACTACTGGTTTCTCGAAGTTTTTTAATTAGTCTGCATAGAGCTTGTCGTGATGGTAGGGCTTGAGCTCCTTCATGTCTCATCCGTCGTTGCGTTGAAACAGTTAAATCTGAAGAATGTTTCAGCCTTTTTTTTCGTTCAATCATTTCCAGGAGCTTCCAAGATTTCAGTTTGAAAAATTTCTTAATAAAAGTTTTGCTAGGCAAATTTTTTTATCCAAAAAATCTGCCTTTTTTAGACCTCAAAATAATCATCGCAAACGACTACACAATAGGCTCGCTTTTTCGCTATAAAGATCGCCTTCCTGATACGTGTCGTTCATCTCTCGTATATAATTACTTGTTTCCATCGTGCGATGCGACCTATATTGGCTCTACCCGCCGAACTCTCCATTCAAGAGTTGCACAGCACGCCGGAAGGTCCTGCCGTACGGGTTTGCCCCTAGCCAAATCAGACTATTCTATCATCCGACTCCACGCCAATTCTTTCAATTTACAGGTAAAACTCGAAGACTTTTCTATAGTCTCTAGAGCTAATACCCTCTATGATTTACGAATCCTTGAATCCATATATACTCGTATTTTAGATAGTAAACCCACACTTAACTACCAAACTTCGTCCTTTCCATTACATATTGCACGTTAGATGGTACCCTTACTTTACCATCTTCATGTTAATTTAAATTAATGTTTGCCTTGCTTTGGCACTTTCATGTTAATTTGAATAATGTTGCCATTACCAATACAATTCCATCAATTATAGTTGCAGTATCATGATTTATACAAAAAAGTGACATGTTAGACCCTTCCCTTTATGTTAACTATACCATGTCAATTAGAATTATTTTGTATTACTTTGTATTAGAATTACTTTGTATTTATACTAAATATAATTCCAGTACCCAGGTGATGAGGCTGGCCCTCGAAACGTTGGTTAAAATTAAATGAAGAAAAAAATGCATTTCTTTTCTGCTGCCCTGGTTCTCTCTTATATATATTGAAACTCCGAACTATAAAGAGCGGATCACTTTTGAATATATAGCTCCCTCTCTCTCTCTCTCTCTCTTTCTCTTTATATATATATATATATATATATATATATATATATATATATATATATATATATATATATATATATATATATATACATTTTTTTGTAGCCTACGTGGTACAACCTAATATTTGTACTTATTCACGTGTTACCTCTCGTGATTTTTACCCATATATATATATATGGAAAGAAACCACAGTGATGGGATCAATTTATTCGCGAAACCAGGTTTTGACGGAAGCCTTCGTCATCGTCAATCGCTGGAATACTATTGAAATACACACAAATTTACATCTCGGAATGTGATTAGGGGGGAAGGGTATGGGGAAGCAATGGCATTTTTGACTAAAGGAAGTATAAATTTCTTACTTAGCAAAGGATTAGTGTTGAATTAGCCATCGGAAGTATTAAAGTTTGGAATTTCCTTTATAAGCGCCGTTTCAATTAGACGCCTATCTATATAATTGTGAGAATTATTCTTTCTGAGGCAGCTGCAAGAGAAGTGGCGCGAGCACTTGACCATGTCGTTCAACCTGGCCAGCAGGTCAGTCTTGTTCACACTCCTGCAGAGAACTGGATGTCTAGACAAGCTCCTGAGGATGTTCATTTCCTTTCACAAAGATATGAAAGGCACCATCCAGTATGACGGCTCCTCCTTGGACCCCCCCTCCCCACGTCAAGAGCGGAGTCAAACAAGGTTGTGTGCTCCTGCCGACACTTTGCGGCATCCTGTTCTCCCTGTTGCTGCGCTTCGCCTTCAGTCAATCTGAAGAGGGGGTCTACCTTCACACTTGAAGCAATGGCATCTGTTCAACCTCGTACATAGACAAGGGTGCAAAAAGTTCTCGTTCCGAAGATGATGTTTGCTGACCATTCTGCCCTGACAGCACACTCTGAGATTGCCCTCCAGGAGCTCATAAGATGTTTCAGATTGCCTAAAAGGAGTTTGGCCTCACAAAGAGCATCAAAAAGACCAACATTTTGTGTCAAGATGTTAGCTCAGCCCCCCGCATTTTCATCGGTAACTGCACCCTCAACGTGGTGGAAGATTTCACATAACTTGGCTCATCATTTCGAGCACTCTCAATCTGGACATCAAGCTGAATTCAAGAATTGGCAAAGCATCGGCAGCAATGGCCCGCCTGCCAAAGAGAGTGTAAGAAAACACAATGCTCACCATCAAGATAAAGATACAAGTGTATCAAGCCTGCGTGCTGAATACACTGCTCTACGGAAGCGAGAGCTGGAGCCAGTACCACCGCCAAGTACACAGGCTCAACAATTTTCACCTACGCTGCCTCGGAAGGATTCTCGGTATTTCATGTCACGATCACGTCCCTAACAAGGACGTTCTGGTAGGGCAGGAACCCTTAACATATCTGCCCTGTTGACCATGTCTGGCTTGGCCATGTTAGTCGCATGCAGGATGGCAGACTACCCAAAGACATTCTGTATGGTGAGCTTGCCACTGGCTTCAGACCCACAGGAAGACCCATACTCCGCTACAAAGACGTGTGCATGCGAGACCTCAAGGCGGGTGGCATTGCACAGGAAAGCTTTGAAGTGGTGGCTGCAGACGGCAGTAGCTGGAAACTTGTCACCAAGTTAGCCATTAAGACAACAGAGCAGAAGAGATGTGGGAAGAAAAAAGAGCGCGCAGACGACAGAGAGCAGATTCAGCGCCCTCGGACAACAGTCTTCACATGTAGCAACTGCAACAGGACCTACCGTTCAAGGATCGGACTGTACAGTCACAGGCGTCACTGCACTTCCACCATAGACTGACTTCCATGGCGCAATCTCCATTGTCTTCCGAGACAGAAGGATGCCAATAATAGGGTAGTGGAGTAGAAAGTGGTTTTATTTTAAGACTACTAGTATTACTTTAATAATAAGATTGACAATATCATTTGAACTGGGTATTTATTTAGCCTTCTACATATATCTCGTCGGGAATTGAGCCATTGGCCTTACGCTTCAGTATTGGGAGGCTGGATTGTATCCACTATACCACTATGTTTTAAACACCTCTTTCTAAAGCATTGCATACTCATTTTTGTGTTGTGTAATGTCTCGTTAGCTGGATTCCAGAGAGTGTGATGATAGTCTGAAATAATAATAGCAAGATTACTGCAGATATCGGGGTACATACGGGTAAATACTACTTAATAGTTACTTTCTATCCAAATAATGAAGGAAAGGTATATTTTCTTCATCTTTACGTGTACCTCTTTCTGCCTGTGGTGGGTGATAACAATATGCCCCTCAACTTCACACCAGTATATTGTAGCTCCCTCTCTTTATGTGACATAAAAAAATTGCCAGCTGCTGGGTGAAGTAGGCAATTTTGTACGAGAGCTGCTATTTATCAAGTCGAGAAAGACAATCAACAGCAGTCATAAGTTTCCTTTCAATGACTCAACTTCCAACTCTTGCAAAAAATGCTTCTACTTTTCAATGATCAATATTGCAGTTTTTGATTTCGAGAAGGATTGGGTTTAAAGGAGGAAAAGGTTGGTACAATTTAATAGGGAGAAAAGAATGTTGAAGGAGAGTTTCAATGGCGGTGGGAGATAGATAAGTGGTGAAGAGAGGAGCCATTTTCAATGCACAAGAACATTCAATTTTCGTTTCGAGATATTTTGTGGTTTCTATAAGAGAATAATCATTTGGAAGGTTTTATTTATTATTATTGAAATAAAAAAAACCTTTTTGATAGAGATATGTAAAAGAGAATGTGAAATTAATTTAAATGAAAATGTCTGAATTGGTTAAAGTGGTAGATATGGCATGGATTCTCTTAAGTCCAACTACGGTGTAATAAAGTACAGAGATAATTTTGTTGGTACGATTTCTCAATTAAATATTAAAAGAAATGTACATAACTACAAAGAACAATTTTAGCGAGGGCGAACTTGGGACAGATAAATGAAAGCTACTGGTGAGGAAAATAAAAAAAACATGATAAAGGAAAGGCCATTGATAACAAGAATTGGCCAAACGACCCTCATCAACTTGACCTACAGGGGAAGGAGAGTGGATTATTAACCTCCGGAATTAAGTTCGTATAAAGACATCATATGCACTCGAAAGACCAAACTTGTTTTCATGTAATCGTTACGGGTATGACCTCATTTTATGTAATATTAAGGGGTATGACCTCATTTCACCTTTTATTAACGGGCATGACGTCATTCTGAGATCCAAATAAACAGAACTTTCAATCCTCTTATTTTTCACGTTTCTTGAGCGTCTGAATAAATAAAATCAAAATTTGTGGAACTTTCATTAATATAACCGATATCAGTGGAAATTTTCTTATTCCAAAATCTATTCGTGAACTAGATCTACCAAAAGTTATTGAGAGTACGGTAGTTTATTATTTCTTTGTTGTTTTTCTGTTCGTTTATTCGTTGTTATTGTTATGTACTTTCAAAGAGTTCATGTTAGTAGTAAAGATTCGCACTGCCCAGATTGAAGTAACATTCTCACGTTACAATTAATGATGAGCCACTCTTTAATTCACATATCGAAAGCAATACAATTGTGTTGACAATTGTTTGTAGAAGCATTTATTTGTCAAAAGAGCAAAATACTAAATCTAGAGGAGAACTTTCAGATTAGTTGGGTATTCTACAGGAACAAGAACCATCAGGGTATAAGTATTTTATTTGATTAAAATATGAAAATTATATCGTGAGATATAAAGGTGGCCTATATTCCTTATATTCAATAGCACCATCATGTTTAGGAGAAGGAAAAGTGTATAAATTCTATCAAAATAAAATATTAACTTGACACCAACCAGAATACAAATCTACAACTCAACAATTTAAGATCGCGCGTGTAAATTTGTTACAATCAATTTCTCGATAAAAGAAATAATAAACACCAAGAAATGGACGTCTCCCTACAGGTCTTTTGTCCTCGCTTTTCGAAGGAAAGTTGAAGTATCAATAATGGTATTGATAAATGAAATAACAGGCCAGTTTCTTTAATAAATAGACTTAAAATATTAATACAAATATTGGGAATTACTTAGGAATAAAGGGCTTAATAAAATATGTCTAAAACAGACTAAATGACGATGAACATGAATAAACAGCCAGGACTAATGGGTCCAACAAAAAATAAGTAGCAGTTAGTACTTTTACTTACAATGATCAAAGAGTAAACAAAAATGGGATCCTCGCCTTTCCAGACTCTCGCGATCACAGGTGAAAGGAATTTCGCATTAAGGACTTCCTTTTGCGAGCAACGAGGAGAGCAGGAAATATTGGCATATTCGCTGTTAAATAATTTCGATACTTTTCATCTAGAGAATGTGTTATTAGTAATAACGCTAATATTGAAAATTAGAAAACTAGGTCATTGCAATAGAAGTTAAGTTTATTGATGTCAAGGTTCTTATTTTACTCACTGCAAGGTAAGTGTTATCATAGAGTGAGAGAGAGAGAGAGAGAGAGGGAGAGAGAAAGAGAGAGTGAGTGAATAAGAGAGAGAGAGAGAGAGTAACAAGGAGTAACAAGGAAAGTAAGTACCCTAGGAGACCTTACAGTCCATTCAAAGAGGGTACCTTTGGACTATCAATCGAGCAGGCACATGACTGCTCAATTGTTTTGCGTTCCTAAACGGAAACTTTTCAAGACTTTGTCTAGTCTTGACTTGAACTGGTCAACAGATTCATTGTTGACAACTTCCACTGGAAGTGCGTTCCACTTACCGCAGATACTGTAGGTGAAAAAATTTCCATACAGATTGTGGTTGTAACGCTTCAGTTCAAGTTTGAAGCCGTGATTGCGCGTTTTGTTCTCACTCCGTGTGAAAATATCCCGGTAGTCAACATTGTTGAACCCTCGAAGTATTTTGAAAACTTCGATGAGCTGACCACGCAGTCTACGGGTTTCCAGCGAGAAGAGATTTAATTCCCTTAGTCTATCCTCATAACTTTTATGTCGGATAGAGGGGATCAGCTTGGTTGCCCTGGCTTATACGCGTTCCAACCTTGCGATATCCTTTCGAAACGAAGGACTCTAAAATTGTACGGCATACTCCAGGTTCGGCCGAACGAGGAAGTTGTACAGACAAAGTACTATCTCCTTGTTACGATATCCAAACTGGCGCTTTATGTAGCCTAAAACCCTTTGGGCTTACTTCTCTGCCTCAATGCACTGTTTCTAGAACTTGAGGTCGCTAGTGATAGTTACACCCAAGTCTTTCTCAGTGTCACTCGATTCAAGAGCAGTGCCCTTAAGGATATACTGAGATTGGGGGTTTCTGTGGCCGATATGCATCACTTTGCATTTGTTCACGTTAAAAGGCATTTTCCACGTGTCCGACCACTCCCCAATCTTCCCAAGATCTTCCTGCAGGCGGGTAGTAATTCCATCCTTTGCAACGTTCATACCAAGCTTGGTATCGTCGGCAAATTTGGAAATCTTGGCAACCATGTCACCGTCCATGTCGTTGACGTAGATGATAAATAGTAGTGGTCCCAGGACAGAACCTCGAGGCACCCCGCTAGTAACGGGCACCCACTTAGAAGCCTGTCCATTCACCACCACCCGTAACCGTCTGCCACTTAGCCAGTTCTCGATCCAGCCGGCTGCTTTTCCGTCTATGCCCAGCGCTCGCACTTTCCGGAGAAGGCGGCGGTGTGGTACCTTATCAAAGGCTTTCTGAAAGTCTAAGTAGACCACAGCTACCGCCTTGTCCCGATCGTGCTTACTGAACACGAAGTGGAAGAATTCCACAAGGTTCGTCAGGCATGACCGTTGCCTTCGGAAGCCGTGCTGGGAAGTCCTCAGTAGCAGGTTTGACTCTAAATACGACGTCATTTTGTCCACCATGATGCTTTCCATGAGTTTACCGACTATCGAAGTCAAACTGATAGGTCGGTAGTTCGACGGTTAGCTTCGGTCTCCTTTCTTGAAGATAGGAGTGACCTCCGCTTCACGCCAGTCTCTAGGAACGCATTTGGTCCGGATTGACATGTTAAAGATTGCGCTCAGGTGTCGTGACACTTAATCGCGCACTTCTTTCAACACTTTAGGTAGAAACCCATCTGGTCCAGGGGACACATTCGTCTTTAGGTCAGTGATCTTTTTCTTTATTTCTCCTTCGGTGAAGTCTATATCCTCCAGCTTTTTCCCCGAGTACGAATCCATTGGCTGGGGGATGGGACCACACTCTTTAGTAAACACTGAAGAGAAGTAGTCGTTGAGGAGGTTAGCATTTTCTGCATCTAAGTGCTTTAATGTCCCCTCCTCATTTCTCAAAGGGCCAATCGTTCGACGGATTGGTTTACGGCTGTTCACTTATCCAAAAAACTCCTTGGGATTCTCTTTACAGAGTCTCGCCACTAGGAGTTCCTCAGAACGCTCAGCCGCCCTTATGCTGGACTTTACTCTCCTGGCTAGCCTCCGGTATTGGTCAAAGTCAACCGAGATCTTCGATTGTCGGTACACAGTTCTCTTCTTCCTAAGCAGTTGGCCGATTTTTTGATTAAACCACTTTGGTTGAACAGAAGACCGACGGGGACATTTCAGAGGGATGAAACGCGATTGAAGACTCATGAATGTGGTTTTAAAACTGTTCCACGAGTTTTCAACAACATTGCATATTTCTAGCCTCGCGTCAATCAGTCCAGCACGAAGACCTGCAAAGTCTGCTCTTTTCATATCGAGATTCTTCAAATCACTAGTTGCAGGCCCTGCCTTCGGAGCTTTGAATACAAATCTAATTAGTCGGTAGTCACTGCTACCGAGCTTTTCACCAACAAAGAGGTCCTCAACGATGTCATCCTCCGAGGGGAAAACCAAGTCGAGGATATTGTCTCCTCTCGTTGGCTCTCTCACCCATTGAGTGAGGAACTCGTTGTTCGCGAACTCCAGGAGTAGTGCGTTCTCGCCACAGGGTTCTCTGGTTTCCCAGTCATCTTGTGTGTTGAAATCACCCATGACGATACACACTCTGGCTCCGACAAGTTCTCCTAGTAGCTGGTACAGATCTCTGTCCTTTTAAACGAGTTGGGCAGGAGGTCTATAAAGCACCAGGGTCCTGTATTTGGCAGGACCTATCTCTAGGTCAACACCTAGTAGTTCATGGTCTGATACGATGTTGCAATCCGTCGAGTTGAGAGTATCCTTGACATATAACATCACACCGCCACCCTCTCTGTTTGGCCTATCTCTCAGGAAGAGCTGGTAACCTGTAATCGTGAATTCACCTTAAAAATCTCGGCTTGAGGGTTTTATCCACGACTTCGTTATGGCCACCATCTCAGGTTCCCCTTTTACTACGAGGCCACGGAGCTCAAGAAATTTATTCCTGATTGACCTCGCATTGAACAGAAGAACTTTGAGGAAGTCCCCTAGTGTAGGACTCCCTACGCTCTTCCGTTTCCCGGCTTCTCTGTTTTTGTGGTCACACCCTTTTTGACGACCTCCGAGAAGGTCGTTCCAGGAGTGACACAGGCATGCTGGCGCACGTCCGCTTTCGCTCTGTTTCGAACGCTCCTTTGGGTGCGTTCCACGACATCTTGAATTAAGTTGGCGAGAAAGGCCTTCCCTTTGAAGGAGAGATGTACCCCGTCCTTTTGGTGGAGGTCGTCTCTACCGATAAAGGTACGATAGGGGTCCACGAAGAAGACTCCTTCTGCCGTGCAGAGATCCGCCAACCTTTTATTCACTGCAATGTTTCTTTCGTGAGCGGTTCGGGATGGACCTCTTCTTGGAAGCATCCCAACCACCACACGTTTGCGGGTTTTAAGCCCTATGTCATCCACGGCTCCCATCACCGTTTGGATGGTCTTGCCTGCTGAGGCCAACCTTACCCCCTCTGAGGTAGAGGTCGTTGCCGCTCACCATCAGAGCAACAACTGAATTCTCAGAAATTTGAGCTTTCTCTGCTTCTACTCTGATGTTGTGGTTACCCCGTCCTGACAGGCAGCTTACCTTCACGCTAGTGCGAAGGCGGGCCGCTAGCAGCGGCTGAAGATCCCGTGTTTGCAAGTCACCAATGAGGGTGACCTTCGGACACTTGGTCTCTGAAGACGGGGTCTTCCCTTGTGGAAGAGGCCTCCCCTTTTCCTCTTTACTTTCCACATTCTTCTCTTTTTTTTCTTCTTCTTTATCTGTTTTTATTCTATTTTTGGTACTACTTTTGTTTCAACTTTATTCTTTTTCTTTTTTTTCTTAGTTTCTCCTTTCTTTTTTTCTCTTTTCACTCGCCTCAGCTAGCTTAGCCTCAGATGATGCCGGAATATCCACTTGGTTACCATGGGATTCCGACACGTCAGTGGGCTGAGCATCTTCTAGGCATCGAACCTGAGCTGCGTTAAGGGCTTCGAGCTTCTCCAACTTTCCCTCAAGGACCTTAGCTCTCTCCTCTGAGGCTCTATAGAGGTCTTTTAATTTCTCCACCTCTCGCGTCAATATAAAAGTAGTGCAGGTACTTTCAGAGCTGCATTTTAGAAAGGAGCAGCCCTCCGGAAAGTCAACGCACCACTTTTCTAACTGGCATATTGCACAGTAGTGTTTGAGACGAGTGGGACCTTTTTTGCTTGTCATTTTGAGCACTTTCTCTCTCTCTGAAAACTCGTGACCAGCAATGATAAAAAAGGGGAATTTGTGAGTTTTTCCCGCGTGAGTCGCTCCCGCCTATCGATCAGGGAGGTTTCGGATCTTTCAGAAGGCACGCTCCATATGCTGCTGTTCGTCCGACCGAGTCGTCAAACCTCGGCGTGCCGTGGCTCCCAACCAAGCATCACTGACGGTCCCCGAAGGGACCCTTGATTTGTCACCAGGTGAACAACATCGAAGCACGCCCCATACTAAACTCCTACTAGGTCCCTCCACAACGGCCAGGATTTTGGAGTAGCGTTCAATGGATATCCCTCCACACCAAGGAACTCGACCCAAGGCTTTTTATTGGCCTGGCAACCAGCATGGGAACAAAGGGCCGGCACCTCGGACCAATGCTACCATAAGCACCCGTCAACGGGCACTGAGAACGGTCAATAATTACGCGCCAGGGAAGGGGTTAACGGGGCACTACCCTCATCCCATTCATCGTGCCCCAACGCCTAGGACACCTCTAGTCCTAGTCTCTCGCAACCAGTGAGCGTCGATTGGCGTTGTTTATAGAGGTTCCAAAGCCTATATTCTGACGCATGAGGTAGCTGCCAGGTAGAAAGGAAGAAAATGAAAGAGTGACACGATAGGAGTAGGCTTTTTTTGTTGTTTTTTTTCTTTTTGTATGAGTGGAAGATAGAATAAAAGTAAAAAAAGGAGAGGGATAGAGTAGAAAAAGGAAGGAATGACGCACTTAGTCTGGAACCTCATTTCCGACCAAATCGACAAGGGAAGCCCTACCAGGGGTACCCAGAATTGGTACTCCCACCTACATAGCTAGAAAAGTCCAAGGTCCACACAAGCTCTCTTCCCGCGACAAGGGGGCGTTATCTCTCCCTCTATTTTCGTTATGAAAAAGTAGAGAGAGAGAGAGAGAGTGAAAGAGAGAGAGAGAGAGAGAGTGTTACAAGGAGTTACAAGGAAAGAAAGTACCCTAGGAGACCTTACGCTCCATTCAAAGAGGGTACCTTTGGACTAGCAATTGAGTAGGCACATGGCCTCTCAATTGTTTTGAGTCCCTAAACGGCCACTTTTCAAGACTTTGTCTAGTCTTGACTTAAACTGGTCAACAGATTCACTGTTGACAACTTCCACTGGAAGTGCGTTCCACTTACCGCAAATACTGTAGGTGAAAAAATTTCCACACAGATTGCGGTTATAACGCTTGGAGACTCATGAATGTGGTTTTAAAACTGTTCCACGAGTCTTTAACAACATCGCATACTTCTAGCCTCAGGTCAGTCAGTAAATCGAGTTTCCTCGATTTACTAGTTTCAGGCCCTGCCTTCGGGACTTTGACTACAAATCTAATTAGTCGGTGGTCAATGCCACCGACCTCTTCGCCAACAGAGAGGTCCTCAACGATGTCATCCTCCGAGGGGAAAACCAAGTCGAGGATATTGTCTCTTCTCGTTGTCTCTCTCACCCATTGAGTGAGGAACTCGTTGTTCGCTAACTCCCGGAGTAGTGCGTTCTCGCTACAGGGTTCTCTGGTTTCCCAGTCAACTTGTGTGTTGAAATCCCCAATGACCATGCACACCCTGTCTTCGACAAGTTCTCCTAGTAGCTGGCACAGATCTCTGTCCTTTTCAATGAGTTGGGCAGGAGGTCTATAAAGCACCAGGGTCCTGTATTTGACAGGACCTATCTCTAGGTCAACACCTAGTAGTTCATGATCGGATACGATGTTGCAATCCGTCTAGTTGAGAGTATCCTTGACATACAACATATTATTTCAATAGTTATCGTTTTAATCACTTTTATTCATTATATATGATTCAGAATCTGATATTTGATAAAACTATCTCCCTATAGTTCGCTGTTGTAAAATTCTCCAATTCATTGAAAAATTTCCAATTTGCAAATATTCTGAAAATTCCCTCATCAAAAAGAGGAATATGATTGGAGGAGGAGTGGCTACATACTACAGGCGGCACCAGATAACCATAAATGATCCAATGCATTAAAGATAGATTAAAACTTGGACAAAGAAACCTCCGTAGAGGATTAATTCATAATCAGGAGGTGCTCCTAATTCATCCATGCAGACCCCACGTGAAATTAGTCCTGCCCACGAGCATGGATTCTCGTTTCGACGGAGTGGGGGGCAAATTCACCCCGTATCTTCATCATTGCATCTTCATAAATGAAGGACGATGGAGATTTCTGCTATACAAATAACTCCACTCTGATTCGTCACAAGCTGGAGATAGAGTCTGCCGCCTCGAATAACCGAGCTCTTCATATTGGGATCCTTTTATGACATCTTCAAATCAACCTGAATATATGTACAGAGGAGTATTCATACACAGTTGGATGAGAGTAAACAAGAACAGGCCTATTTTTATTTGTCTTAATTCAGCTGAAAACGACTGATTATAAAAGCTTTGTTATTATTTTATTATAAGTTTAAGAATTAGTGAAAACCAACGTGAACACCTCTGGCAGAAAGGCTTAGAAGATCTTGGTCATGAAGGTGGTAAAGTTAGGATAAGTGAACCTGTGAGGAAACTCAAATAGCCTAAAGAGGTAAATACAAATAGATCACTAAACCGCAAGGTTGCACAACATTCTTGTACACCAAACACCATCAAATATAGGTGTAGGACCAGAGGGGTGCAATTCAAGAACTGCAGAAACAAACACTTGCAGGGGCAGAAGCTCTCAAAAGAAAGACCACGAAGCCTCTCGTGGGAGAAGGGTAAAAATATTTCTTGGTGTTCCTAAGCGTCACTTTGTTCGTATATTGAATGAACCAATTTTTCTCGTTACGAACTTGTTCCTGAACAACGCCTTTGTCCTCATAATTCTATGCAGTGCGCCTACACACATACTCCTTTGAATGCCCATTATCCTGGCCATCAGCACATCCTCGCGCCCATTTGTATACACCCTCCATTAATGGATCCGTAACCCTATCTGATCTTGAAGATATTGTTCGTTCCCCGAATTCCTCAACCCATCTATATGGCACTCTCCTTTACTCGGCATTCCTTCGCCGAATGCAAGAATGCATGGCAGAGCGCCACTGCCTTTTTTAAACGGTCTCTTGCCAGTATCGAAAGAGACCCATCCGAAGGTCGAACCATCTAGAATCGGGTTACCGCTCGTAAAATTACTGTCCCCCACCCATTTTCGCCTTTCGATAGGGAAATATGGCTGATATCATATATGGTTGATATAATATCAAGAAGTCGATATTTTATGAATAATTGCATACAAGATCAGTTTGAGGCCACTTTAGCTATTCTGATTGTAAGTGTTTGCGATCAGCCTCAATCCAGTGGAACCCCAAATTTCCAGAAAAATAAAAAATCTCGCCTGAGAGAATTTTCCATTTTTCTTTTCGGTTGCGTTTTCTTCGTCGCCGGAGTGAAGGGGTGACTCGTATATAATCGCAATGAAACCCAACATTCGCATCTTAAATGATATTTTTATTATTAATACTATGTAACAACATAAGTATCATTTGCAAAAGCTAAGCAGAAATTGGAATGGGCTATTATGACAAGCTAAGAAATGAGGAGGATAATATTCCGAAAATAACTCATTGAATTATTATACAAAGGTATTTCCAACCTATCTATGTCCATTTACCTCTGGGTACCTTCAAATTTCGTCAATGACTACGCCTTTTAAATGATATCCGATTGGTGTTTACGGCAACATCAGAGAAGAAATATTGAAACACATTATTTTATTTCTTTTCCAACAGAATGTAGTCCTGATATCTTCCTCTTTCCTGCAGGTGGATAGGAATCATGCGAGTAAAGGTAGCAGTGCATCACATCACTTTCACCTTCGCGGACTTCACATGTATAGATTTATTTAAATAAATTTATAGCGAAAATCGACGACGGCATCTCCCGCAAAATGTTTGCAAGAAGAAATATGTATAGTGGAGGAAGTGTAAATGTGTGGGAGACATATACCCTCAGATCCTCCTCCTGGCATTAGATTGTTCAAGAATGATCGCAGTCCTTGAAGATGCCAGCTGCAGCATAATGTTTCATACTATACTTGGCACCATTTTTCTAGGCAAGAGGTATGGAGGCCAAGAACAATCTTTAGCTAAATCGATTTCAGTTATTTACAAAAAGGAAAAACCAACGAGACCAGAGTATGAAAAAGTGGTAGGCGAAAAAGAATGAACTAAATAAAAATTGAGAGAAGCTGACCCAATATAGGTAAAACGAAGTTGCTAGGAATTAGAATTTGTAATGATGAACACTACTTTGTTTTTAATCCTTTGGGGTTAATTTAGGTTAATTCTATAGATAGTATACATAGCTAGTGAGGGATATATTAATGCCCATTTAATAAATGTTTGGAAGATTTTCCTCTTATTTCTCAACATAAGGTTTCTCAGCTTGTATAATAGTTCATTTTCTTTGACGTTTTTTTTTTAAACCTGAGCTTTAAATGGTTGCACCGAACCTCTTGCACTCTGCATCATACCTTTCCGCTTCTTCTACTACATTAATGTATATCTGATGCGAGTTTCATGTAAATCGATACAATATTAAATCTTTTCCGATCAGTTTTCATTTTCCATTTCTCTTATCTCTTTTCCCATCCTTTTAGTTTGAATTGCCCCATTGCTAAATGGACAAATAATCAGCTGGCTAATGTCGTGGGCCATTCGGATTGTGGGGAAATAGATATCGCGAGGATAAAACAGACGCTAGTTCGGTTCCACAGCGTCAAACGCTAGGTGGCATTTGGACCGATACTTTAATCTCCCCTTCCCTTTTGCCCCGCTGGTACAACAGTCCGCGATAGCACTCGCAAGGAAACCTTATAATCAGCATAGTTTGTAACCCGTCAGTATAAACAAAGGAAGGTGTTATAGCCTTTCAAATAAAAATCTATAAACAGGCTCACTGTCCCCTCCTATTGTTTAGGTCTAGTTTCGCCAAATAGACGAAATTTCATTCTCTCCGACGAAAACGAGTAGAGACCATTAGGGCTAGGGGGCACCACGCTGAAAAGTGATGCCCTAGAAGAGAGGCTTAAACATGGGCACTCATCTCTCTTCCCATTCCCCCGTAGGGGATAAGTGAGGTATATATACGTCGATCTGGAGAAAATAAAAGAAGAATCGAGTTAGCAATCGAGAGAAGACGAGTACCGGCTTCAGTTCGGGCATTAAAGTGGAACAAACCGGGAGTTAAGAAGAAGAAGAAATTCCTCCCGAGGCTGTTCCTTTTGATCACATCGAAGAGTAGAGCATTGGTATAGAGAATAACTCTCATACCCCTCTCGTCAGAGAAACCCCCTATCTCAGTTTTCGAATAAAACCAGAGATATCCCTCACCATTGAAGAATACCAAAGTGAAGTTCCGCTCGTGAAAGGATTCACCTCTTGGTCAACTCCTATCATCGAGAAACCCTACAAGTGTAACTCAAGGATTGGAATAATCATACATCTACTCCCCCCCCTCCCCTCCGCTTATATCGTCAAGTCAAGAAACATCGACTCGCCCCTTCTCAGTCACCTCGAAGTCAGCTGTTTCTTCCAGTCAGCCACTCCCTCGTCTGCGACACACTTACCTCACTTCTCACTGACTCCCTCCCCAACTCAACGAGATTCTCGGTCAAGGTTATTCCCCGTCTGACTCCACTTTGTTCAAAGGTAAAAGGATTCCCATTTAATTATGTTTTTTAATTAACATTCCGTACTAAAGTGAATCTTTGCGTCAACCATCGCGTAGTATTCATTGGTTGTAGTAATTTTTATTCAGACGATCTTATTATAGCCTTAGTATATTTAAAGTTTTATTATTTAATTTCTTTATGTAATTAAAAGTATATTTTTTTCCCTAGTCGTTTAATTAACTCCTCGAAATTCTGCATATGGCAATAAATATACAAATTTACGAATCCGCCTTGGTTAAAAAATCAAATTAAAAGATAAATAGAAGTAGAGCACTCTTAGAGAAAAAAAGAACGGAGTTATTCATGTACGGAATAAACATACATACATACTCGGCCGTATACCACGAGACGGATGTTTAAGCATCCCTCGTTGATATGTGGTGGTAACCAATATCTGTATTATAAATTGAATATAGAGATGGGCCTAGACACCCACATTGGGGGAGTCCAAGAGCGAGCTCAAACGTTTATACTTGATGGTTGCCTATTTCTATAAATGCAGATCTTTCCATAACATAATTCTATAATATTCTTTTTATCATAGCCCAGAGACAGGATATTCCGTCAGTTCTAAACCTGGCTAAAAGGCATAAAGCCTTCTAGCTAGGGTAGCTAGTAGATATGAAGTGTATTCGGTTAGTGACACTGTTCACCACTTCCGATGCACATAAAAGTTATCTATGAGGGTACCACCACTTAGAGTTCAAAGCCACAAGCCAGAGTCATCATTACGGCGGGTAGAGTTGTCAAGGCCTATCTTATCTTCAACGTGTACGCAGAGTATGTGGAAATGATAAAATTCGGGACATTTTTGATCCTATGGGCTCTTTTGCCTTAACTTCTCAAGACACCTAAGGGTTATAGTATCTACTCTTCAGTCGTATTTTCCTTTTTAAATCTGTTACCATGGCGAAAAATGAGGAAATATTGCCCAATGCGCTCAGAATCGAAAGGAGCGGCGCCTACAAGCAAGCCATCGTCCTTTCAAGTTGCCGTAGAGGACAAGGCAACAAGATCCACCACTTAAATCGGAGCAGATCCTCTACTTCTCCCATCTCCATGCGGTAAAAGAAGTCCAATTTGCCATCTTCGTCTCCGGTCGACTACGTATAAGCGGCAGAAAGTACTTTCTTTCTCAGGGATCCGTCTTTTACAAGGTGAGGCAGAGACAGCTTAACCTGTTGTTCCGCCAGCAATGGGGACAGATGGACCAGGTGAGCCCTCTTAAAGTTATAAGGGGTGTCGTATTCTACCCAATCACCTTATCAATCCTAGATTTACGAACTTGATTAGGATCGACATCATTACCAAACCTCTCACGCTATTTTCTCGATGAAGTTCACTATGCTGGCCCCGATGACGTTTCCTTTAGCCCACATCCCTATTAAATCCCCAGTGAGGTTCCAAGACATTAGAGGATAGTCATTTGGAATCCCTTTCTAAGGATGCAAATGGACCAGGATGTGCCTCTGCTCAAGAAAACAGGATCTTTCCTGGCGCGAACATTGCCTCTGTGCGAGATACCCCCGAGACTAAATCCACTACAAGCTCGTTCTTAGGCGGCATTAGCCAGGAGGATTCAAGAGGAGAAGAAGTCCATCCTCCTCTGGGTGATACTCCCTAAACAGCTAAATCCTTACAATCTTCAGATGGGGATAAGGACCAAGGCTAGCTTGCCTGGCTTTTGCAGGATTTAGAGAAGAGGGTTCACTTTCCACCCTCTTCATCAAAACTAAAAATAAAAAGACTAATAATAAAAATATGAGTTTCTCTTTTTCAAGGACGGTTTTTGAGACCGAAGGGCCCCTTGCATTTTCGTCGGGTGCCAGGTCGAGCATGGCTCCTCTGGCCCCTGGATGCCGTTGGATAGAATATGTAAGTCCAAACGTACCAATTCGAAGACTAAGGTGAGCGGATCCTCGATGATATCGTTGCTTGTCTTCGAGAAGCTACCCGGTGTTTTCGAGCCTGATGCATTCAAACGCTTCATTGTCATTCTGTCCACTGGTGGCAGCATTCGGGCCAAATGTCATAAGCTCCATCAGCGACAAGCTCAGGATAGGATAATTGGCAGAGAAACGAAGATCCTCCATTTCTCAGATTGAACTCTTCTGAAGAATGCGACTGACCATGCCCAGACGGCTATTAAAAGTGCCCTTCGGACACTTCCTGGTTCGCCGGTGTAGATAAACCGCATTATACGAGTCATTTTGTGAATGTAGTAGTTTCTGCGAGGAAACTATTGCACTACTCCTTGGAAGATATCCCTGAAGCAATAGCCGAACACAGAGTGGCATAGGTCGAAAGTGTGATAGGACTCGAGAACTGCACAAACACTCTTCCTCACATTAAATGACAAGTGTCGGTTATCTAAGGTTAATTGTGTAAACTGTGGGAATCCACTAACGGCTAACTCGAAGAAACATTAGAAAACAATGAGGATTGAGGAAATAAAACTTTTTCTTTCTTACCATTAAAACTTTCCCGTGTCGTTTAATCATGGCCTTAAATATATAAAGATTGTCATTTTGGTATATTTTGTGACCGACCATTTAACTTTTGTCATCCTGATTTACGCACCAATTTCTTCTTAATGTGTTTTTGTCTCTTTAAGATGCTGTATAATTTATCGTTGTTAAGTTCTGTTGTTGACTCATATTTTGTTAGAGCACTACTACCTTCCTTTTCTCTACGGCGAAATATTCTAATTGCTCTCTTCTGTTTTCTCACATATTCCTAGATAAAACACTCCCAAAAATATAGTTCTAAAGAAAGTACCCAGAGTCCGCATTTACTTCTTCCATCACCCTATACTTTGTGGGTGTGCCTTGTATATATATAAATATAAAGGGTCTTTCAATAAGGTCGCTCGATATTTAAATGTAAATAAAACAAGTTGTGTGTGATATATGCACTCAATTTATTTTAAATTTGAAAGTACATTTGAAGGCATTAAGTGGGGAATATGACGTCCTTCAAATGTCCGCCGCGACTTCACATGGTGGAACGTATTCGGGAGGCCCAATTTTCGATGACTTTGTTGCATGAATCTGGCTGAATTTGCTGGTTGGTGTTCGTTATGTTGACTTTGAGGACATTAACTGTTTGCGGATTATTCGCATAGACCTGCGATTTAAGGTAGCCCTAAAAAAAAATAGTCTAATGGCGTTAAATCGCATGATCTCGGTGGCCAGTTAACGTCGCCGCCGCGCAAGATAACCCTGCCCTGAAATCACTGGTGCAAAATGTCTATCGTGGCATGCGCAGTGTGGCACGTAGTGCCGTCCTGTTGTAACCACGTGGCGTCAGTATCCATATCAGGCATATAATCCAGTTGAGGAAACAAAAAGTTGCATATCATCGATCTGTAGGTCTCGCTGTTGACGGCTATGGCAATCCCATCTTCGTTCCCCCCAAAATACGCACCGATGATTTCGTTAGACAAAGATCTGCAACAAACAGTGACTTTGTTGGGATGCAATTGGTGCTGGTGTATCTCATGTGGATTGTTTTCGTCCCAAATCTGACAATTTTGCTTGTTCACAAATCCATTCATCCAAAAATGGGCCTCGTCGCTCAAGATGATAGAAATCACGTAATACGCGGAACGTTTGCCGAACGCAGCACTGATTTTGATAATAACATTTGATGATTTGCACACGCTGTTCAACGCTATAATCTTCCATCTTAACTTCCCAAGTACTACTGAACAATTCACAGTGAGGTTGCCAGATGTCGCTTTAACAACATGGCCACTATCACCTGACAAAGCTCGAGCGTCCTTGTTGAAAGACTCTTTATATATATATATATTTATATCCTTTTCATTTTCTTGATCATGCCTTTAGTTAGCTAAAAGGTCTTTTTATTGTTTTGAACCTCACGCGCCTTTTAATAACAATAATACTCTTGTACTTCCTTTTATACTGGGTTGTATCGCGCGCAATTTCACATTCAAATTCAAAGATATAATTTTACCGTTATATAAATCACTTGTGCGTCCACTGCTCGAATATGCGGTTCAATTTTGGACTCCATACTTAAAAAAAGATATCGCGCAATTAAAAAGAGTGCAGCGTAGGGCTACAAAATTAATTCCTGAGCTGAGAAACAGGCCCTAGGAGGAAAGACTCAGGGCATTAGATTTGCCATCTCTCGAAGGCAGAAGATTACGTGGCCAGCTAATAGAAGTATTTAGAATATTGAAAGGATTTTCAAACATTGATTATAGGAATTTGTTCGAATTGGATCATAGGGGAAACACTCGCCAACACGGATTAAAATTAGTGAACAAGCGATTTAATACTAATATAGCCCAAAACTATTTTACGTTTAAAATTCCTTAAATTTGGAATAGGCTACCAACCCACGTAGTAGATAGTACGTCGGTAAATATGTTTAAAAACCGTCTCGACTTGCACTTAAATAGTATAAATATAACGTAGTCTGAGCACAGTAAAAAAAACGTCTTGCAAAAGGAGTTTGGAGCGGAGGAACAACGAGAGTAAAAATGATGACTAAAAATGATGCCAGCGATTTCTCTTGCATGTGTAGTTTAGATCTCCATTTTCTTTTTCGCCTATCCTATAAATAGTCTTACTATCCTAAAATTAGATTTTCACCTCTAGCAGTCGAGGGCTGCGGAAGTTGAAAAGAAAAACTTTCTATCACCCCCCACCCCTAGGTTGAAGTAGTTAATATGCTTGACAATGTACACATGTAGATAAGTGTGTACAGTAGTTTATATATTAAAAAAAAAATGAAATAAAAAAAATAAATATATAGCATGTTAGAGATACACTCGTAGATAAGTGTGTATCGTAGTTATGGATGTAGTGTAGCGGACTAGCCTCGAGCGGACCTTAGGGTCTTTGCTGGTCCTAGATTCTGTAGTTCTGTAGTTTTGTATTCCATTCTTTGCTTCTCTCCCTCAAATTTTCAAATCTCTAGGCATTTGTGTGTTTACTATTTAACTATACTATCTCTAAACTATTAGTCAAGAAGGCCCCTTACCCTATTGGTAATGTATATTGCGTAAAATGTTTCGATTGCTCTAAATATTACTTTGGGCAATCAGGTGAATGTTTAAAAAAACGAATTCCTCAGCATAAATATAATGTCCGTCGTAGCGAAGAAAGCAGCTCATTTTATGTTCATCTCATATCTTAATCACAATAGTGATTGGAATTCTGCTAAAATCATCTGTCATAATAACAATACAATTTCACGAAATATCATTGAATCAACCTTTATTAGTAAATTCCCAAATTTTAATTTAAGTCCTGGTTTATATAAACTCGATGTTTTTTTTAAAACAATCTTAATAAATTATTTAATTTTTATTTTTTTGTGCATCTATGTAGCCTTATGTTTAGGTCTGTTTATTTATTTTCATTTGAGTCAAGTCTTTCGAACATTTGTACTTATTCTACCTTAGTTTTTCGATCCTGACCTCTGAGGTTAATCTCTCACTCAGTTTTCTCCCTCCCTAATTGCTTAGGCGCTATTTTAATCCTCTTGTCAACCTTTAGTCTTTTGAATTTACCCGATTTAATGATCTTAGTTTGTATTTATCTTCGCTCCTCCTAAGGTTTCCATTTTATATTAATTCATTTTGTTGAGTTTTTTTTTGCTTTTTTGTGGGTGTTCCATCTTCTTTATATCAACCTTATAAATATTACAATTTTCAATACTTTTGTTATTCCTTGATAAAGAACTCGAAATACAGTTTGAAAGTACTTGGAATCCTCGTATTAATTTTCCCTGTGGGCTTTGTTGCATATATATATATATATATATATATATATATATATATATATATATATATATATATATATATATATATCTTCGCTGTATCTTTTTTTCATTTGGTTCACCTACAACATTTTTCATGCTTTCTTCTGAGAGGTGGTTGTGATGGTGGTGTCCAGTGGACTTGACTCTTTCTTAACTGCCTCTTTGTATAAAACGTTCGAGATGTTAAAAACTTTCCTTCTCAGATCTCTGTTGTTTAATGAATATAAGTTTAATTCGTTCATTTCCCATCGTAAGAATCTTGTTTTCAGACTCATAAACAGTTAATATCGCAATGCTAATGGAGAATTCCTTCAAACATATATAATTATTCAGAAACTATGAAAACCCCACTCAATTGAAAACTCCAAACTTCAAATAAATAGACAATTTCAAAGTGGTTGAATGTGAAAAAATAAATGCAGGAAACTTCATTAGCAAAGAACAGGGAAATAAACCCAATGAAATACTACTACCAAATGACCACAAACAGCCTTTGGGGAAAACAGAAATTGAACCCGTTATTCTTAAGGATCGAGATTCTTCAGGAAATCGCAGTAAAAATGAAGAGCGGATTTGGATGAATAATCTAAAATAGTTAAAAAATAAACTGACCAAACCTAACCTAACTTCCTCTACACTAGGAAGGAGTACGTTCAATCCTTTGTTTTATCTTAAATTTCCATATTTTCAGTTTTTGAAAGTATACTAACTTTTAGTAGGTACCATTGGGTGGTGCTCCACTCCACACCCTTCATTTTCTTATTCAAGTCGTAGTATAGGCAACTCGAAAGCCCAACACGTCATTCGGATAAGCATATTTGGAATTGTTGTTTTTATTTATGTTGGCAATACATCTATGATGACAGCTTTTAAAGAGTCTTTAGAATTGTGCAGCTGTTACTCAGTCTCTCTCTCTCTCTCTCAATGCACCCTCCCCCTCTCTCGCCAACATAGGGAGTTCAGGAAAATCGGCAAGGCGTCGCCGAGTTTGACTGAGGCACACACGTTGCCAATCACAAACTGCTCTCTCTTTTACCTCCTTCTTTCGCGCAAACAACACATCTCTCTTCCGTCAATGGGACCCGTCGAACCTAGAAGGCTCTCTACACTCGATGGTTGACAGCAAAACACAGTGTTAACGATATTCATTTCCCTCCTCTACCACTGCGTTGACTGGGACCCTGGTTCCCACGTCTACAATGACTGTCAGGTAGATCTTTGTGTAAGTTTCAGCATTCGGTCGGGGGACTTCGCAAAATTATAAAGGGACGCACGAAGCAATAAAGTAGCACTAGGGGCAAGATGATAACATCCCCTAAATTTTTAAAAACAATTTGTTTCGCTTAAAAATTTCGTTGAGTAATTAATTTATTGAGGATCAACTTATATTTCATGAGTGTTAATAAATGAGGCTCAAGAAATCGCCAGAACCCAAATGGTGGAGCATCCATGTCAAGAGAAATCACAAGAACCCCAAATGGTGTCACATTGCAAAAAAAATTGCCAGAACCTATAATAGTGACTCTATATAAAATTAATTGGATATAACCCATAATGGGAGTCTCTGTGTCAAGAAAACTCGCCATAATGCACATGTGTAATTAAAAATATATATATTTTAAATTTTTCCAAAGCGGCTCAAATATATTGATCCTAAACGACCCTAGTCGCTTAGGATTGCATGTAGCGACCACATTGGAGACAAATTCATTTCAATCAAAATTTGAAACAGTTTCCTGCAGCTAATAAGAAGTAATATGTGAAATTGAGGGAATACAAGGGACTACAAAGGATTTCGCGCCAGAAACCTGACAACAAAGGAGACTCTTCCCAAGAAACCTACAATAAAGGAGACTTGTACCAGGAAAACTGAAAACAAAGAAGACTTGTCGAGGAAACTTGACAACAAAGAAGACTTGCTCCAAGGAATCTGATAACAAAAGAGACTCGTACTAGGAAACTTGACAACAAAGGAGACGTACCAAGAAACATGACAACAAGGGAAACTCATACAAATAAACTTGACGACCAAGGAAACTCGTTCAAAGTAACCTGACCTAAAAGGAGACTAGTAACAAGAAACCAGACAAAAAATGAGCGTTAACAAGAGAGCTGGCAAGAAAGGAGAGTCATACTAAGAAACCTGACAAAAAAGGAGACTCTTACCAAGAAACCTGATAACAAAGGAGAATCAGACCAAGAACCATGATAACAAAGGAGAGTCGGAGCAAGAAACCTGAAAACAAAGTACAGTGGTACCAAGAAACCCGATAAGAAAGAAGACTTGTTCCAAGAATCCTGACAAGAAAGGAGACGCACCAAGAAATACGATAACAGAAACTCTTAACAAGAAACCTGACACAAAAGGAGACTCGTTCCAAGAAAACTGACAACAAAGGAGAATAGTAACTATAAATCAGCCAACAAAGAAGACTCTTACCGAGAAACCTGTCAACAAAGGAGATTCGCCCCAAGAAACATGACAGAAGCTTCTACATTCGAAGAGATCGACGATGAATTGAGTGAGTAACGGATGGCCTGATTGACGCAACTAATGATCTTATTAGGAAAATAGATGAAACCAGGGAAAATAGAACAGCCTTATAAAAAAAATAAAACAGAAATAGAAATCTAATTAAGGAAGATGAAAAATGGAATAAGACATTCTCAACAAATAAAATCGCGTTTGTACAATGAAAGAAAACACAGATTCATTTTTCAACTAGAGCACACATCCTGTCTTCAAAAATAAGGAAAATTTTCTGATTTATTCAGCACAGAAAAATGGCAATGAAATATTTTTCTTTACATTAATTTAAATGTAGTATGCAGTTGACCCAAGTACTCTTGTCACATTTGAAAAGACCTGTTTTTGGAGAAGGCAAGCTATATCTGGCAAGTGACCACACCTCCCTACCGCTATTCTTTGTTATAGAAATTCTCCTATAATAAATAGCCATTCATTTACTAATGTCGCGTGATTTTTATTAGGTTTCTTTATCCTTATACGGATCAATGGCCCTTGATCACGACTGTGTTGAAAAAAAAGTTGATATTGGTTGGGAAATAAACGAGATAATCTAAGTTAAAGTGAACGTCAAGGTTTGCAGGGCGAAGATGAGTAGAGTATCGTCCGCAGGTTCCCCCTCTCTCCTTGGCGGGAAGGGAGGGGAAAGAACTCCCGTAGCTGACTCTCCTGGCTCCCAACCCCCTTCTTTCCCATATCCCACCGTGTTTTGTGGGCCTGAGGGAGAAGGTATGGATGAGAGCATAAGAAACATGGGTGAAAAGAGAAATCAGTAGAACAGTAGAAGTTGATCTAAGTTGACCTTCCTGCAAGCAGGGGGACGAAGATAAAGAATGGTCCATTATTAAGAGCTTCTGATGAACGTAGAAGACAAAGATTGGTACATACCGTTTTTAGGAGCTACTGATTAACGTAGAAGGCAAAAAATGGTACATACTATTATTAGAAACTACTAATTAACGTGGAATCCGAACCACGGTCAGTAAATTGTAATATCTATCGCTCGTCTTTCATTTATCCAGTCGTTTTGACCAACTTCGTAATTTGCGGGAGAACCGCCAATCTCTTTCACTCTCTTTGTTATTCATATTCTCTATACTGTTTAATAAGCTTGCCGGTTTGTCCGTCTAATCTCTGTTCTGTTTTCCCTTTTGCATTCAGTGTTATCCGTAGTTTCTGTGTTTGAGATGTTTATAACACATTTGTAATCAAAGGTGATTTTTATATCGAAATTTCATGCTAATACAAAAGCGCATAGTCGAGTCTGATGGAAAGACTTCTAAATACGATGGTGTTAACAGCTTCCCGAAAAGGACACACGTACACTCTGTGTGTGTGTGTGTGTGTGTCATCCAATCCCTACAACTTGGAATTAGTACTTGTTTTTTGTTACACCTGCGTCGAGGATCAGTAAGGAGAGGAGGAGGCCAGTGTGGACTGATACACTTGTCATCTGAAAGAGCGATATGCCCTCCCGTCCTCAGGGCTGCGGATCTCTTGAAAACATTTGGAGCCCCAGAAGATTTATCTCTCCTACACCTATTCCTTTTACTCCTTTTACCACTTAATCACCAGACTCTTATTGCCTGGTTAGTAAAAGCATGTATAATGTACATTGTCATTATTTTATCTTGTTTGTAAATTGATTCATTTTATAATTATCATTATTATTGACATGATTGTTATCACTATTGTTATTATTATCCTCATTATTATTATTACCAGTAATATAGTACTTGAAAATATTATCAACATTATACACGACAAATATTGGGGAAAATGAAACAAAAAAATTGCAGCCTACCACTAATGTTTAGCGTCTAGTACTCTAACGAGTCTGTTTGGAAGCGATGGCGCAAGATTTTCCCAAATTTCAGAACCGTGACTGATTATGTTGTCGTTATTTTCCACCGCGCCAAAATTCCATTCCAAGAACATGTTTGAAACAAGGTGGGTGGACTATGCACGTCACTGAAGATGGATAACCTTTGGGTGTTTTGCTCCCACCTAATAACAATTTTTGAAGTTATGAATGAGGACGTTGTCAATAGCTATCTCGCAGGAAGGAGCATGGCTTCTTCTTTTTCCATCATGTCCACATATAGTTGCAAAGTGAGGCAGTCGTGGATAACTACCAATTCCCCAGGTCAGCTACCAATCACTCAATCAACAATTCTCCCCTGATTGTGTCTGCGGCGTGAAGGCTCAAAGTTCTTTGCTTCAGATCTACAAGGAAGAAATACATTTGAAATGTATCCTGAAACTCGAAGGCAAAATAAGATTAAATGACGTTCTACATTTTTTTTCGCTTGAACCAAAGCTAATAATTACTACAAATTGATTATGGCAGGTCTCACCCCCTTAGAGAATACGGCGTTCGTCTTCTAACGACAAGGTTTCGGGATCAATCTCAGGCGATTGCGGACACAAACGTCAGCGCACGTAAAGGTCTGGCCAGTCAATGATGGGTGGAGACGAAGTACTTACACCTCTTATAATATGAATAGCCATTCACAACACTGGTTTCCTTCCTCTTCCGTCTTAACAGGGCGATAACAAAACTCTCCCCATCTGTTCCAAGGACTCCTCTCGATAGATACTTATATCCGCATAACTCTGACGCGGAAAGATTCCTACCCGAAAGCATGTTTGAATCAAACACAAAATATATCCCCCCCGCCCAAAGAAAAAGTCCTATGAAAAATAGATCCTGCTTCCAACAGGGCTGACCAGCGATTGTCCATTATTCGGTCAATACTAGCCATGACCAAGGAGCGGAAGATGATTATAAAAAAATAGCAAGTAAAAATTCCGGAGCTTTTAAAAAATAGTGTTCCCATTTTACCCATGGAACGCTATTCTTCAAAGACGCAAAACTTTGACCCCTATTCTTCCACTATGTAAATTTTCTTTTTTTCTTTTCCTTTTTTTAACACACCTTTCTGGCAGCTGCTACCGAGGACAATATACTCCGCTGGGTCGATTTGAAAATAACCCGATTTTTCCTCTTCAAAAACTATGAAAAGGCTATTTCAGTATTATCGTGGGGGTTCGAACATCCCTTGTTTAGGAACAAGGTGGTTGCTCAATTTGAAAGCCTGCCCGCTTCTAAACAAGGTCCGCTGACCAAAACGTTGCATGCCCTCACTTATTCTGATTTATGACCTTACGAAATTCAAAACTTTCAATAATTTCCCTATAACCTTGGGAGGACCTTGGCAATTCTATCATTCGAAAGAGAATGTAAACAACACCTTAAGGGTTTCAAATTTTGTTAGAATCAGCCGAATAAATATGTTATTATTGCCAAAACAAAATAATTTCTGCGTTGCTTTTTACTGGAATTTGAAGAAATGGTTGGTATTTTTAATGTCACTTCATAAATTCAATCCTTTCCATCTTGAGCATCAGCTATTTGTTCTTCATTTTCTTCAGGAGAGAAAATAATTTCAATTGATGGCATTGAAACATTGGCCTACTTTCTTAACTCTTCTTTCTTCACATTCTTGTCACTTTTACTTATTGACTTGTTTATTTTACTCAAGTTAATCTCGAAAGCAAACCTGATGTAGTCCGAAAGAAGTAATTAATGAAAGCAAGTTTCTTCACAGAGATCTTCATCTTCATATGGGATTTAAATTAATTTGAGTTTCGTTTTAGCAACCAAGTCACAGCAAAAAACAATTTTACACTTGCGCCTGAGGATATCAACAGATTTTCTAGTTTTGTAATAAAAGTGTCTTAGGCTTGTAGTTCTCCTCTCGCAAGAAATATGTTTTTTGCCTGCTCGCAGTTCTTTTTGATCTGTTTAAGATTGTTACTCTTGAATTTACAAGGGAGGGCCACAAAAGAACTGTTGCCTCGTTCCCACTTCTCAAGCAATTTAAGGTAAATATCCTTTGCAAGATTGGCTGCCGTGTAGTTTCTAACAGCCGCATTTCAGAACGTGAACCAGAGTTTGCAATTGAGATGGTGTCGTGGGTCAGGTTAGATTTCCTGACCTCCGATTGCTTCCTTTGACTCGAAAGGGAACGTGGTAAGCCTCCAGGAAACTCTGTGATTGGGCCTTGCCCTGAATGATGCACTTTAAACGTGGGTTGCACATAATCGAGTAAGAGTGACTATTTTCCTTGGCCGAATTAAATCATCTAAATAGGAGGTTCTGGATATCAAACTGGATGAAACAAAATATTCTTTACTACTGTACAACAATAAAATAATGAATACAACATAGAAATACAAAACAACTAAATGGGCAAAAGGTTTACACACGTCAGCTCCAGGCGGGAACCGTGAGCACGTACACACAAACGTACATGACCCACAAAAGCGAAACTACCATACCAGTTGGATCTGCCGCCCGCCCGAGGATTTTGCACCCGATAAAAGGGCTTGGGGCGGGGAGGTGTATGGATTTTACTTTATCTATACAGAGGCGATGGGAGTGAATTTAGACCTTCACGCTATCTCGCGGAACCTCTCGTTGTTACAATTAGGCTCGCTATAGGGTGTCTTAGTCTTATCAAACGGAAGTTACCTAAAAAAGAAGCCGATCGTGGGTTCTATCCGTTCTACCCGTCTCTCTCTCTCTCTCTCCTTCTCTATATCTCTGATCTCCATTTCTCTCATCTTTGACAGATGGCAACAACACTGCTATTTTCAATGTAGGTGTTCAATTGTATATTTGTCGCCAGTCTTGTCTTAGTTTAAAAGCAATTGTAGGTCAAATCCCACTCGTAGTATGGTAGTACTGAAGGCCATGTAATCTTCAGAACACTGATAAATATGTTTTAAACGGTAAAATAAGAAAAAAAAGTGAAATAAATATAATTATTAATATAATGATTATTTAATCCCCTGCAATGACAAAAATAAGTCAAAACTTTTAAGTAGCTAACCAAGTAGAAGTAAAGTTATATTAATATAAAAAAACAGTCAATGGCTTCGCCACTCCACCATACGGGGGCAGCTTGCACTTCGCTACTAAGATTATAATTTAAAATCTAAAAAGGCAGCCCTTGTTAAATTGTTATAAATTTTCTGAACTTCGCCAATTATAATAATTTTATAAAGGAACGGTAAACAAAATTTCTCCCCTATCAAAATATCTCGTTGCTAAAATATAGAGTTATAGAAGATATATAAAAATAAATTTTCTGAACTTCACCATTCGTAATTCTTTGGGTTTTAAAAAATTCACAAAATTTCAATACTTATATTTATTTATGAACTTCACCATTTCATTTTTGGATAGGATAAAAGAATTATTAGAAATAACTTTGATAAAAAACATAAGTCATAACCAAACTAAGATGAAATTATTATTCAAATAGTCCAAAAAATCCCCTTCTTAAGTTATAGAGTTAGTGATGATGACTTTAGAATTCAGAAGTAGGGCTACAAATTTTGAGCACCCCTCATTTATGTAAATAGAACCTTGAAAGGACTGATACACACAAATAGCACAGTATTCCATAGTATAGTATAATATACCATAGCAGATTAGAGCATAGTATATTATAGAATATTATTGTATATCATAATATAGCATAACACACCATTGCGTAATATAGCAGAGCATTGTCTAACATAATATAGTATAAAATATTATAGTATAGTACAGCGTAGCACAGAATAGTATAGCATAGTCTAGCCTAGCCTAAAATAGCATAGTATATGCACATACTTTAGCATAGCATAGTAGAGAATAGCCTAGCCTAGCATATCGTAGTATTGTCTAGCATAGCAAAGTCTAGTATAACATAGAATAACCTAGCCTAAACTTGTGTAGTATAGCATATCATAACATAGCCAAGCATAGCTTAGTATAACCTACCCTGTTTTAGCCTAATATAGCCAAGCCTAGCCAAACATAGGATAACCTAGCATAAAATAGAATAGCCTAGCTGTATCGGACCTAACATCACCTAGCTTATTATAATATAGCTAGCCTAGTATAACCTGGCATAGTATAGCCTGGTTTATCCTACCTTAGCTTAGTATATCCTAGCCTAGCATAGTAAACCCTCCTCCAACCTAGCATATTATAGTATAGCCTAGCTTAGCCTAGTATAGCCTTGCCTAGCGTAGTGTAACATAGCCTAGCCTAACCAGGTATGTCTTAGTAATGCATGTCAGAGCCTAGCCTAGCTTTGCCTAGAGTAGCCTGTCCGGGTATAGACAACTAGAATAGGCTACTATACCCTAGCCAATATATCCTTGCATACGATATACTAGCCTAGCACATTATATCCTAGACTATCATATCATATCATACCCTAGACTAGAATAATCTTGCATAGCTTAGCCTATTATAGCCTTGGTTAGCTAGCCTATCGTAGCCTAACATAGTATTACCTAGCATAGCCTAACATAGCTTAGCATTGCAAAACATAGCCTTTCCTAGCCTAATATATTTAGCCTACCCTAGCATAGCATAGTATAGCCCTGTCTAGCCTAGTATAGATTAGCTTAGCTTGGCCTAGCCTAATATAAAATAGCCTATCCTAGATAGGTATAACCTATACTATCCTATTATACCCTAGTAAGCATAGCTCAGTATTGTCTAGCCTAACATACTATATGCTATCCTAGCATAGCATTTTATAGCCTAAATTAGCATAGTATATTTTGCCCTCGTAAATTATATCTTAGCCTCACTCGCTCTCGAAGTTCTCAGATTTATTAAAGACAAATCAACTTTAAAAAGGCCTTTTACTATCTATTTACACGTTTGGGGGAACTGATCTCTTTTCAAAATGACTTTCCGATATTTTCGCTTTTCGGACGGGTACCAATACCATCCATACTGGATGATGGACATCCATAAGGAACAAAGGGAACCATACATAAGAGATATGAAGAATTATAGCGCTTTTCTACATTGCAAAGTCCCTGGGATCTGCGAGCAGTCGGTAGGTCCACGCATTTCTCTGACCCAGAGAGAACATTAACATGAGGTATGCCGCAAGGTATTTTGTTTTTGAAGATGGAAAAGATAATGTGATGCTAAATAAATAGTCAAAATTCCTATGAAATTCTTTCATTTATTGCTGGATATGTAGTAGAAACAGCAGTTATTCAATTAGTCACACCGAAATATTTAGATAAATCTATCCAGTTAACCTGCCAGTTCTGAGATGAATTAAGAAAGGGAATAATTTTTCCGCTCAGAAGATTAAAGTAACAGGAGGCGTGTGCCTCTTTTCCTTTGGCACAAATAGTCTGCATTAAATAGCTTTGGTGACTACCAAACCGAAATCAAACAAACAAAGTTATAGACAGATAGTCTAATTTATGTACTTTCGAATCAAACACAAATAATTACACTGTACAATACTGAAAATAAAAGGAAATGAGAATAGGCTTTTAGGGGTATTTTTTTGCGTAAATCACGAATATAACATCCATCTTTTTCTGCGACCGTCCAGTTTCTCGTAAATTACCATCTAGAGGTATCCCTTAGAATAATATTGTTTCGCCACCTCCTAAGATATTATGTCGGGAGAGAAAGCGAGCCGTTACTCCCCTTCCCCCTCCGACTTCACCCTTTTTTGATTTCCCGCTAGGTCATAGCAAAAAAAATCACACCGAGGGATACGCTGAAATTGAGGTCTACCTCCCCCGTGAGTAATCAAGCTCACCAAGACCTCCCCCAAGTTTGCCTCGCTTTACTCTCGAGGTTCAAAGGAACTAAATCACTCACTACCCTAAATCTCCCATTATAACCATTCAATATATATATATATATATATATATATATATATATATATATATATATATATATATATATATTTATATAATTTGAGGTCAGGATTTGGGTATTTTCCACCTGATTTTGAAGTACTTAGTTCAATTGATAGCAGCTGCATTACAAAGAATATCGGAACACCAATATATTAGGACAATTTTCTCTTTGATTAACGGTTGGTAACAACCATTTTTTAAGCCCATTCTTGTGTAGTGTGTCCACAGTTTTTCTAGTTCCTTAAAAGAGGATACTAGCTAAGCGGTAATAGTAACAGCCTTTTTTTTGTGTGTCGTGAGTCAGATTCAGCGTTATTTTTTTTGTGTGAGTTTGCCCGATTTTTACTAGGAATTTTAATAATTTTTGTCGTTAGTAGAATTTATATTTGTTTGGGAGAAAGCTTCAATAAATATGGGAGTTTTTTCGTGCGCAAAGGCCAGAAGTAGCATATCCGGGATGTCTTCATTTGATCACTTTCATAAGCAAGGGCAGATCATAGGCTTATCTGGGAAAGATTTAATCGCTTACATCCAGGAACGAACGTGCAGAAAGAAAACAATAGAGAGAAGCAGAAGAAAGAGAAAGAAAAGCACAGAGAGAAGCAGAAGAGAATGAAAGAATTAGGCAGCATGAAAGAGAGAGATAAACTGTGCCCAAGTCAAAATAAACTCAGCAAGATCTCGAAATGAACAGGCTCAATTGCCCTCATTAAAACTCCCCGCATACAAAGATGGAGAAGATTTTGGCTCTTATTTAACGCACTTCGAGAAGATGTTCAAAGTCAACAATTGAGATTTAGAATCAGATGGTATCGCCTGGTTACTTCCACTCTTGAATCCTCGTCTTCGCGACATATTCATTTCACTCCCTTCAGAGGCCACCCTTGATTATTCAACCTTAAATGGAGAACTTATTTCTGCTATTAACATGAATCCAGAATTTTATAGGGTTTTATTCCGCTCAATGCGAATACAGCCAAGTTAAACCTACAGGTAGTTTGGATTCACGCTTCGGCGTAATTTCCAATTCTGGCTGGATTTCGCTTAAGTATCAAATGATTATGAGACGTTAGTTGACTTCATTCTAAGGGATCAGCTGATATCGACCCTCCCTCGCGAACTAAGGAAATTCATAGCGAACAGAAGAGCGTCCACTTTCAAGGAGTGTGCGAAAGAAGCCGACCTTCACGCTTCCAGTCACGACTTCTACCCCAAGGAGGTCAAGAAGAACCATCCCCCTCCCCAAAACACAAGTTTGGGTTTAACCGAAGCCAACCCAAGGGCAACAACGGCTGCGTAGAAGTGCAGGCGCCTAGCAAGTACAGACCTCACTCGCCGCGAGAGCAAAAGGACGTGAAACCCCGGTTACTTCCCTCCACACCTAGCAACTATCCCCGTAGACCAATTGTATGTTTTACGTGTGGCACCCTGGGCACCTAAGTTACAATTGCCCCCCAAATTCTCAACTGAGGACATCTTCGAGTCACCAGGGCCACCATATCTCTGCTGCCCTGTCGCATAATCCGCCAGCCGCATCGCCAGCGGTCCCTGCTCCCTCTACGCCGGATCAACAGGTAAATTTCCTGTTCAACGAGAGTTCACCCAGTTGGCTCCAGTTTGAAAATGGCGCAGTAAATGGTTGCCGAGTGTCAACCTTCCTTAGAGATACAGGTTCCATCTGTATAGTAGTTTCTGACAAAATACTACCCCCCGTAAATCCCCAGCATAACAGGTTTACGTTGGTGCATGACTTATTAGGACGTACCACCAGGATGCCATATTTAGTACCAGTTCTTCACCGGATGGGACAACGTAGTCGTGGCCACGATGAAATTCTTTTCCGTCCTCATTGGACAAAGCCCACAGCTCACCCAAAATCCAATTTCACAGCCAGTCGTTACCAGGACCCAGGCCGAGAACGATGTATCGCTTCCGGTACCCCTATCGTCCCCAGACATCGACCTTGCCACCAATTTTCAATGTGCTGAGGCGCCGAAGAATTGCTTGCCATGACAACCCCTGTGGGAAAAAGAAAGGAAGAAGGAGACTGAAACGGCGAGGGGCGATCGGAAGATCGAATACAGCATGAAGGACGTGTTAGTATACTGTTCTTCTGTTGAACCAGAGAGCTCCCCACCCGTCCGATCAACGCCTTGTGTGTGCCGAGAACGAATATCGAACCCGTTCTAAAGATGGCTCATAATGACCTAATGGCCGAACATTTCGGTCATAACAAAACGGCACAGCGAGTTTTTAAATATTTCTTTTGGCCAGGAGCGGCCAAAGAAATTATCAACTTCTGCAAGTCCTTTGACTTTGCCAGAAGGTCACTTCCAAAGGGCATGTAGCCTCGCCCTCCCTTAAAAAAACGCCGAAGGTGGACGTCTTCTTCGCCCGGGTCTCAATCGACCTAATAGGCCCCATTCGTCCCCATCAAGCGAGAGACACAGCAATCACGTTGAACCCGTGTGTCTGGTCCAAACGGTGTGCGTAGAAGCAGACGATGATGATCCCTGCCGTCTCTTCCTTCCCCCAAGCGGAGCTTTACTCTGACTTGAACGTAAACCCCAATCTCGCCCTTAATGAGAGGTCTCAATTGCTTGCCTTATTGGAAGACTTTCCCTTGTCATGCTATCGTCGTTATGTGCCGAATTTCGCTGCCATAGCCTCGCCCCTTAACGACATGCTTAAGAGAACGGCCCCCTATCCAGTCAATTGGACCCTTTCCGCGGAAGATCACTTCTACCAGTTAAAGGACAAGCTAATCTCTGCCCCTATCTTGAGATTACCGAATCCTAATAAAACATTCGGGGTTTGTACCGATGCTTCCCAAGATGGCCTATGTTGTGCTCTCGTCGAATATGATGACGATGGAGTGGGATATCCTGTAGGATATGCTAGCAGGAAGCTCTCCCATAGCCAAAAGGCGTATGCTACCATAGAGCTTAAAGCATTAGCTATAGTGTGGTCTATTCGTAAGTTTAGGATGTATCTCATAGTTAAAAAATTTATTGTTGAAAGTGATCACAAACTCCTGGCGTACCTAAAAAGCTGTAAGAGCCAAAATAGCCGTTTAATGCGTTGGAGCCTATTGCTCATGAAGTACCAATTTAGGATCCTGTATGCTAAAGGTACCGAAAACTGCCTAGAGACGCTAGCTTGAGTATAAATCCAATATAAGACACATCCCCCCCCAACAACCTGAGTGTATAGTAAAATTCGCATTTGATTCATTTTTGTAAATACTATTTTTCTTCATTTTTTGCCTTCTTGATGTTGTGTCTGCGTATGTATAGATTAAGTTATCTGAGTTAAACATACGTAAATCCCGTGAAGTATTATGGGTTTTTTTCCTGTGTTGGTAAAAGTTAAATTTGTAGACATTTTTTTCGCTCCAAGTGTTCTGTGTTGTAAAAATGCCTTTGGTTGGGAGGAGTGTAGAGGTATCTCCTAGAATAATATTATTTCCCCACCTCCAAAGATATTACTTCGGGAGAGAAAGCGAGCCGCCCCTCCCCCCCCCCCTCAACCACCACACACACACCCTCCGACTTCACCCTTTTTGGAATTACCACCAGGTCATCACAAAAAAATTCACACCGAGGCATGACGCTGAAATTCAGAGCTACCCCCGTGAGTAATCAAGTTCACCAATACCTCCCCTAAGTTTGTCCCGCTTTACTCTCGAGGTTTAAAGGAACTAAATTACTCACTAACCTAAATCTCTCATTATAACCATTCAATAACCCAGGTTATCTAGCTAGTCTTTGGAACCTAATTCCGTCTTATTCATGTACCAATATATATCAATATTTTTGTTGTGCCTTTTATTTAGTGTGTATTAAAATATATTTTTGTCGTTGTGTTAAGGATATTCCTTGGTTACGCAGCTGCCGCTATCTATTTAAATCGCACTCTTAGAACAATAACAGTTGTCGCCTTGCTTGGCCTACCTTAGAGCCTGTGTGCGCATATTCCTGTACACTTGGGCATACTTCGACATACCATTTTACTTACGTTTAACACACTAATGGTTCAGTAAGAATTGAATGCAACCTGGATTGTGCCAAAACTTACAAATTGAATGTTATAAATGGATTTTGATATAATTTTAATGGGTGTTCCCAATGTATTTGTCAACAAACCTAGGTAATGCTTGATAATTATGTAACTTACTATAAATGCTTCCTATTTTTACCTTTAAATGTAATATTTGTTGCTGTTATTATCTATTTTTTTTTTTTACATACTACAGTGTTTTTTTTTTACAGGAGACATATTTGAATAAAATTTATGAGCTCTTTACTGGATGTAAAGTGGGTGACCAGAACAAACGCTGGGCACCTCAAATATGTTGTGTCAGGTGTACAAGTTCTCTTTCTACCCGTGTGCAAGGCAAAGGGCATGGCCTCATGTTTGGCGTACCAATGGTCTGGAGAGAGCCAAAGTACCATTTAACGGATTGCTACTTCTGCTTAGAATATATTAAAGATGGGTATTCAATGTGTTTTCTTTCCTTGTATTTAATATATTTTCATGATAAGTATGCACGAGTAGCAATTAAAAAGATCAAAATTCATACTTTGCTGTATTTCCACTATTTCTACAAGTGATCACAACTTTAGTCTGATTTTATATTATTAGACTGCAGGCCGCAACATAAAATGCAAGAAATCTATCATATATCCATATATTCAGTCTGCTATTTGCTCAGTTCGACATTCAAGTGCTATTCCTGTACCACAGCCGCCCTCTGAACTACCAAAGGATGAAACGAGCAACTCAGACGATTCAGAATCTCAAGATACACCATATGTGGCACAGCTTGAATCTCACAGGAAACCACACCTCATCACCCAACCGGAACTCAATGCTTTAGTTCGTGGTCTAACACTTACTAAGCAACAGAGTGAACTCCTGGTCTCACGTCTGCAACAATGGAACCTGTTGGATAAAGATGCTTGAATTACAGTACATATTTAGGAAACGTTCTGCATATCTACAGCAATTCTTCACGTTTGAAAACAACGTGACTTATTTGAATTTTATCAGAGGCCTATTCAATGCCCTTGAGCTGACCTATGAAACAAATAAATAGAGGTTATTCATAGATGCATCCCTTTACAGTATAAAAGCGGTTCTATTGCACATTGGGAACACCATGCCTTCAGCTCCAGTTGCTCACTCAGTCATTTTACGAGAGACATATGAGAACTTTGCTTTTATTCTAGACCGCATAAGTTACAAGGAGCATAGGTGGTTAATTTGTGCCGACTTAAAAGTAGTAGCCGTAATTAATGGGCTACAAACTGCATATACCATGTTTATATGCTTAATTTGCAAGTGGGAGTGTAGGGCCATATCAGAACTTTATGTGCGCTCAGAGTGTAATTAATGAACCACTAGTTGAGAAGGAGAAAATCATTTTACCACCACTGCATATAAAACTATGGCAAATGAATAATTTACCAAAAGACTGCAACAAAACAAGCTATGTTTCCAGTACCTCAAAGCGATCTCCCCTTAAATAAGTGATGCCAAGATTAAAGAAGGCATATTCATAGGCCCTCAGATTCGTTAACTTATAGCTGAGTAGGACTTCGAGGTGCCAATGGATGAAACTAAGGTAGCGGTCTGGCGTATATTCAAAGATGTATGCAAAGGACTTCTGGGAAAACTCCAAGGGGCCCAGCGAGGACGTATTGTGGAGATCCTAATCAAGTGCTACCAAGATCTCGGATGCAATAATGTCACTGAAGATACACTTTCTTCATTCTCATCTTTCCTTCTTCCTAGACAATGCAGGAGATGAGAGTGATGAACATGGAGAGAGGTATCATCAAATTATATCGTCAATGGAAAACAGGTTTATGGGAAAATGAAGTCCTGCTATCCTGGCTGACTTCTGCTGGAATCGGAAGCGTGACGCACCTGAGACATCTTACAAACGAAGAAGTAAATACTAAAATGTAGGTTAATACATTATATAATACTAAGAAACATGCTGATTTATTATATATTCACGAATTAATTAGAATGGATACATTTAATTTGACTGTGGGAGCGAAATACATTTATGGTATCGTGGTAATCGGTATTAATTGCATAATTATTAAATCGGCAATTTACAAGAAAATGTTTCGTGATGGGAAGTTTTGTTATTGAATTCAATGCACATGAGATCTATGTTCTTTCTTGACATTAAAATTTCTTGTACACTGTTATTTATTAACTCCACAAAACATTAGCTCCTGAAATTTGATTCCTCTTGTATAAAACCCCATGTATTTAACTTCCAGTGGTGGTTGCTTAATGAATGCCAGGCAGGCCAAATAAGTGGATGAATGCGCAAAAATTCCTTAATTAATTTTTCAGTCAGTGTCTTAGACTAGATGATCTAGGAAAATATGACCCATAAAAACAGATATATTATCAATGTTTTATTTCTTTCATAAAAATATATTATTCGAAATAGCACAGTTGCAAGTTTATTTTAAAATATTTATTAAAATAATGACTTCCATGTTTATAATATTACTCATTTATAAAACAGCTGTTTCGTAGTTTATGAAAGTATCTTGAAATGAAAATCCTCTGGCACTTAAAGTATATATGTAAATGCTTTTATAAAATCTTACACATCGTTCTAGAGAAGATAGTTTCAAGTTTAAGAGTAGTTTAGACTAGCCTACAAGACAACTTTATGGACTGTGGAGCAGCTTTGTTTTATTACTGAGGAATATAAATATGGAAGATAGTTTTAAGAAAATCATCATCTTCATCATCATCATCACTAACTCTATAATTTAAGAAGGGGATTTTTTGAGTATTTGAATAATAATTTCATCTTAGTGTTGTTATGACTTATGTTTTTTATCAAAGTTATTTCTAATAATTCTTTTATAATAAAAAAAAAATGGTGGAGTTCAGAAATAAATATAAGTATCGAACTTTGTGAATTTTTTTAAACTCAAAGAATTACAAATGGTAAAGTTCAGAAAATTGATTTTTCTATATCTTCTTCTATTTTATTTTAGATATATTTACTTCGTAGTGTTGAAAAACTCTTTCTCATCTTTCTGATTCAACCCAATCTTATGTGACTTTCTTCCATTCTTTGGAATAATTTGGAGCCCGTCCTAAGTCTTGCTTTGGTTCGTCCTTCTCGATTATAATTTTGGCTGTGATGTTAATCCTCAAGTCAAATATCTTGAAACTTACTACGTGACCGGCCAAATTCCAATCTAAATTATTCATTCTTTTATTATAACTTGAGCTTTGGTATGTTTACGTTTCCCGCTAATTGTTTTCTACCCCGCCAAGATATTTCAATTTTAAGTAGTTTAATTACCTCGTGTGTTTTGTAGGCATGTTTTATATAATTATGCCTTAGTATATTAAAGAAATTACCAAAAGAGAATAGTTTTCCGTTGGATTTCTTGGTCTTTGCGAGTGAACATTATTTGCTACCTTAGAAGGAGATTTTGTCTAGGATATCAACTTGGTGGTTGTCAATTGCTACGTCCTGCGCTCCATCATTCGGTTGTATTTTCAGGACTTCTATTTTTGCGAGGTCTATAATTGATACCCTCCTTTGCTTTCAATGGTAGGATTTTTTTTTATTTAAGGGAGACAATCCAAAACGAACGAGGGCATCTTCCCTATAAAGTTTTGAGAGGCCCGGTACGAAAATAAATTAATAAATATGTGGTAATTATATATATAATGTTAAAGATTTTCAAGAGTTAATTACAAATAAATGAATGATAAAGACTTGAAAACCTAAAAAAGGTTTTCATCGTCCCCTTAAATGAGACGAGATAAGAAACGTTTTCATGGAAGTTAAAATAAACAGGAATAGTGGTGGGAAATTAGCTTGATTGAATATAAAACACACTTTTACCCTGAATTTTAATTAAATGTGAAATTGGAACAAAAGTAATCAATGTTCCATGCTGAGTTAATTAGGTTGACTACAATTTTAATATATTTTGGGGTAGTTTAGTGTAATTGATTTTCTCTACACAGGATGTAACGAATACTTTTTGCTTGAAGAATTCAAGGCCATTCCTGATCTCTTCGTTGTTGATCCTGCAAGTGTGTGGTTACATTTCTCCTTCTGTATAAGTTACCCCGTATGGAGTATGTAAGTGTTAGGTGTTTAGTTCATCAATAATCTTCTTCTCGAATTTCCTAGTGTACTGCTAGTCTTTCCTTGAGATGTTAGAGAAGTTCTGGTCTGAGTTATCGTTTTCTAGAATTTCCATTTTCTTTTCTGATGATCCGCATTAAACTCTCTTTATCGGATTCCAAACTTTTGGGACACATGTCTTTGCTAGGCTTTGTATTACCCCGTTCCATTTGTCCTTTATCTGTCCCGTTATCTGCCTGTTTAGATAGTTCTGTAGCCGTGTTTTTCTGTATCTTAGGTTCGATGCTGCTCCTAATGCCGCTCCATCAGTCCGTTCACTCTTTTAATATCAAGTGATGTTTAATTTATGCCCACGGACCAGTTTGGTGACGTTACGATTTTAAAATGATGCCCTGAGATTCATTTCTCATCTACCCTCTGAATATTTCTTACTATTCTACTTAATTTATTTTATATCACTTCTGTATTTTTACTCTCAAGTTGAATTGGTTTCATACTTTTTAGGTGCTTTTGGTACTTTGTCTAGTTTGCGTTCCTGTAATCTTTCCTGTTTCGCACTTAATTTGATGAGATTGATCGAGATTCTGGTAATTATGCTATTATGATCCGATGGGAAAGTTGGTTAGGAAAATATGGCCGTATTCCAGTTGAAGCTGGTAATAATTATGACTACGTCCTGCTTCATGGCAGCCCATGAGGTAATATTGGTGGGGAATTGGGGTCTGATTCTTTCGTTTGGGGTTCCCACATATCCCAATAGATTTTTTTCAAGCATTCAAGTGTCTCAGAAAAATTGCCTGATTGTGCTGGCTTAAATTTTTAAAAACGTTGTTCATGAGTACGAGGTTACGTCTTAACCGGTGGTATCTTTTCATTATAGTGATTTTTACCTAGTCAGTCAAACTAGGGGTCCTTCGAGGGCTATATAAGTCACATTTCTTTTGTCATGAGGGCCGCACACGACAACCAATTGAAGTCATTCAATAAAAATTATTGCAGAATATTTTGATTCCTTAAACTTAAAAACATACAATGTGCAACCAAATGATTTATCGGCTAGCCACATTCATGAATGCAAAGTAATGAAGTAGTTTAACAAAAGAGAGAGAAAAAAAATGACGGTAACATAGACATGTATGCAACAGCAAGAAATACATTGTACAAAAATTACAAAAGTTTTAAATGAACATTTTTTTTACGACTATTCAATCATTTTTAGGGTTTTGAACTGATGCTTGAGATTTCTTTTTAATGACAATTTTTACTGTCTAGCTAAAATGTGTGTGCAGTTCAAACTTTGATTACAGATGACAAGTGTTTATCAGTCAGCCTGGTTCTCTGAAAAGTTTTTTTTTATTTCATGGAGGAAAATAGCTGTTTAGATACATAGATTGAACCGAACATAGCCTTTTCTAATAGTTCCATCTGCAGTCTTTCTTTTGTCTTGTCAAAATCTAAGGTGAATGTTGATGAGAATAATGCAAATTGGTGTTCAAACGATGAGAAATCATGAAATCTGACCTATTCATTTGAAACAAATCCAGGTGATTAATACTTAGCAAAGCTAAATACTAACTCATTATTAGCAATGTTTTTCAGATCTCTATGATTAGGAAAATGAAATAAATGTTCCTTTGACCACTTTTAATTTAATAAACTTTCTTTTGTCCCGAATCACTTGATATCATCGTACAACTGAGTAATGAGTTTGTTTTTATCTTTTAATTTTATATTAAGATCGGTTAATTGTGCAGTAATGTCCACAGCAAAACCAGATCCTGAAGCCAACTTCTAGCTTTTATTCATCTGTGTCTTAACCTTTCTTCTCCTAAATCATAATTATTTTTGATCTCAACAAATAAAATCTTTACAGCACTTTACGACATGACAACCAGCAGACTTCTGTGTAGCATGAAACATCGGCAAACTGATTATCCATATTTTTCAACAACTGGCTGATTTGAGTGTAGTTGAGAGCACGGCATCTGACATAGTTAACAGTCTTTGTTGTGAACTAATTAAGTACATGATCCAATTTTAAATAATTTGAACAGAAGATTTGCTGAGGAATAATGCTGTGAAAATTTACAAATAATGAATCTGAATGGGAGTTTTATACATTTGTTCGTAACATAGCAGCAACACCATCATGTCTGTCAACCATATTCGCAGCACCGTCAGTAGATAAGCATGCAAGTTTGCTCAAAGATGTCCTGGCTTGTTGTAGTGTTGTGCATGGGGATCAGTTCAATCAGTTCTTCATGAATATTAAAATGACTGTCACGTGCTCTGATAAAGACCGCAAACTGTACTATACTGGTGATGTAAACGGTTTGATCAATAGCAATAGAAAAATATTCGAATCTTGAGGATGCGACCTTCAAATATCTTTTTAAATTATCTGACACTTCATTAATCCTTTAGGTAAGAGTATCCCTGCTTAATGAAATATCTTTGAATAAGTGTGGTTTCTCTGGCCACACAAGTTGAGCCGTTTTTACAGGAGAGTGCTTTACGAAATCTCCTTCACTGTAAGGAAATTTCGGCTGAGTTCATAGTATGCAGTAACAGAAGTGACATTCCCTTTTAAAGATGAGGGAAATCTGAAAAAATAAAAAAAAAATAAAATAAAAATCTCCAGTTAAATAAGGTCTGCTGACCAAAAGGTCGCGTGTCCTCACCTATTCTGATTTATGTCCTTACGACTTTGAAAACTTTGAATAATTCCCGGAGTAACCTTAGGAGGACTTTGACAACTCTATCATTTGAAAGAGAATGTAAACACCTTAAGGATTCAAATTTCGTTAGAATAGGCCGAATAGTTATGATGTTATTACCAAATCAACTAATTCCTTGACTAACTTTGAGTGACTTTATGAATTATATTATTTGAAAGGGAATGTAAAACAATATAAGGGTTTCAAATTTCGTTAGAATCAGCCAAATAGTTATGATGTTATTGCCAAAAAAATATAATTCCCGGGCTAACCTTAGGAGTACCTTAGCAATTATATCATTCGAAAGAGAGAATTTAAAACAACATAATGGTTTCATGTATCCTTAGGATAGGTCAAATAGTTATGATGTTATTTCCGAAAGAAAATAATTCCCTAGCAAACCTTGGGAGGACTTTGGCAATTATATGATTCGAAATATTATTTAACAACATAAGGGTTTAAAATTTCGTTAGAATGGTCTGAATAGTTATGAAGTTATTGTCAAAAGAAAATGATTCCCTGGCTAACCTTGGAAGGACTTTGGCAATTATGTTATTCGAAAGAGAATGTAAAACAAAATAAGAGTTTCAAATTTCGTTGAATCTGCGGAATAATTATGATGTTATTGCCAAAACAATATAATTCTGGGGCTAACATGGGAGGACTTTGCCTATTGTATCATTCGAAAGAGAATGTAAAACAACATAAGGGTTTCAAATTTCCTTTTGTATTAGCTGAATTGTTACAATGTTATTAAAAAAAATGTCAAAACGTGCACCGACCGACCTACGACATTGTAGAGTCACCCGCGACTAAAAAGTCACAATTTTCTAAAAGCTTATTGAATAGCAGAACTAAATTATATTAAAATATATTTGTTTTTTAATTAAAAGGGTGGGCCTTAACCTTTGGTCACACCTTATTTATGGAATTGGAAAGGGAAAAAAATGTTCACACCCTAATTGCATAGTCTAGAATAGTATAGCATAGTATATATAATATAGCATATTATTGCATAGTAGTGCTTATCATATTATAGCATAGTATAACATGGCATAGTATATTATAGGATAACCTCAGAGAATTAACGGGCAAAAATCACATAAATAAACGAAAGGGGGAATTGTAGTTATATATCAGGCTATGAAGTTAGAACTTGAGGTATTCCAGGAGGAGACTATTCAAATGGGAGGGGATTAACTCAATTGGGTTACTAAAAGGGGGAGAGGTGTTGGCTTACGGATGTCTTCTGCACTTGAGGTGAGGCCGCTCGGACTTCAAAGCGGGAGGTTGGAGTGATGACGGTTCTCCAAAAGCAAGGGGGGGGGGGTAACTTCCGGTCCAGGGGAGAGTATTTCGGCTACCCGAAATGAGGAGGGCTTCGACTAGAGTTGATGAAGGAAGTCGGGAAAATCACTCGGGGCGATCGTTCAGTGGAATTACCTCCTGGCTGGGGTTAATTCCAAATACACAAAATAGTCGAGCTGTCACTTTGCTTTTTGCTAGCACTTAACTTCGAACCATGGGGAAATCTACTTGGTTCTCGGCGAGACTTCTCAACTCTGTGTCTCTTCCGGGAAGTTGAGCGTTATTTATGCCCGAGGCTCTCCCCGGAGTTGGGGGTTAGCGGGAAACAGCTCTACTCTCGAAGGGCTTCGAATCTTCTTGCAGAGCTATATTAGCCCGCATAAAGGTGAATCGTGGGGTACTCAATTCGAGGCTACCGCTTGTAGAAGGGGGGAAGGGGAGGTTAGGCTTACCACTTTAGGCCTAGCCGGGCCTTCTGTTGCATATCGGAGTTCCTTTCTGTTAAAGATCTTCCACGTGGGGATTCCCTCACAGTATAGACTAGCCTATATTGCCTAACATAGTAAATCCTGCCTAGCCTAGTAGAGTATAGTATAGCATAGTATAAAATAATAGATTATGTCATAGCATAGCCTACCATAGTATGGCTTAGCCTATCTTAGTATAACCGAGCATAGACTATGATTCCCTATAAGAGTAGAACTTACCATACCATACTCTAGCGTAGCTAGCATAGTATAGACTAGCCTTATCTAGTATTGCTTACCCTGGCATAGTATGACTTAGCCTAGACTAATCTAGCCTAGCCTAGCAGAGAAGGTATAGTATGGCCTATCTTAGCCTAGAAACCATAGTAACGCTTAGCGTAACATAGCCTAGCACAGCCTAGTATATATAGGATAGTAAAGCTTACCATAGTATAGCTTATCATAATATAGCCTAGTCTAGAATAGTATATTATAGCATAACATAACCTAGTATCGTTTAGAATAGTTTAACATAGTCTATGCATTCCTCGTATAGCCTAGCACATTATAGCCTATCAACCCTAGCATACCTTACCCTAATCTAGTTTAGCATAGTATAATATAAGGATAATATAACCTAGCCTAGCTTAGCCTAGTATAAACTATTCTAGTATAGTATAGCCTAGCTTAGCAGAGTATATCCTATCCTATTCTAGCATGTTATATCTTGGCATAGCACTCCCAACCATAGTCTAGCATACCCTAGCCTATGCTAGCTTAGCATGGTACACTATAATCTAGCCTAGTCTAGCGTAGTATAGTCCAGCATAGCTTTGCATAACATGGCATACTCTTGAATAGCCCAGCCTAATATATCATAGCATAGAATGGCCCAAAATAGCATAGTATACCCTAGAGTAGCCTAGTATACCTTAGCCTAGCCTATGATAGGCTTGCATATATAGACTAGCATAGTATATATTAGAATAATCTAGCCTAGTATAGTATACCTGAGCTTATCACAGTGTATCCTAGCCTAGCCTAGCCTGCCTAGCAGAGTATAATCTAGCATAGCTTTGCACAGCCTACCGTTGTATATTAAAACTTAGTCTAGGCTAGCTTAGCTTACCCAAGCCTAGTATAGCCTATCTTAGTATAGACTAGCTTAGCCTATTTCACTGGAGCCTAGCCTAGTATATTCTATCCTACCCTAGTCTAGTTAGCATATTTTAGCCTAAACTAGAATAGCCTAGTATAGTATATAATAGCTTACCTTACTTTACCTTACTCTAGTTAGTATAGTATAGTATATCATAGTATTGCCTAGCCTACCCTAGCCTAGCCTAGGCTATTAGATCTTAGCCTAGGCTTGTTAAGCATGTATAAAAAGCCTAGCCTACCCTAGTAAAGCCTCGCTTATCCTAGCCTGGTATAGTGAATACTAGCCTACTATAGTATACCTGAGCCTATCACACTGCATCCTAGCCTAGCCTAGCCTGCCTAGCCTAGCCTGCCTAGCAGAGTATAACCTAGCCTAACTTAGCGCAGACTACAGTTGTATATTAAAACCTAGTCTAGGTTATCTTAGATTAACGTAACCTAGTATTGCCTATCTTAGTATAGACTAGCTTAGCCTATTTCACTGGAGCCTGGCCTAGTATATTCTATCCTATGCTAGCCTAGTAAGCATATTTTAGCCTAAACTAGCATAGCCTAGTATAGTATATCATAGCTTACCTTACTCTACCTTACTCTAGTTAGTATAGCATAGTATATCATAGAAATGGCCAGTCCTAGCCTAGGCTATTAGATCTTAGCCTAGGCTTGCTTAGTATGTATAACATAGCCTAGCCTATCCTAGTAAAGCCTCGCTTATCCTAGCCTGGTATAGCGAATACTAGCCTAGTGTAGCATAGCTTATTATATTATAGACTAGCCTAGCATACCATAGCGTAGCCTAGCTTAGTATAGCCTTCATCCCCTGCATAGCCTAGTATAGCTTAGCCTAGCCTAGCATAGCATAAGCTAGACTAGCATTAACTATCCTAGACATGTATAACCTATACTATACTATTATACCGTAGTCAAGCATAGCTTATCATTGTCTAGCCTAACATACTATATTCTATCCTAGCATAGCATATTATAGCATAAAGTAGCATAGTATATATTACCCTTGTACATTATATCTTAGCATAGCATAGCATAGTATAAGCCTAGCCTATAATAGCCTTGCAGAGCATGCCTATTCTAGGCTAGCCTATCTGTGTATAGCGTATTTTAGCCTAGTCTTGTCTAGCATAGTATCGCCCGAAAAGTTATGATGTTATTGCCAAATCAAAATAATTCCCGGCATAAACATGATAAGACTTTGGCAATTATATCATTTGAAAAAGAATGTAAAATAGCATAACTATTTTCAAATTCGTTAGAATCGGCCGAATATTTATGTATCATTGCCCCCCCAAAATAATTCCCGTGCTAACCTTGGGAGGAGTTTTGGTAATTATAACATTCGAAAGAAAATGTAAAACATCAAAGGGGTTTCAAATTTTGATAGAATCGGTCAAATAATTACAATTTTATTACAAAAACATTAAAAAAGAAAAACGTGGACCGACGACCTGACTCGCACGCGACTAAAAACTGAAACGAAATTTTATGCGATTGCTAGAATTTTTACATCTATATTTTCTAAACCTTCTCTCAACGTAATTTATTATATCAAACCAAAGACGTTTGGTGCGTTCCTATGATAACACGTAGTGAACATATCACATTTTATGATAAATAAAATAATCAATATATGACGAAAATTTTTTTCTGAAGCAAAAAATTCCCTATCAAATATATAACAACAAGATATCGAACTCCAGATACCCAGGTCACTTATATTTCTCCTCCCTAAATGATGGACAAAGCCACACTTCTTTGTCTTAATCGAGGGTTTAAGGTATCTCCCTCGGTTGTCTCTAGAATTAAAGCACTAGAAATCACTCGAAATCAATCTCGTCCTATAAAAAGGGGATTCCGTTTATCTTCGGTCTTAAAAAGGTTATTTTTCATTGAACCGCCTACCCCGACCTCCCCCCCCCCGTCTCCCTCACTTTCTCCTTCAACCTCCCCACTCTCAGTTTATAATTCGGCTCTAGTCAATGTTAGAAGCGTCGCTAATAGAGTGGAGTTTATTCACGATCCCCTGACTAATTCGCGTATCTCCCTCCTTGGCCTCAGTGAAACATGGCTTGATCAGAGTGATGGCTGCTTGTCGCTAGCGACCCCTAATGGCTACGTCTACTCCCATAACCCCCTGAACAAACGTGGCGGAGGGGTTGCACTCATTCATAGTGCCCCTCTCTCTCTCTCTGAATACCCCATCCCCTCTTCTTTGTTTTGAGGCCCTTATCTCTGTCTCTAATTCTGTTCCCTCTCTAACAACTATTGTGCTCTACCACCCCCCCAACCCCTCCCTTGATCTTTTTCTTGACGAATTTAGTAACCTTCTCGCTAGTCTCTCCCCATCGGGTCATCTTCTCATCATGGGGGACTTCAGCCTCCCAGTCACTAACCCTAATCTACTTGCCTCCCTTGAGATCCATGACCTCTTCTCCCTTACTCAACACGTTTCATCCCTAACACACTCCCATGGTAACATTTTAGACTTTGTAATTTCCGACTGTCAAATTTCCAACTTGGTCACTTCTATCCTGTCAGATGATATTTCTTCAACGTCTCAACCCCCACTTCTTTGCCCTCTCGGCCTCCTCTCATCCTAAAACCTTATCGAGGGCTAGCCTCCATTGACATCCCATCCCTCCTTAATGATGTTGCCTCTAATTTACCCCCTCCCGCCGCTCTCGCCTCCACTGACCAAATCCTCTCAGCCATGGTGCAATCCCTCCTAACTTGCCTTAATGCCCACTCCCCCACTATTACTCCTTCTTCCTCTCGCCATCACCGCACCCCATGGTACTCGCTGGAACTCCTAAGCTCGAGACAGTCTTTACATGCCCATGAAAGAGCTCTTCGTAAAGCTCGCTCCTGTGGGCAAGGTACAACTACTCTTTCGCTCCCTTACCGTCTTGCAACATCTCTCTATTTGGCTAAACTGAAGTTTGCTCGTGAAGCCCATTCGCGTAAATTGCTAGCCGGCAATAAGAATAAGAATGAAATCCGTGCGGTTTTCCGCCTGCTCTCTTCCCTTACCTCCTCACACCAAGTCCCTACCCCCATCAGACCCACCATCTTCTCTAAATTCTCCGATGATAAGTTCATAAACCTTCGTGCCTCCCTCCCACGACTGCCTGACCAGGCCTTTAACATTCTCCCTGATCTCCCCCCTCCCTCCCGGCCGCTCAACATATTTCCTGCCGTGACCACTTCTGAGTTGTCTGCCTCACTCTCGCGCTCTAAAAAAATCTGGCTCCCCTTTTGACTCGACACCCCCCCCAAGCTATTAATCAAAATATTCCCTATCATACTCCCAATGCTCGCCAACCCTGTTCAGTACCTCCCTTGTTACTAGCATTGTCCCTTCTTCCTTCAAATGTGCTCAAATCCATCCGATCCTTAAAAAGCCGAAGCTTAACCCTTCCGACCCAGCTAGCTATCGCCTGATCTCTCAACTTCCCTTCGTCTTTAAGGTCCTTGAGAGAGCATTTGTTTCGCGCATTAATTCCCACATCGTTGCCTGGAGTATTGATGAGAATTACCAATCAGGTTTTAAAGCTGGTCACTCTACTGAAACCGCTCTACTTAATGTTACTGATTGCTTACGTAGAGCTGCTGACCGGGGTTGTGCCTCCATCCTCATTCTACTTGACCTCTCCTCTGTCTTTGATACTATTGACCATTCGGTCTTGCTCTATCGCTTCCACTCTTTCCTTGGCATTTCTGGCGCTGCTCTCGACTGGTTCCGCTCTTACCTTTCGTCTCGCACCCAATCTGTAGTGATTAATGATGTCTCCTCTGACCCCACTCTTATTTGCTTTGGTGTTCCTAAAGGCTTTGTCCTCGGCCCTCTCCTATTTCGTATCTACTTATTCCCTCTTAGGTCCCTCCTACGTAATTTCGCTCTTTCCTTCCACCTCTATGCCAATGACACTCAAATCTTTATTTCCTCTTTCCCCTCGACCATTGCCCACTCAATCTGTGACCTCCTATCTATCTATTCTTCTATATCAAACTGGCTATTCGCTAAATTCCTTAAACTTAACCAATCCAAAACTGAAGTTCTTCTGGTTGGTACTCCCGTTCTAGTATACAAAGTTAAATCCCTCTTTCCCTCCCTTCCTCTGGGTGGAAACTCTGTCACTTTCTCTGACTCTGTTAGAAATCTGGGTGTTGTGTTTGATAAGCATCTCTCCTTCAAGCCCCACATCTACAATATTAGTAAATCTTCCCTTTGTTTCCTCCGTAACTTCTCCCGCATTTGCTCTCACTTCGATCGTAAAAGTCTAGAGAGTGCTGTCCACGCCTTCATTACCTTCCGCCTTGATTACTGTAACTCTCTTCTTGTAAATATACTCGTACCATCTTCCTCTCTACGTCCCATTCAGCTAGTCCAGAACTACGCTGCCCGACTACTATTCCGTCGCTCTCACTTCTCCTCTTCTAAGCTCCTGCTTCAGGAACTGCACTGGTTGCCTGTCAGATATCGTTTTCATTTCAAAATTCTTTTCTTCACTTTCAAGGTCCTTCTCTAAAGTCCCCAACCTACCTTTTCTCTGCTCTTTCCCAACGTCTCGCTCCTCGGGCCCTTCGGTCATCTCATGCTCCTCTCCTAAATACTCCTCGCTTTTCCCTCTGCTCAATGGGCGACCGCTTCTTCCCAGAATGTGCCCCCAAGCTTTGGAATGCTCTTCCAGCCGAAATTAGATCTGCTGCTTCACTTACCACTTTCAAGCGACTCCTGCAAACGCATCTGTTCAGGATTGCCTACTCACCCACCTGATCTTAGCCTACAGCAGAACGTGGGCTCTGTGAAAGCCTCTGGCCTTGGAGAGCGTATTATTAGAAATTTATTATTATTATTATTATATATGTATTATTCTTTAAAAATTCGACCATATAATTATAAAAAAACATGGGTAGCGTTAAACATTTCCTGAAAAAAATATATTTTAGCATTGAATAAGATCAAGTCTACGAAAATTTATACAAAATTGACTAAGTATATTCACAACAACAGCTAAGAGTAAAAAACTAAACTTTGAAATATAAACACACCAGGTAATGGCTTCGCCTCTCCCCCTACGGGGTTGCTCGCGCTTCGCTAAGATTAAAAAGCAGCCATGGTTACATTTTGATAAATTTTATGAACTTCACCAATTATAATAATTTTTAAAAGGAACTCTAGCTAAATTTCCCCCCTTTATAGAAGAAGATATATAAAAATAAATTTTCTAAACTTCGCCATTTGTAATTCTTTAAGTTTTAAAAAATTCACACAATTGCGATACTTATATTTATTTCTGAACTTCATCATTTTGTTTTTGATATAAAAGAATTATTAGAAATAACTTTGCTAAAAAAAAAATGTCATAACCAAACTAAGATGAAAATATTATTCAAATACACAAATAAATGCCCTTCTTAAATTATAGAGTTCGTGATGATGATGATTTCATCATATTGCAAGAAATCCATTATACTCACTTGATAATATGGAACGACCAAAGTTTTACGAGAGAATGAAGGTTATATTGGTTGGCGTGCAGTCAGCCAGTCAAATGATGTTAAACAAACACACATCATCACTACAGATTCCGGATGATTACATCATCCATCCCATCTTACAAACAATTTTAGAAGCTCAACAGCGTGAGAAAATATGGGAGTGGGTTCATGGAATGCAGTTCTTATCAAGGCGAGTATTTAAACAAGAAGAGAAGTCTCCCCCCCACCCCCTTCCAGCCACGCTGGGAGCGGCTGTGACAATCGCCATCCAGGCCGCGTTCGCCATGACTCAAACGATTGGCGATAGTCCCCTCCCCTCCCGTTCTATGGGGTAAGCTCCCTCACTTCTGGTGTCCATATCTACCCGCGTGAGGAGGAATGAGCAGATTGGTGCGAGAGAAGCTCACGAGTGCGGATGATCTTACTCCTCCTCAATTCGGGTTGTCATACGCCGAAGGCAAGGAAACGTTGTGGGACAAAACCAAGCATCCATCCTTTAAATAAAACAAATATCCACCCCCTAGCACTAGTTAAGAACTCTTCTCCCCGTAAGAATACCCGTCTGACTCGACTTATCGACGCCATCCCCAAACAAGAACCAAGTCTTATTCCAAAAGGCTTGAGTGAAGATTAATCTTAGCGTAATACCCCCTTGATTACGTATAGCCGACCAAATAAACCGTTTGACGTCTCGGAGAAACTCACCCTCCGTTTTCTTCAAAGGATTTTTCACTAGAAGAATTCTAACCTCCCTTCTCGAAAGACTCTGCTCCCACCCCCCATCATCATCTCAAAAGAATATTTCACTACAAGCAAGTTGACCTTGAACCCCGTCGAAGTGACCCAACCATCATCTTCCCGCTTCGCCGGAAACCACCATCGTCTCCCCCAACCCCTCCATTTGTGTACAAGGTATCGTAACAAATATTTTAGCTGCCCCAAATTTATAATTCCGGTCTATCCCATTTTATTGCATTTTAGAATACCTAATATTCTTAATAACCCGTTGACCACTGTAACTATTTGTCTTATATGTCTGTGTACTGTTGTATCATATAAACTTTAATTATTAATATTTATTAAAGTGTATTTTTTGCCGAGTCCTTTACTTTCCGACCCTCAAGCTCATCATAGCCGTATAACAACATCCTGTAACTAAGTAAGATTTGGAACTCTCAGCCAATACTAAGATTAAAGTAGCATCTATTGGACTAGCCTCTCTTATGAGGATCTGTAGTTGTAACCGGACCTTTGGCCTACCCAAACCTATTAAAAGGAATCCCCGCGTAGTCTAAAATCAAATATAATAGGTGTATTTATGATATATAGAGCTATACCACGACAGTTACACAGTGTCAACACTTACGTTCCATATGGTCCGATACTTTACCCCTCACCCCTCCCCTTTGCCCTGCTGTCCCCCAAATCCTCGAAATCGCCGCTCGCAAAGAAGGAGTACCATCAGCATATTTCGTAGTCCATTTAAATAAACAAAAAATGGTGGGATAACCTTTAGAATAAAAATCTATGAACAGGCTCACTGTCCCCTCCTATTGTTTAGGTCTATTTTCACCAAATAGATGAAATTTCATTTCTCCGACGTAAACCAGAAGAGCGAAGGGCCACAACGTTGACAAATGATGTCCTAGGAGAGAGGCTTAAAGGTGGGCCCTCATCTTCCCTTCCTTCCCCCCTAGCGATAATCGACTGATATATAGTTCGATGTGGAGAAAAGAAGAGGAAAATCGAGGTAGTAATCGAGGGAAGAAGAGCAGTCCCTGAGTAAAACAGGGAATCAAGAAGAAGTAGAACCGAGCGGGATTTTTCTTCCCGAGGCTGTTCCTGCGGTCACATCGAAGAGTAGACCAGTAATATCGAGAATCAATCTCATACCAATTTCGTTCAGAGAAACCCTCTATCTCAGTTTTTCGAATAAAAAACAGAGATATCCCTCACCATTGAGGAATACCAAGGTGAAGTTCCACTCGAGAAAAGATTCCCTTCATGTTTAAGTCTCATCATTGAGAAGCCTGCAAGTGTAGCCCAAGGATTGGAATAATCGTACATCCACAACCCCCCGCTTCTATCGTCAAGTCCAGAAGCATCGCTACACGCTCCCCACTTACCTCGGGATCAGCTGTTATTCCCGAATAGCCTCCACCAACGTATCCTTCGCTCAGAGAGATGGACAGCTGTTTCCGAGTCAGCCTCAAGCCTCGAATCATCGCATCAAAGAGGTTCTCATTCAAGCTCATCCAACGCCAGACTCCCTCTTAGTTAAAGGTAAAAGGATTCCAACTTATTTATGTTCGTTAGTTACCATTTCGTACTAAAGTGAATTTTTTCGTCAACCATCGCGTAGTACTCATTGGTAGTATTAATTTTTATTTAATATATTTAAAGTTTTATTATTTCATTTTTTATGTAATTAAAAATATATTTTTGCCGTAGTTGTTGAATTAAATCCTCGAAACGCTGCATATGGCAATAGATATATATTATTACGAATCCTCCGTGATTAAAGAATCAAAAGTAAAAAAAAGTATAGCAATCATAAAGAAAAAAGTACGGAGTTATTCAGGTACGGAACAAACGTACATACATACTCGGCCGTTTACCACGACAACTATTTTTACTCCATCATATGTCCCTCTTAAGATTTTTTTTCCTTGTGTAGGACGTTATCCTCTTCCTTAACTGGTGTGTGACTGGATCTTCCTCTCTGATTGTGTTGAATAAGTTTAAGCTTTTTTTGTTATAGCTGCTGAGGTTTATTTCAATTCTTTTTAATCTGGTGCTGTTTATTCTTTCCATTTTGTTTGCTGATTAGCAGCCTTGTTCTATTTTATGTGCCGTTAGAGGGGTCGCTTTTATTTATATATAAGTTATCTTGTTTTATGCTTTTATTGCCTTTAAGAGTTTATTTTATATTAAGTCCCAAGATAAACCCAAATCGTACGTCCTTTGTATGTATTATTTTTTATTTCCTTTACTAAAATCTTGGGGCATTTACTCGTATATGCAGTGAAGTTTGTGTTATGGATATTGAAAACTCTGATGCCAAGATTCTTAATATTGTATGGCAACCCTGCTTCTTCGTTCTTGGATTTTTATTTGGTGGCACTTTATGCTCTGGGTTGTTCTCACTTTTTTCATCGATTCTCTATCTACGGTCGACGTTTCTTTCCCTGCTCTCTTCTTTTGATCATTCTAATGATTTTAGCTCGTGTTATACCTGTTGTTTCTTTTGGGGCACTGATATTATTAACTCATGTTCCATTGTCCCGATTTTTCTCTCTCGTCGCCGCCTCGTGGTTCTGATAGTCTCTTTGGGTGTGTTCCTGTCGTTTTGGGTATCCATCGCCTCTCATTGTTGTTTTTCATCTTGAAATTTTATTTTGATGATGCGTGACGATGGAGGGTTAGGTGCAAATAACAACTTGTAAGATACCATGACTTCATCGATGGACTGCGTGGGGGTTGCTTTCACCTGCAGGAACTGCCTGGTCAGGAAAGCAAAGATGGGACGAATTTTGAAGAAGCGGTCAGTGGTGCCAGGGAGGTTCTCATTGTTGTTAAAGTGTAGAAGGGATCTGATCAGCCGCATTTCTTAGAGGACATTACTTCAGCCACCTGCACCACCCTCGTGTATGTTATCCAGTAGTCCTCAATTGAAGGCAAGATGGAGACCCTCATGTACAGCATGATGGCGATGAACACCATGAGTTCATGCTTGTCTATCTGGAAGGTGGTGTTGACGTTTTTCTGCCGGGCATAAAGGTTTATTTGGTATACGATATCCTCCAGGAGTGCCGTGGTGAAAATGTCCTGGAAGTACTCGAAGGGTGACCTAAGAGCATGAGGGGCCGGGTAGGTAAAGTCAGGCAATGCAGGGTAGCTGATGTCCTCTTTCTTTCATGTCCTTTGTGGCACATCTTTCTGGGGCTCTCCTAACCTTCTTGCGAGCCGATTCAGTTGCTTCCCCTTCATCCTCACTGGCAATGGTGTCCTCCTCTGGCATTGGCTGTGGTCTGACCCTGGTGCCAGCGCCTGTGGACAACAAACATGTGGCCCTTTACATCACATGACTAGATTTGTCCCTTTAAAAATGGCAGCAAAACGATCACTGCAACCATTTAAAGGCCACCCATTCAAATGACTCACAGCAAAACATAAGTCTGTTTGGGCTTTCTCTTCAAGTCTTTGGCGCACAAATTAAATGCTAATGACATCACAGCATTTGGCCTTCTAAAAATGACACCAAAACAAACACTCCTGCTCTTTAAAACATTAGTTTCAGTGCTTACCTGAAATTGTGGGAGTGAGGTCATCGGGGAGGTTGAGTAGAAAGTCAGGGTCCAGGGTGTCGTAATCAAAAACTTCACCTAGGGCATCATCCTCCACCTCCATGTCGCTGTCAGAACAGGTGGGGGGAATCAGGAACTGGGTGTGGGTGTCCTCTTCTCTCTGAGCCTGCTGCCTAGTCCTCCTGGCCCCAGAGTAGAATGCCAAAGGCTGAAATGAGGAAGCATGGCATTAGTTAGGGCTATATTTATCTAAAAACACAATAATAATGCACCATAACCTTCATTAAAAGTAAATATAATGCAGGTAATCACAGAAAACACCAGTATTTTCAGGCCATATGCCACATGGGTCTTACACACAAACCAGATAAATGTTCTACATCACCATAAGGTTCGTTTCACTATAATCAAATCACCATACATTTCGTTAAATAAAATGCCTATAGCGGGCAGAAAGTCCCGTGCGGGACTAATATGGTTCCCCATAGACCGGGCACATTATCCCGTACGGGACTGATATGGTTCCTCGTTAGCCGGGCAAAAGTCCCGCGCGGGACAACCTCTTATTTCACCATCATTGTTCACCAATTTCTTTTCACATTTTACACTTCACACCCATATCACATTGGAACACACTTATCTGGCTATGTGTTATTAGATTTTTATGCACCTACCTCCATTATTGCGGGCGTGGGCGGCGTGTGTGTCGGATTAACTCGCAGGGGATCTAGCTAGTACGGCGTGTGAACAGAGAATGCTTGCTTCTACCTGCGCTGACCAAGCTCCCGCATGGACTAGCGAGCTCTGATTGGTGTAGAACAATAGCCAAGGAGTTCCCTCATTGGCTGAAATCAACCCAAGCCGTCTACACTATCAAAGTATTGCACCAAGTTTCGTCAAAATGTGGTAATAAGTATCCCGCGTGGGCTACATGCCCGCTAAAGGGTTAAAACTCCTGTAGGGATTCGACAAATGTTAAATACAGTCTTCTTTTGTCCCAGAATCACCGAGATGCGAATAGCTATATAGGAAATTCATCTTACAAAGAGCCACAGAGTCGTAATTAAAATCACGGTAATTGCATAAATGATTACATCGAATTAAGATTGTAAAGATTAATAAAATGGATGATCATAATAATTCTATACGTAGATTTGAAAATTGATCATCGGAACTTTTTCGGAAGGCCTTCGTGTTCTGTAAATGGGATTGATTTTGATGCGCTTTTCTCTCGGGATCACACACTCTCACTCTGTTTCCTGAACCGCTGTCAGAAAGTAATCCACTCAATATAATTAAGATTATAAATTTCATTAAATGTCTTAAATATTTTAATGATTTGGACGCCTAATCCGCGCTCGATGAGACTAGGAATTCCGAATTACTCCGTAATGAAAACGCGATGCAAGAAGAGAGGAGTAGCCCTCATGTACATACACCCATGCTCATACACGAAGGCACACATTAACGAACAGAGGGTCAAATGCTCCTCTTAAAGATTAAGGGGAAGTCGAAATATTGTTGGTTGATGAAGTAGAGAAATCTGACGAAAGAGGGGGGGGGGATCAACCTTTTATTATTCTTCTTGCTCTCATCTTTCACCTAAAGTCTCCAGCGAATGATTACAGACAGGTAAAGATGAATTTAGGGAGATATGTAACTTATTATTCATTACCAGACCATTGGATTCAAAGGGGGCGCTTGATCGACTCGATATTTTCTACGCCACAGTGGTCCAAACGAGAAAGTGAATGTGACATTGAAAATTGAGATGGTAAAAGTTCTTTCAAAATCATCTTTAAAGTGAGTCATACGGGTAAGGAGAGGGGTCATAGGAAACCATTATTTCAGTCGTATTGGTTTTATGGTGGTTGCCATACATACGTATAGATAGGGTAGTGATGGATGGTTTGAATATCTTGGTAAAATGTAAGTCTCCTATTTAAAAAAAATGGCGATAGCTTAGAAATAAAAATCTATAAGCCCATTTATTATCAGTAAAAGAGGAATATCCTAACAAAAAGACAAACACAAAAGGTCGACTGTAATAAGCTACTAGAAGAGCTGGTATCAGCAATACCTATAGTACCTATGATTCTTTGAAGGCAGTTCATCAAGTTTTGTATCAAACTTAGGCATAAGAAATGCCACTTAACGTGGCTTTCGTAGTGAATGAAAAGGCCCTTGATTCAGTAACACTGATTCATTTCTCTGAAAACTACAACAAAAATAACTGACACAATTCGCCTCTACAAACTGTACTATTTTTGCGGTCACACAACATCGTCATTTGGGTTGCTCTCGGTTAGTAAAAACAATACAATTAGGAGAAAGACAGGGATGGACTATCTCCTTAAGCCTGTTTGGAGTAGTACTCCAGAGAGTTTCAGTATTTTGGATTGGAACTAAATTAAAAGATGTTTCACGTTCCAGAATATGCTGGGTAATTCTCCCAAATGGACTCTAAACAAAGATTAAAAAAAAAGGCTTAAATGGAGGGTTATGGTCATCCTACCAGGTCTTAAAAACTCATAAGCGAGTGAAACAATGACACAAAAAAGCACCTTTAAAAGGGAGGCTACTCAAAACACGCAGCAGAATACATATTGATAATAACCAATAGAGAACATGGTAGAAACATGTTGAACACCCTGTAAATAGTCATAGTAACTTTAGGTACCTCAAACCTGATTGCTTCGGTGACTAAATGCAAACAAGTATTTGGTTATGACAATTTTGAGTATTTTATATGTTGTTGATAATTGATTGGTTGGTTTGTAGTTTCTTGTCATCCCATGTCACCTGTTTTTAAAGTAAAACAGAAGAATTGAAAGTTGATATTGAAATCTTAACTTACACTTTATTTTGTGAACTCAGTAGCTTTTAGGTCAGCAAGACGATCACTTATAGCTTTTATTATATCTATTGTAACTCCAACCTTTACCTCCAAACTCTAAACATTTTACATGTTCTCAAGTGCATAAAAGGTTTCGTCCTTCCTTACAGTTTGAACTTCCTCCTCATTTATTGCTAAATTGTCATCAGATGTAAAGAAGACATAACTTAAGTATAGTTCCCCTAGGAGATTATGTGTTATCAATATAGTCGCTCAATAATTATAATCGACGAGAATAATTATTATTATTCCATTGTTTCGGCGCAACTTTTCTCCATTAGTTTTTGCGCCATTCAGCACAGCCGAAAGAGATTGTGACCATTTAAATTTATTTGAAAATAAAGCAACTAACGAGGGCAATTTTATTCTGCAGATAAAGCATAAGAAGAGAGAGATACGAAGGAAGAAGGGAAAATAATTAGAAAGAATGAACAATTAAAAGGGTCAAAGATACAATTACTAGAGCTTTAGATCTCTCTCATTGATTCTTTTAAGGTCGAAGAAAAACCTGAAATCTTCATTGCATTTTCCAAAGGGATTTTGACTACTGACTTATCGACTTATATGAGTGGCGAGTAAGTTCTGACTCACCAAGGAAGCGGAACGAAAACAACAAAGTTTTATGGAGCAACACCAACTGACACAAATGAGTTTGAAAAAAAAGTAGACGTAGATTTTTTATTTCCTACTTTTACAAGCCCAAACTTTCTACAATAGTTGCTGTGAAGGTAATTTCGATACTAAAGGAGAAGGCACAGTTAGTCCGGCGAAGGTCTCTGGGTGGTACAGATTTTTCCTCCGGCAGGCATTGGAGCCGGGATGGCATGCATGCTAAATTGGTATAAGAAACAACGAAGGGGGGAAGAAGTTCGGAAGAAGATCCTAGAGAATGATGGCCTTTATTTTGAAGAATAATGTTGGTGTTGCTCCATAAAATTTTGTTGTTTTCTCTTCGCTTCCTAAATGAGTCAGGACTTTCTGGACAACCTAATATTTGCGGGGAGGACAGTGTGGAGTGTGACCCGGGAGACCCTAACGTGGGCCTGGAACGTGTGCGATGGTTCAAGTAGTTAGGAGATATTAAGAAGAAGAGTGCATGTTAAGTGTGAATGTTTTAAGAAGCTGCAAGAGAGTAAGTATGAGTGTTTAAGGGATAGGGGTAGAGTAAAGCATAAATGAATGAGATGTTATAGTAGAAGGAAGGATGTGAATGAGAATATTCTGAGGTGGTACGGGCATCTAATAAAATGGATATGAAGAGAATATACGAATGTTTGTATTATCGCGTAAAAGGTGGATTACTTATGCGTTTAAGAGAGAAAATAAAACCAGAGGAACAAGTGGATGATAGTGTATAAGATCGAAGTGCATGTAGGTGGTTTGTGTGGCAACTTGCTTTGGACTAGTCCTACAACATGTATGACCCCTTTGATGTGAAAGGGCACTGGCATTGTATAAGTATGCCTACCTATGTTTAGTAGGCCATAATGGGGGGGCCTAATTTGGCAATTATTGGAGGCATAGATACACATCTAGCCTACATTGTTGAAATATAGTTACAGTTGAGGGTTCAATTGAAGTACGATTTATAAGAAAAAAATATTTCCTAAATTTCTTGATTTTATGTTACTCTTCATACTAGAATCTTACAGTTATTTCTTCCTTCATTCTTCAAACTCAGAGTCATCTCCTCATTTATGCTTGAAGCTCATATTCATCTGTTCTCCATGCTAGAAATCCAGTCATCTCGTCCTTCAAACTTGAAGCTAATAATAATCACGTCCTTCATAATGGAGCCCCTAATTCATCTCGTCCTTCATAATGAAACTTCATACTAATTTTATCTTTTATAATGGAACCTCTCAGTCATCTCAGAACCTCTCATTCACCTTGTCTTTTATACTGGAACCACACCTTCATCTCACCATCATGCATTATAATAGGATCATTGGTAAAATCAGAATTACAAAGAACTTAGAGCATTCAATTTTTTTCCAGTTATTGAAATGGAATTAAAATTAGATTAGAAAGAAATTAATAACCTTAAATATAAATAATTTAAGACATTACGGCAATAAAATTAGGGCTCCCAATTAATTGTTTTCCACACCAAACAAAAAGATTTAGATTACTTCAAATGCTTTTTAGGAGCGATTTTACTTCTCTTGCAATCATTAATCGAGGGTTGTTTAATGGCTCTCTTTCATTCTGTTTGATGTATTATACAGCTGGAAAGTAGCTTAGTTCTGTAACTCCAATATACATAGATAAATTAGGGTAGAAAAGAAGGTGATGTAATCACGAAGCCATTTTATTCCATAGGATAAGAATGGGAATTGGTAGGAAAGACTATTAAAGGTTGATGAGCGGAATAGAAAATATGATTAATCTTAACATTTGGGTTAATGGTGTGGAATGGGTAATTATGGCACTAGTTCCTAGAAAGAGTACACTCTTTTGGGGCCAGGGTGAGTTCCAGTACTCCAGAGTTCCAAAAGCTCCTTGTGGTCTTTTTTATATCTCAGCTCTACAGGAGACTTTAAATACAAAAGATGAAAGAAGAAGTTTAATTAAATTTAAAAATTAATATAATAATTTGGCCGGATGAGGCCTCTGTGGGTGGAATGTCGAATGACTCCACCCTCAAACATGTTTAAAACCCTATTTGGACTTGCATAAAACTCAAATGAGATAGAAACTAATAAATCCACTTGGAAAACGATGACGAGAATATTCACAATGTATGTGAATGTTATGGAGAAGATGTAATCCATTGAAAGTCAAAGGCATTCGACTAATGCCCCCACAAACGACCCCTGCAGTGGTTATTCCTGTTACTAGCAAACCTGTTCCACTAAACAACCCCATAAGTAATTAAGGGTAAATTATAAGTAAATGGATGACCGACTACAGGAAGGTGTGGAGGAAATATAAATAAATACAAATTTCCATCAACGTGTAAAGATAACGTTAGCAATGATGAAGACAAATCACCAGTTTATGATAAAGAGGCTTGTGGGTCTTTATCAAAACCTCATATATTCGTCTTTGTTGTATGCTCAACTCCATTACTAATTACGTAGAGACCCAAGATGTTTATTTTGTATAATATTGCTACGATCAAACAAACGTATAACAAACATCATTAACTTTCGCAATGATGTATGTGGAATTTTTGTTTTCCTTCTCAGAGCAGAGGCACAAAAGAGGCAACCGAATGATAACAAATAAACAGATAAAGTGCAGAATTAGGACAAGATAATCCTAGTTTCTCTAGAGTGGGTGAGGACTAGTAGTAACCAAACTTTATTTTAGGTAGAGACCATAGGCAGAAGGAACAAAATCAAAGACTTCCTTTTGATTCAGACCTCCTGTCTCCGCCCATTGCCAATGGAAACGAGAATCAAGCTCGGAAATTCACTTTGGATAACTCAACATTCCTGCTACCTTACAGTAAATAGCGACCTACTAGGGGGTTATGGGGAGCAGGAGGACAGGATTAATTTTTTCTTCGGGCCACATACCCCAAGGGCGGTTGGGGCGAAGGTGGACGGGATTAATTTCTTCTTCCGTCCTCACTCGGGGTTATTGGTTGGTGCATCTGAAAGTGATTTCCAACAATTCACCAGTGCCCATTAGTGAGAGCAAGAGAAGAGAGAGTGATATAATTATTATGAAACTCTTACTGTTATTATCCAGGTCATAATCAGTCCATTGGAAAAAGAAAGACTCAGATAAAACATAAAGTAACAAAGTATGAATTAAAAATAACAAAGAATAAATATGCAATAAAAAACTCTCAAACGAATATAAATACCAACAAGGAAACAATTATTCTCCCATAACCAATAATATTATTTACACAAATATAAAGTCCACCCACAACGAATGACAAATACCGCTGCCACGCCCAATAAATACTCCACCAAATAAAAGGAAACCCAGACAAAGAATATCACATTTTCCTCCCTGGAATAAAGACACATTATAACAAATACAGAAAAAGACACTAGTTTAAAGAAAACTAAGCAAAGAAACTGTGATTAACCAGCACATCTAACAATTTGTCGGGGATGAACGAGGAGAAGAGAGAAGAATGAAAAAGACGGGTAAATACAAAGAGTTGATTATTAAAAATAAGGATAATAAATAATTCAATAATACAAATGTCGGCCACCCATGATGATACTGTGGTGAAGAGGGCTTACTTAAAGTTCTCACGAACAACTGAGTAAAACGGGAACAGGAACTCCTAAGTAGAGACTTTTACCTTCTCTCTAAAAAATATATGTCGTGTAGCACATGTGGCTCACATGGCTGTTCAGAGGATAGTTCAAATCTCAAAAACTAAAACTAACATTTATGTAGAACATGTCGCTCAATGTGATGATTCTTCTTCATCATCTAGTGTATAACTTCACTAAAATCCCATCCCTCTTTCCCCACGCAAAAATAATTGATAAATAAATAATCAAAGTCAGCAAATCGAGAAAGGAAAAATGAAACACATTAATACCACAAAGCACATTGGCAATTAAGCATCAAGTTTGGAAATGGGCAGTTTACAACGCTAGACAACTGGTACAACAGGTACGAGTTAACGTCTTCAGAGTTCCGTGCAAACGGACCTAATCCTGGATCCCAGCTTCGCGTCAAATTTTAGTGGGGGAATCAGAAATTAACAAAGGCCCATACAAAAGTGTTCAGGGCTACTTGGAGTTATGACAGCAACAAACGAGGGCATACGTCTTTCATCTAGGAGCAAGCTTACATCAATAAAGCGAAGCATAATTGGTTAGACCCAACAAAGCTTTTTCTACACTCTGCTTTTTCTCCTTCTTCTAACTATTGTATACTACTACTGCTTAAATTCTAATTATTATAAAAAATATGGCTGGCGAAATAAAGGTAGGGGCGGACAGACACAACCAGTTATATCCATTGAGGCCCCCCTTAGCTTTGAAAATTAAATTTATTAGTACATTTTATCTCTAAGTTTGAGTTTCAGGCAATTGTTCGGAAGTGTTCTCAAGTCGAGAGATAAAATGGCGGAAAAGTCACAGACGGAGAGTTAAGTATATGGTTGCAGACTCTCGTTTTAGAGGATTTTGTATCAACTTGCTCTTTTTTGTGGCCACAGACTCTCGTTTTAGATGCGTTTGTATCAAATTGACTCTCGTTCTTGAGGCTTTTGTATCAAATTGGCCATTATCTGGAAATTTATTACAATGGTCTAAGCTCAAAGGCCGAACCTAAATCTGAAGTATCAGAAAATTGCTATATAATTGTTCTAGACTTATTTTCTGGACATCGGCACTCGCAATAAATTTTGTAGTGATAAGAAAATATACAATGAAGATATAACTGTAATAATGGGTGCGGGAAACAATTTTTTTTATATTTATTGGTGCCTTTGATTCTTCTCATTGGTAATATCAAATTTGTTGCAACTTTTGTATTAAACACTCGCTATCAGTACATTATATGATATTTTTAGAAGGAAAGTTGTGAAACCAATTTTCTATCTATATCTTCTCTTCATTTATCTCTCGTTCGTATCTTACATCCATCCCTCTCCCTCATTTTGAACTCGCATAGAGTGGATCTTAGGATTTTTATTAGTTCGTAATTCTGTAATTACTAAGAAACTAATTTAGCCGCCTTTTTGTTGAAAATTCTCCACTCAACTTAACAATTAAGCTACTCGAAGAGCAAGGGGGGGGGGGATCCGCCCTGGGATAGAGTGGTAACAAAATCTGCATCTAAAATGTGCTCTTTATACGCTTTGATGCTGTTCAGTGCTACACTGAGATCGGTGCCTACACCAGACACACCTCGAGAAATATATCGAGGGATCAAATGGAAAAGCTTGTTTGCCACCGGGTTAACGCCCTGCGTAATGGCAACTGAAAAGGGTGATAGGGAAAGAAGGAATTGGAAAAGTAAAAAAAATAAAATCCAAGGCAGTACAAAAAGGCGTAAAGGGGAGTGATAAATCATCACCGAATTTTATTTCCCAGCGTAGTTTCAAAGACCTGCTTCAAAACACTTCATATATTTTCCGATTCATTTTAGGGAAATATAGGCAGTTTGGCATTATGGACCCGTCCTGAAAAGTTGTTAATATCCTCAATATCACCCCCCCCCCCAAATTCCTCCATATTACTTTTTGAAAACAGCCCCTAAAAAAATAAGAATTTGATTGAATTCATCTCCTCTCAAGAAATTTCCTCGAAGACAATTTTATTTCCTTTCTTGCGTCTGTTTTTTGTTTATTTATTTGCATCGAAAATGTTTATATTTCTTTTATGATTTTTTGCATTTATTTTAATTTTATAATGTTAAAGTTGAATATTTTAGCTCATTATCGACCCTATAAATGAGAAAGAAGACGTAGTTTCAAGGATATCTTTTAATAAAAATTCACATATTTAACACACACACACACACATATATATATATATATATATACGACGGGCGGTCAATAGGTTTTGCGAATCGGTAGGGCAAAACAGAGGAAGGGGGATGGCTGTTTCTGGGGGTGTTAGGAAAAGTTAAGACAAGTCAGGACCTGCAGCCACACGCTCCTGCCTCGTCTATTTAAGAAGCAGTAGCTGATCGCAGATCGTCAGTCACAAATTTTTCAACAATGAACAAGGTTGAGCATCGCGCAGTGATCAAACTTTTGACCAAGGAAGGCAAGAATGCAAAATAGATCAATGAACGCATGGTTGCAGTGTACACCGACACCACCCCTTCCTATTCAACCATTGCTCGCTGGAATAACGAATTCCGCCATGTTCGTGAGTCCCTTGAAGATGACCCCCGTCCAGGACAATGTTGCCCGTGTGGAGAGGATAATCCTCGAAAATCGACGGGTGAAGGTCGAAGAAATCGAGCGAGAACTTGAAATATCATATGGAAGTGTTATCAACATCATTCACGACAATTTGGCCATGACCAAGGTCTCTCCTTGTATTTTTTGCAAGCCCTTCGATTTTATGATCCAGAATTCATTGATGAAGAATTTGTATTAAGAAAAAGAATCGGGGGAAAATTCAAATATCCTTTATATTCCAAAAGGATTCTTTAAGCGAGGCTGAAGAGTCTCTTTATGGGGAAAGTTAGGAGGGATTCACGCGGGTCATCATTTAGCTTATTTTCATCAGACACTTTTCCCCATTCTTTTTTCAGGAAGCTCTTATAGCAAGCTCCGCTTTACCGAGAGAACCATTAACCATATAAATTGGGCTAAATGTGCTTTAGCATCTCGGCTTATCAAGCGTCATACCAGAGGTAGACCCCCAACATGCTCAAACGCAAACTCTCGCCACGCACACACTGATCAATTAATCAAATTCTTCTCCCACCAGCACACTTTACTGCGACCACATTTCCCACATATGATTCATAAAGGGACTTCAGGAACGATTCTCTAAGAAGGAAATTCATTTTCTCTAATGGCGTTTCATAAACTCGCATTTGTCGTCAAAGTTCTCCAGTTTACATTACGCCAAAGCGAAATGGTTATGCAAAAAGCGACAAACAAGATCTAAAGATATTTCAGAGCGAAGAGACGCTCTAAGTAAGGGAAAGACAAATTTAGGGTGACATCTTACAATCACAATGTCTCTTTACGTTTCCGAGCCTCGCATTCACATCCTCCACTTAGCACACTTCAATCAGTTACATACAGCTTTTTCTAGATATTAGGTTAGTTTTAAACACTTGTAAGTTAATTTCGGTTTCAAATGTTAATTTGCTTTCGAAATCTTCACGAAAGACTTACCTTAGTCTTTCGGCCCGTCATAATCAATAGGTAATATGTAGTAAGTTTAAAAATATATAGGGAAATTTTAATTATTTGTATAATAATATTTGAAATATTTTATTTTGAAACTTAGGAAGAATTGAGAGGCTATCACTTCGGAGAGGATTGGATAATGTACTTCTTATCTTCTGATAAATTTATATTTATCTCACCACAAATATAAGGAAATAAGGAATTTCAGGCAACGAAAAAGCGTAATTAACGTATATGCAAGAAACAATCCACAAAGCGTAGGTGATCTAAAATGCTTAAAATATCCATAAGGAAAATAACGCACAAACAAGCCCAAGCTTTCTCGTGAACAAAAGAAAAAAATAAAGTTTTAAGAAAAATATGACGTCACTCAAATATATTGACCATCAAACAAACGCATTATATATATATATATATATATATATATATATATATATATATATATATATATATATATATATATATATATATATATATATATATATACAGAGTGCGGCAGAAATACCTCCCGCATTTTAAACTTACACCTATGTGTTGCTAATGAACTTATGCAAGTGCCAATAATGTTTTCATTTCGCTAATGACAAACCATATTGCTTGATGAGGGTATCTGAAAAAAAAGGTAAGTCATTAGCTAAATGAAAACATTATTGGCACTTGCATAAGTTCATTAGCAACACATAGGTGAAAGTTTAAAATGTGGGAGGTATTTCTCCTGCACCCTATATATATATATATATATATATATATATATATATATATATATATATATATATACAGGGTATTTCAGAATTCTTGGAACAAACTTTAACCTAAGGTTCCTTCAGTTTAAATAAGCATAATTTACTTTATGGAAGGGTATCCAAAAATATTTAGTTTAAAAGTTACGAAAACTTGAAATGTTAACAAAGTACGATTTAATTCAACTGTTCACCTTTGCATCTAAATTCACGGTTGGGAGGCTACTGCACTCAATAGTGAAGATACAGATGTACTTGGGACGGTAGTTTACACTAAGCAGTGAATGACAATGGACTAACTACCGAATAGTGAACTTGCAGATATGCACTTAATTTACGGTATGGCAAACGGCAACTCTAGGAGGGCTGCGAGAATGTACAGTGAAAGATATCCCAACAGACATGTGCCTATTCATCAAACATTTGCAGTCATACATATTAGACTGCATGAAACCGGACCATTCCGCGTTGCAAGACCTGATATAGGCCGCACTAGAAGTGTAAGAGACCCTGAGATGGAGGACGACATACTTCGACATTTTCATAATGATCAAACAACAAGCACACGCGTTGCAGCAAATGTTTTTCCTGCAAGTCACAGTACGGTGTGGCGCGTGCTGCACACCATCCTTCAACAACCATTTCACATTCAGGGGGTTCAGAGCTTAAATGCTGACGATTAACCGCGGCGTGTTCAATTTATTACGTAGTTCTTACAACAAGGACAAGAACCCGATTTTGCATCAAAGGTTCTTTTCACGTATGAAGCAACATTTACGTGAGAGGGAATATTCAACACGCATAATCTGCATTGTGGTTCCACATTAATCCACATGGTACACGGGAAAGCAGTCCCCGAAATAGATTCTCCGTAAATGTTTGGGCGGGCATTATTGACACCTATCTCATCGGCCTCTACATCCTGCCAGAAATACTCCCTGGACACAATTATTGGGCGTTTCTTGATAAAGTACGACCCGGGTTGCTAGAAGATGTTTTCCTGGCGATTCGCAGAGGATTGTGGTTCCAGCAAGATGGTGCATCAGCACACTTCACGATTGCTGTTAGGAAGTAATTGGATGATCGGTATCCAAACAGCTGGATTGGTCGTGGCGGACCAATCTCTTGGCCACCTAGGTCTCCTGGCATGGCACACATAGCACACATTGTGACTACTACCCAAACTTCAAACTCTGTATTCCTACAAAGTAAACTTATTTTGAATTTAATTTTTCATTTACCCGACGACACAATTTCACTTATAAGTAACTTTTAAACTAAACATTTTTGGATGCACCTCCATAGAGTAAATTATGCTTATTTAACCTGAAGGAACCTTAGGTTAAAGTTTGTTCAAAGAATTCTGAAACACCCATATATATATATATATATATATATATGAGTTCAGGATGAAAGTGAAGACCATGCTACCTGAATGGATACGGCGTTGGCCTCCCAACGTCACGGTAGTGGGTTCAATTCCGAATCTCGGCATAAGCGGATACAAACGACAGTGCACGTAGAGATCTGGCTACCGATGGGTGGACGCTCTGTGCTCACCCCGTTTTCGGATGGGTAGATCTTACACCTCTCACCTCACACATAGCCAATCACAAGACTGCTTTCTTTTCTCTTCCACCTTCACAGCACAACACACACACACACACTCTGGTCCAAGCAATCCTGCCGTTGGGTATATATATCCATATACCACTGACGCGGAACAGGTTCTTCTCCAGCGAGGTGACGAAGGCACCCACCTGAGCGTTTGTAAGGGAAAGGGACGCAAATAAGAATACCTCCTTCATTTGTTTCTTGAATCCCTTCCTCTCTCTCTGTCTCTTAAGTATAACTCCACGTGGAGTAATCTCTGAATCCAAAGAGAAAAATAAAAGAAGAAATAATTTTAATATCTGTCAGCAGCTTCATAGGTGCCGTTAATTAAGTTGGGCGCTAAAAGTTTTTCCCTCGATGAGGAAGCGCTAATCTCCGTAGTCGGGAAACTGCTAGGCGAAAGTTTTACGCCCACATCGTAAAGGCAATTAAGACTTGAGGCAGGCGACAGACGCTAATTCATCTGGCCGCCGGAAGTGGTCAGCCAGTCGTCTGAGTCTGACAAAGAGGAGAAACCCTCCCAAAATGGCCGTCATATAAATACCCTGGGGTTTCGAATATCGGCAGATTGAGTTTGAAAACGCGTCGCCTTCGGTTCAGATCGTGAGTCTGTTTCCCCAAGTCCGTGGTATTCGCTTATACCATCGAGGTTGGATCTCAACAGGCAGATCCATCTCTTTTATGAAGGCATACTCTGTTCAGAGCAAGCCTCGAATCATTTCATCCCCGAAGGATTGGCCTGCATTCCTCTCGTCTTGCCCTGAACCCTCCCCTCAAGGAGGATCTCCAGTTTCCCGTGTGGGACTTCGCGCCGAGCCGCGTGAGAGTCTCGATATTTGGAGATTGCATTTCTCTGAAGCAGAGGTGCCATCGTCCTTCTTCAAGGAGGATCCTGAAGTCGTCTTCTGCCCCCCCCCCTCCTTCATCCTCGTCACTGTCAGGATATTCGGCCCAGAACCACGACTATTGTCCGTCTCTATTTTCCCCGCGCCGACTTGCTAAAGGATTTCCCTTCCTCGAGGCGACTCCTTTAAGGTAAAACGACCCTTGCTTGTATCTCCCGTTAATCGACTCACTTTCCAACATATAAATATTCCCTCTGTATAACCGATTTATAGTATCTCATTTTAAAGCTGATTAACGAATAATTAACGCTACCCGATTGCCAATTAATCTATATTCTGTCAGTATTGTCCTTATTTACATTACCTATATTTTACCTATGTATATATATGTTAACTAGTAACTTATTAAAATTATATTTTTGGTTTTTAATCATTAAATATATCCTTGAACTGCAACTTGGTAAACTAATTAAACGCTATCTGCCCCTGTAGTAAAATCGCACTCTTATACCTCGTAATCATCGGATTACTCTTACGAAGTGAACGTACTTGTACGTAGCGAAGGACGCGTACGTACATTAGAGGATATATGTGTATATATATATATATATATATATATATATATATACATATTTTCGTGACTTTTATCTCTTTCATCCCAACCAATAGATACATATATGTATATATAGACATATTGTCTGAGGAGGTGACCTATTCCTTGACAGCGTTGTTTGTTGTAAAAAAAAAAATACTTCCTGGCACCTTCCCAAAAGAGGACCGGCCCCTGGGGCTCTCAGGCCGACCAGCGATTGTCATACTGACCTTATATAAATTTCATTATCCGGTCGGGGATCCTCCAGTATCTTGGAAGGATTGGCGTTGACTAACTAACCAACTAACCATTAAAACAATTTTCATATATTCCAACGTTTTGGGTTATACACACTCATCTTCAGGTACTATAAAACAAAAGGAATTTGTAAACAGGGGATATAAAATGAATGTTTAAAACTAAAGTTGAGGTTATAAATTAAAACTACAAAAAACACTAAATAAAAAGAAGAAACTAATTAATTCAAGTGCACTTAGAAGGTAAAGATAAATAGCAACGAAGTAAATTGATTTCGCGGTGAGGGGCAAATTATTAGTTGGTTTAGGAAGGAATATAAGCCGCAAATGGGAGAAGGATTGTTTTTCTTGATATAGAGTGATTCTAAAATCGTGAGTGACATACGTTCTTGAGTAGAACCCAATATTTTAAAATTATTAATAGATATTTGGGCTTTACAACTGATGCTATGTTGGCTAATTGCTGAATTTTCTTTTTTACAAAGGGGATTAGCTGTTCTAAGGCTAATGCCAAGATGCAAACAGACTCTGGCCTCTAAGGAGCACATGGTGTTCCCTAAGTATTTCCATAGAATACACTGGGGGCAATTGAAATTGTTTGTATCTCGGCATTAGCCTTAGAACAGTTAATTCATTTATTAAGTCTTACCGTAAAAAAACCCATTTATTCATTTAATATAGGATTTATGCATAGAAAGGGTGCGTTGGATATTTTTTCACCTTTGGCAACCATCATTTCTGCCCACGCCTGTTGTTTGGCGTCGGTTATCTCATCTTCCCCTTCATAGTAGGTTCAGTTGTGCACAACCTGTGAAGGAAGCAATACCATAGCTCAATTCAATCGTCCAAATATGGGAATAGCCAAGCTCTATTGCTTTTAATTGATGCGGGGATCTCCAGTAAGATGATTTCAGAGTGTTTGGGTGTCAATCTGAGGACGGTGCAGAATATCAGAGAAAGACTAGGATTAGTCGGGCTGTGATTATGAGGCTACGGCTGCTCGAATCCCTCACTCTAATGCTTCTGATATGAAAAAATCAATTTGTTGCAGAGATCCAGGCCATCATTGACAACGATAGCAGACCACCATGGCAATGCGAGAAGTAAATTGATGGCTACAATTACCTTAGAGTGAGATTAATTGACAATAAATTGCAAGTTTATAAAATAGACTTTATAACGAAACTGAACCTAGGGTAAGTTAGTTTTTCACACACAAATAAATCAATGCGGTCGTATGACGCACACTGAGATCACTGAGCAAGTCTTCTTTCAAAGATTCAGGAGTGGCAAAAAAAATCAAATTCGCACCATTAACGACAATTGGCATACAGCTGATGTGTACATGTACGCATGTAGAGTACTTGGATGGCTCTAGAAACAGAAAAACTCGCACACACCAGTCTTGAGTGCAGGAAAGGAAAATGAGGGAGAAAGACAACCGCAATCAATCGTTCTGGGTTGATCCATGAGCAGGCACGTACTTTTGGCCTGATGCTTAGCTGAAGAACAGTTGAATCTACGATGCTCTTGAATGGCGGCCACAGGGGTGAATCCCAGCATAACATCCTCTCATTCGACACACTGATCACAATTCCACCTCAAATGGTTGCTTCTAGAACAGACTAATATTAACTAAGAATCTCATTTGTCTTAATTCCATAAAACAAAAGAACTTATGAGATACATTGCGGGGTATTTTATAAGGTGAGTCAAGAAATGGGGGTAGTTTCTTGGGAGAAACCCGTCTGGTTCTGAACATAATCGAGTGAAGTGTTCGCCTATATAAACATATAAAAACCCTTAAGACACGAATCCAAACACTTAATGGCTCTGGGCAAATATTACTACCGCTTTTTCTGCCTCAGCGATACCAACGAAGAAAGCCTCTATCTACCCTAGGGGTATATCAAGCTTGTGAGCGATTGATTCTTATGGCCGATTCATTATGCGGCCGTGGCCACCCGGTTCCGATGAGTGACGTCAATGAATAAACAACCAAGAGCCGAATTTGGGTGCCATCTCGTATCGCGGAGCTGTTTGAAACGTGCGGCATTAATTCATAAAGGTCTACTTCTCGAATTGAAGAAGACCATCCACAAATATGTTCAAGTCAAGTAGAAAAGGAGAGCTGCGCTTCATCTAATTGCGCATGTCAACACTTGAAACTGCAGAAATCCAAGAATTGGGAAGATAATTGCAGTGGGAGATTGAATCTAAGCCGTGAAAACCAACGAGGGTCTTGATTCGAAGCTTACTTTTGAGTCGCAAATGGGCTCAGCTGAATCCTCAAGTTCGTAAATAATTTGTTTGCCGCGAAAGTGCCGCCAAATATATTCCACTAATGTTGTTAAAAATTGCTTTTTTTAGTTTATTTTGTCCCATCTTGAGTATTGTTACTGTGTTTGTATGTCTACAGCAGAATTTAACTTAAAATTCTCAGATTCAGTTTTCAGCTCGATAACATTTTTGTTTCCTAATATTAAGATAAATCTCTAACATCTTCGTTTAGTGGGATCGCTGATTTATTTCTTTAAAATTGCATTTCATATTAATCACCCTCTGAACCCTCTGCTGCCTACCGTTGCACAACCAGCATGTAGTACTCGGAAAAACAATTGTGTTGAATCACCGTTTTTTTTTCTCTTTAACGGTCTAACTAAGCGAAGTTTTTCGATGTTTCTTTCTTTCAATTTTTAGTATCTGGAGTACTCTCTCTAAAGATGTCAACGCTTCCAATTCTGTGATTTGTAAAAAGAGTCCGAAAGCTTTCCATCTCACTTAACTTTTCTTTTCTCTATAGCTCACCCTTTCACTGGATGCCACCCTCTAGGCCTCTTTTGGCTTATAGGCTTTGTACTTTCTATCCTGTCGCCTTAATTGATTCTTTTATAATAAAAATAATAAAGATCGTTCCCGTACTGCTCAGAGTCTGAACTCCTTATAGACAGATGGTCCTACACTTACTAGGGACGTCCTGTGGCCTTTATCGAAGTACTTTTCTTTTTAAACGTCTTAGCAATCAAGTACAAAGGTTTTAGTGACATCTGAGACGGAGCATTTCTTTCTGTACAACAGGTCCATCTTCAGGGTAAAGCGATGATGACTAATCTCATTTGTCGAGGGTCAATAATCATTGTTCAAAGAAGAAGTAAATGAGACCAAAGTTTCGGTTTCACTTTTTCGTCGATAGTTTGAGTAAGAATGGTAGTTTTCAACTCGCTAGCAATATGATAGTTGATTGGTTGATTGGGCATTTAAGCTTGCGGGAGAGTAAAGTAGCTGAAATGATGTTTGGAAAATAACTTTAACTTCTACCTCAAAGTTAATATCTTTAATTATTTGTGTAGTTTGTTCAGTAATACACACACCCCGTGAATCACAAAAGCAGATAATGCATATATATATTTTGAATTATGGCTTTGCCAAAACTTTAGGACATATCTGATGCGTAGGTTTTACGCTTTGTTTCGCCATTTTTGTGAGTAGTTCCGATCAAATTATGATTAATAGCTCCATACCTGCCATTACAACCCATATGAACCAAACTCGCACTTCGTGTACCCGACCTCTGTTCAAGATTATCCCTGGAGGTATCAACTGCTAGTCCTAACCCTAATACTTTTAAGGTTCGTTCATTTTCCGCAATATTGTTCAACGTTATTCTACATTTTATTTATTTGTATGTATGTTCCCCGTGTTTCTTCATGCTTGGATACACTAGAATATTGGCAGAAAAGGGCGTTAAGCCACTTAAAGTATGTTGCATCCCCTTTGGTAATGATCCGTACCCTAAGTCAGTGATGGCCGGGTTTTGAGACCAACTTCCCACTCATTATCGGAGTTTTAATGGAATAGAATAAAATATAAACCATAAAGTAACAATTAATGAAGTAAGATATACTCATTCTGGAGTCGAATTAATCTGGGGATTTAATTAAAGGGGGTCTGAGTTGAGGAGCGGGTGATACCCAAGGACATGCATTCCCGTGATTCGCCGCCGCCTATGTCTTTCCCGTGCCCCTTCAAGTCAGGTTGAGCCACATCTTGAAAGAGATGAAAGGTAAGAGGGTTTTGAAGTTAAAGGGAAAAGGTGTGATCAAGATGACCCCTTCAAAATTTACTTGCAACAATAGGATTGTAGACAGACCATACAGGGTAGATTCCTTTCGCCAACCAAGTAATCTCTCTCTATGCCCGTTCACTTATTAGCACTCGTTGACAGTGTACATTCATGTATACTCGGAAATTTAGGCAAAAACATCCTTACACACTTGCATTCACACGACTATGACTTAACTCAAGTCGCTGGATTTTTCCCTGACTCCCTGTCGCCACAGGACTTTTTATCACGCCTGTGCCTATTCAGGTCATCTTTTAAGGTGGAAAGGACACACAGGACGAACGACCTTCACACCGTCTTGGCGGTCTGATGCTAGTGATCCCATGGTAGAGCAAGCAAAGACAACGGGTAGCATCAGGCTGTTGCAGCCTCGTCTGCCTTCACAGCCATTTAGAATGTTGAACATCCCATGCATGAACCGCCGTTGAGGACTTTGGAGACGAGGGTTTTTGATCAGAGTATTCCTTACCTAAGATGAACTGCCGGTATGGGGTCCATTAAAACTCAGACGAAGAACGTTTGGGTTCGTCGTGGTCACTTCTGATTAATTGAGAAGTATTTTAAATATGATCCCGTACAGGTGATCCTAAGTAATAAAGTTCGGTACTCCATCAAATTTCTCTTTGTGATGCATTTCATCATTTACACTCAGAAGCGTGGATAAAGGTAATGGTGTTGCTCTCCTTCATTTATTATGTCCTTCTTGAATTTCTAGTCTATTTTTTAATCGCGTTTAATAAAAATACAAACCATATGCAACTAAAAAAAAAATTGACAGAAGTTATATAGTTCCATTTTCTACACTAGCACAGGTACTCGTTAGTACAATTTTATCACCAGAGCGTGGTTTTGAGCTAGTAAATTGCTTATGTCTTTTTGTACCATAGAGTTTTGGATTGGTAATAAAGCATTCCACTTTCCTGATTAAGGCGGGGGAGGTGTATTTTTCGGACTTTTGGTCTTTTTTTTATCAAGAGGTAAAGTTGTAGATGGAAGGGTAACCTCGTGGGATTAAGTCCTTGGGGAGGGTTAGTCAAACACACATCAGCCTCTTTGCTACAGGAAAAAGGTGTTTTAAGTCTGAGAATCAATCCTTATCAAACTCAATTAAAACAAGATTGATCAAAGTATTCTGAAATTCCGGGAAAATGTAGCTATTTTAATATGAGCCGAACTGAGAAGTTCATGCCTGTTTTGGGATCAATACAGGTGAATTTTATCGCGAGACTCTTTGTCCTGAAATGGGGTAGAAGCAAAGAGGGTGTTCCCGTGTGTTTACCCCATGTAATCCTTTAACACTTTAGGAAGGATTTAATTCAATACAAAACTTTATTACGTATCTCTACTTACAAAAATTTATGCAAGATTCGCCCTCTTTGGTATTTGGCTCGGGAATGATCAAGGAAGGTTTCGTGTTGCAGAAAATCATTGCATGCCGTTGTTTTTCCATAAGATTACTGCATTTAGGAATATTATGTAAAAGAATAGAAGAAGGATCCCGAACTTCTTCGGACACCTGATCCATAAAGTTTGAATTTTCTATCCGAAAAGACCCGATTATGGCAGGTTCTATGGATTTTCAATACTCGTCTTTTTTTATTACTGTACCTTTACGCTGATATTTGAGATCAAAGAGCTAGAGGAATGATGGGAAAGAGAATGTGTAAGTTCTTCTATATATTTGCGCATACTACATGTTTGAGCAGTCTTGCTGCACCACTTATAGGTAATGAAATACTTGAGGTTGGCTGCACGAGCTGGCCGCCCATTGGCAGAAACGCTGATACCTATCCTCTGGCATATATAGCTTAACACGTATCATCACACACTGTATACATACCACTACCTCCTCTATTCCCATAGGTATTGTGCTAATTGTTGGAATTATACCAAAATAAATACAGAAATATTTGTATTTCGCAGATTATTATTTTAGAGTTGCCTCGAATTTCATTTTAATTTTCTCATTTACTAATGATTATTTATTTTAGGGAAGATTTGAAAAATTGCTAATTCGAATAACTGTCGATTAGAACAAATGTTTTTAGAACTACGTCTTTTGAATAATTGGTTTCGAACAACAGATTTCGAATGTTTGTTTTTCGAACGAGTGTTTTCCAAAAATTGCTCATTCAAGCAACTGATCTATCCTTGTTTTTCAAAAATCCCTTCATACGGTTCCCAAGACCCGGTCGATGACGTAATAGTATCCTGTATGGAGGTACTCATATCCCCATATCCCTGAATAGGTGCCCCTAATCGGGCCGAGAAGGGTTCCACGATAGCTGGTTGGTATCAAAAACACAATGCTACCCTACCGCCACACCCAACCTAGACTATCCCGTGGTGCCTTTAGGCAAACCAACGGTTGGCATTATGATCTTTATGTTAATTCCAATATCCAGTCTGGGGATCTGGTCGACCATGCCGAAGACGAATGGCGTTACCTACCAAGGACCATTCAGCTACGAAGCCGCACTGAATAATTTGCTTTTTTTAATATTTTTTCTTCCTTGTCTTTCTTTTTCTTGTCTTCATTTTTCCTTGTGTTCCTTTTTTCTTGTCTTCCCTTTTCCTTTTCTTTCTAAATTCTCTGCCATTTTCCTATTCTTCAATTCATAGTACCTTGAAGCCAATCGTTTCTTCCATTGATTTCCATTCCAATATTTCAAGGTCTTTTGCCTATCGTTCAGAAACCGATTTTTAATTTCCTCTTCTTTATCGTTTTTGCTTTGAGTTTTCGACTCTCCTTCATTTCTCCTTCTGTTCTTTTCACTGTTCTAAGCCCCCATCTCCTCCACTCTCCTCGTGATCAATAAAGACTCAATGTTTTTCTTTGTTGTACACAAACAGTAATCTTCCCTTTCCAAAGCGAAATGGCAAAACTCATTAGAGCCGCTCAAACCACGGCGGGCCTATAACAGAGGTCTGAGTTTTAAATTTGTCTTTAAGGCTATTTTAATCTCGTCTTTTATGAGTTTTGGCATGATGAATTCAAAATTACAATTCATTCTTTTCCATCAAGTAGAGTTTTATTTCGTTTTCTTTCAATTTCAGATGATAGGCTTATAGATATTTATTGATATAACGGATTCGTAAGATCCAAAATTCATTGATCTATCAGATAACTAAAATATTTCCTGCAATTTTCGTCACTTTGTTGTTTAAAAACTTTAAATCTTAAAAAATCTCATATTTTATGGGGTCGTAAACATACTCGTATAAATTAGGAACACCTAAAAAAATACCCGGAAGTGATTTGATATTTACGAAAGAAGAAAGAGCAAGTTAGGTTAGGTTAGGTTAGGGTAAGTTAGGTTAGGTTAGAGTTGTGTTGGAAGAAAGGTAGAATTAATGATGCTCTGTTGGATTATCTCCATAAACCTTCCCTAAATCATTGATGATTCCCCTTATTTTCCACCAAAACTCAACCAAGAATTTCAGCTTTCCATTTAGAAAGAGATCATGTTACTCTAATGTTGGTGCTCTTTTTAACATGCTGTTTCTTTTGTACTCAACCACAATCAAATCATTTTTCTCTACACATCAACATCAAGTGTTGGAGGAAGTTTATCGTGGCAGGGCAGGAATTGAAATTCCAAGCTTAGTTTTTAGTTTATACACTAAAATTGATTTTACTTTTCAACGAGAGAAATTTCTTACTGAGTCAAGACTGAGATTTGCCGATAGAAGGGTACCTAGAGCTCTTATCTCCCCCCCCCCGGCGGAAAAATAATGACTTTGTCATTTAAGAAACGTATGCTAAATATTCATCAACCATGGAAACAAGCGTTAAATACAAAGAATGACTTCTCTTATGCCGAAAATCGGGAGGCTTTAAGTGCTTAAAGCCTCTTAATTAGGGCTGAGACTCAATAAGCCTCAATGTGGGATAAGCCTTTAGACGCATTGGGATAAATAGTGCCTCGGGTGAAGCTGAAACGGAGCGATGCGCCGGTTTGGTCATTCTTGCTTCCATTACGGGATTTTTACTTTAAATATAATTAAATTGCGAGGAAATTGGAATTTTTAGCGAATTATGAGTGATTGAAATTAAAGTGTAAACAAGAAGCACTTTTAAAACTTTAGTCATCTCATTGTTATTTAAAGTAGTGAAGGTGGGCCAAGTGAAAATGTGTGAAAAGCATATAGCATTAATAGTGTAAACAAAAGACTACTCGTTGTGTTCCTAACAAGTAGTGTCCGCAACTCTCCCTAACTGACCTACTTCCCCTGCAAATGTTATGGCAATAAAGCCACGAAATCCTTCAGATGCCAGCTACAGCGTGGTTGTTCGTGTTTACCTAACACACCGTTGTGGGCTTAACCCATGTACAGGGTGCCCCTGAAATTATTTAATGATTTAAAAATTTAATACAAAAAGGGTTTGCAACTTGTGAGTGAGATAATTTGTTCATGAAGTTCTCAATTATCGTCGTTTTCTAATTCGGGAGACAAAACTTTAAAATTTAATGTTTAAATCTGAATTTTAATAAAAAAATAGTACCATTATTATTATTATTATATTAGCAACATTGTCTCAAGCCTTAACCCTGCAGTGGATGTTCAATTTTCCCCAAATCAGGTTCGATGAAATATAAGCAAGCTTCCCCACTTCCCGCCTCCTTCACACCTTTTGGGGCATCCAGGTATTACGGCATTGATAGGGATAATTGATAATAATCAGCAAATTGTAGAAAGTGTTTAGAAAGAGGAAGAACTTCCTAACCTTAAACAAAACCCTGTGGAAAGAAAACTATGCTAGAAGGTCTAGTGAATAAGGAGGAGGCGGAGAGAGAGAACTTGGCAGCCTACCGCTCTTAACGTTTCCTTGGCAACGCGACCCATGAGAAAAGGAGCTAACAAATTCTACTTAAAAACAAACTCACACTAATAAAGGTTTGAACGCCAACTATAAGTACTAGGTAAAAAAATCGTAAGGAACAGACACCTGGATCTCAGGTACCTCCTCTATAACTATAATCCTAACTTCTAACTAATTAAAATGGACAGAGATTAGCTTGACCTCGAATCCTTTTGCCGCTCACCGCACGCCTCTAACTTCCTTCCATTCCTCACTAGCTCTTTCTTAACGGGCTCTAAAAATATACGTGGGTGGGTGATACACATCGTGGTATTAACATCACGTATTAGATTTAGGGTCAAAACCACCTACGTCATCTGTTTGATCTTCTACTAGTTTCTTGCTTTACTATCGCTTCCTTTCTTCTTTCTCTCTCTATCCTCCTCCTCTTCCCCTGTTACATTCTCACTGGTGCCACAAGGCACAGGTAGTGGGGAAAGGAGGAATAGGAGGAGTCCGGGCTCTCTCGCCCCTTCTCCTCACTTCTGGTCTCGACAGGGGGCCAGAAGAGAGGAGATGGGGCGGGATAGCTCTGGACCCACTGGCCTTTTACACTCTCTCACACCTTTTCTTCTATTCTATTCTATTCATGGGTTGGGCGGACAATTGCGCGAAGAAGGATTTATCGTGTCCTTTGCCCTCATCGTTTGAGCAATTAAAAGCTTAAATTTAATCAATGAATTCACAAAGGCATTTTTGGTATAGTTTATATTATTAGCATTGAAACAGTTTTCATTTGTCTTGATTTATTGACAAATAATAATTATCAAAAATATCATACTTCTTTTGCACTTTCAGTTGTCCAGGAATAAATAGCAAACGAGCGAGTTATTAATTCTAATAATTAGGTTAATTTCGGGGCGCCCTATATGAAGTATATATTTAATACCTATTAAATAGTATAATCTAAATCCTTTGAGTTTGTTGCAACACCCATTAGTTTGCTGTTATGTGTGTATGTGTGTGTGTGTGTATTTTCTTAGTGAGGTGGGTATAGAAAGATTTATGAATGAAAATATTTAGAATTTGATTTATTATTCCATAGACGAGAGTCGATTTCTTGAGTCGAGAAAGGCTGGTGTAACAGACCAGGAGCATTTACACACAAAGATGATATGATGAACGTGGAGACAGATGAAGATAAGATGAACGTGAATACAGAGGAAGATAAGATAAAGGTGGATAGAGATGAAGATAAGATTAGAATAGAGACATATAAAGGTAAGAAAAAGGTAGAGAAAGATGAAGATAATTTATGAAGGTGTGAACAGATTAAGGTGGAGACAGGAAAAGGTAGAGAGGTTTTGGGTTGGATGAGGGGTTGAGTAGGTTAAGATAAGATGAAGCTGGAGACAAAAGAACATAAGATGAAAATAAGATAAAAGTGGAGAAAAAATGAATATAAGACGAAGGTGGAGAAAGATGAAGAAATAAAGAAAAGATTTAATGATGGCAAAGGGTACAAGAATGACCCACGTTAACCGATTGATCTTTGTGGCAGCGATAACTTCTAAACCCTTCAGAACAAATTCGCAAAAAGTACAGAAACTTACAAATTGAAACCAGGAATAAAACTCCTTCACACCTGCCATATGAGAACTTCACTTCTCGTTGCCTTACTACCAAATTCTCTAAACATACTACTGACCAGGACCACAAACGTAGTATCTAGCTAAATGAATACCCGACAAAGACGTCTCACTTCTAATTCTGTCTAACACTAATGGATAATAATCTAGCAATTGTACCTCTTTTTAAACTGGCTGTTCTCTTTGCCCTTCTCCTCCAAAGCTCGTCCATATGTTTACCTTTTTCCATCTTCTCTTAAATCTCTTCCCTTTCAAGTTAACATTCCTTCGTTTTGAAACAAGAGTAGATTCGATAATAATGCAAAGCAGTTTTGTAGAAAAGTTTCCGAGACTCAGTCACACCGGTAATTACATTATGGCAGTTCATTTCGAAGTCTGAGGAGTCAAATCCAGAAGGTCATGTAAGTTAGTAAAACACTATTGGATATTTTGAATCATCCACTACGAAGCCAATGTCAATTAAAAAGAAGCCCTTACATCTATATCTCTAGAATATAACATGTGTATTATTTGGAAGAATAACAAGTTTTAAGAGTTTTTGGTTAGTGTTGGTTCATGGGCATCATAGCTTTAGGTGGAGATCATATGCCTGAATCATTCATTACCATCGATACATGTTTTTAATTATCCGGTTTCGTCAGCAACCAAAACAGCTGCATTTGTTCAGTATAAACACCCTCAGGTTTAACGTCATCCTTCTATATTATGAACAGGCCTGTGTATGGTGAACACTATCCCCAAATCCACTAATCGATCCAACATAATGTGAGACCACTATAACTCATGAACGTCACCGGGAAACTATTATTTTATTGCATCTTTAAGTGAACTGGAAACTTCCAAAAGGTTTGTGTTGCCGGGCGCAGTTCACGACTAAGAAAATATCGAGGAATCTGTGGAGAAGACAAATTATGTATTTCCAAATATTCAACATTATTTTTTTATCTTTCGACCCTCATTTTCTTCCCTCAAGACCCGTCATTCAAAAAGAGGAAATTGTATACATATTCACTAATATTAAAAATACCAAGATACCTTAAAAGATTGCGTAAAATAGGGATGTGCAACAGGTCTTGTAAAATTAGGGACACAACTAGCTACAACGAGGTTAAGTGGAAGTTTTATTCACATAAAATTTTTAATTCATGTAACCAGCGATTGGAAGCAATAGTTGCGAGTAGTACTTTAGAAACACTTAAAAAAAATGTTAGATAAAATTGTCAAAAAAAATGAATGGATTCAAATATGAATTCTGGTTGCATAACAAAAATGAAAAGAAATAAGGAATTTAGAGTTAGAAATTAATAAAAAGAACAAGCAGTAAATTAAATTTTATTAGGGAACTCAAATTGGGGCCTTATTTATTACGACGAGGCCGCGATGTACCTTTAACTCGAGAGTGCAAAAATCAACTGATTGCCGAAGTCATGATGTAGTTTCAAATTATTTAGAAAAAAAAATCAACTAATCTTAGTCTACGAAGCCTTGTGGTAGCTCCCAAAATCGAAAGAGAAGCTTTGAAAGAGTTCAGAGTGGAGAGAGATGAAAAAATTGAGATCATATTAATCTAAGAAGCCACAAATTGGAGGCTGATTTTTCCCGCATTCGCCCTATTAAGCTTTACTAAACCCCTACGAGGGCCTCAGTGTTACACTGGATACTTTCGAATTAAAATGTTACCTACTACCCGAAGTGAACTACGAGATGTGTAATAGACCACTGAGCAATTCTATTGACCTGTCTTTCCTTGTAACTCTTAACCCATGTCAAGTTACCTTTTCTCGAGCGTCTCATGCCTTAAGGGTCAACTCAGCGGTCGCACGCGTGAGGTCATGCGTTCGAAACACCTTCGAGACTTAATTCTTACATACAGTTAAGAGGCGCCTTATTTTTCTTGTAAATTTATAAACTATATTTATATGGCATTTTAAATATAAACTATTTTTTTAAAACTAAATTATATAAGCGACGGAGGAAAAATCATCAGTCACAAGGTACCTGAAGACAGCTTATTTTCAGGGTTGCTTCTAATATTTACAATTTGTGTCAGATTTCGTTTGGTTAGGTTAGGAGAGAAATAAATAAGCAAGCTCATTTTCATGCTTTTTTAGGGATAATTGCGACTTAATATCAATTCGACTAAATAATGTAATCTATCAATAGTAGTCGATATTTGCCAGCTGATTTTGGTGTCGGCTGATCTCTCCAAGCTGATTCTGTGGAAGGAGGGATAGAAGGAAGCAAGTGGATCTTCACAAAGCGGAGGACATCAAACTGCTCAATACAATCTTAAAGGAAAGAGAATCAGATATGAAAGAGGAAATTACAATGAATAACACCGAGGAAATTAGAGCACTCCTCGCAGAAAACCAACGAGGTTCAAGTCACGCAAGATTCCCAAGAAACGTCAGCAAGCTTAGAAATGCAATTGTCCGTACAGTAAAGAATGAGTGGGTTTGTAGACAGCAAAGTTTATGCTACTAAACTTTCCCTTCTGAATGGCTTTATTGGTCAGGGGGATGTTCAAACTAGCCCGATTTAACTTAGAATTATTGGTGTATTCAACAAATAGTTGATTAAAATTCCGCTGAATTTATTACGCGTATTCCATATTTTGATGTATGTTTGTATGTGCCATGCCATCATATAATGTTCAAGCATTACCACCAAAAGTACTGTACGGTTCAAATTACTACCACCTGCAAATTTGTGCTTGTTCTTGGTAAAAATCATCAGTGTGTGTCCAGAGATTAACATTAGGTTAAATTTACCTCTTCCAAGGACTAAACAGACACGGTGTGCTTAACGTTGCGGGACAATACAAAGATCACAAGTACTGGACGGACCTTGTAAAGATCAACATACCCCAAAAGAAGCTGGCAAATATAAGCTACCCCGAGAGATGTCAGTGTACTTATTGCAGAATATAATCTATGAACTACTGAATATATCAAATATTAAAAACAACACAAAGAGTAACATAACAAGAGAATAGGACTATCAAGGGATAATAAACAATTGAACTCGATATTGACCGGGAATTGCCCCGCAGAAAGCCTGAAAAGTGCCTTACCGATTTATTTCCCTGACGTCACCTCAACCAACATGAATGACATAAGCCGCCTCAGGTTCTTTGGGCTACTACACCCCTACAGCCGAATGGGAGCAGGGAAGTAGCAGGAGTAATGCCCCTTATACAACTAGCCTGGCCCCAGTGCCCCAAGAGAAACGAGAAAGGTTGATTCAGTGGGTGTGAAGCGCCCATAGTGTTACCCAGAGTTCGCCCTAAATATTCACTCTTTACATAATCCAATGCATCTGTGAGTGATATATAATCGTAGGGATTAATTTCAATCTCTCTCAATCCCCAATTTGGAGTGATTTACCCAATTAATAATATTAGCATCAATTTAATTGTGTATAGCAAATATTTAATGGACGAATCTACGTAAAAACTGAACATTTGGCTTCTCTTAAATCATTAGTTCGTGCCTCATTATTTGCCTTTTCTTAAACAATTAAATTCCGCCTCATTATTTGCGATAAATCTCGATAAAATCATCAGGGCAAAATATTGGGGTGATAAATTCTGAATTAGCGATTTAAATATTTACAATTGATTTCAATATACCAAAGAAATCGATATGTTTTAAATCTGGCTTCGTTCTTATCCATCTAACAGGATGAGGATGGATTTGAGATAAAAAATAGGATAAAATTTCGTAAAGTAAATATGGTATCCAATGCAACAATCACCATAGGAAAATTCGGATCATGTGAAAAACATGAAAGCCCGACATCTGAAGGAAAGGGTCCTTAGCAAGCAAATTTTTGGATCGTTATTCTTGACATGGAAAAATTAGGTCGCTATTCGTGTTAGGTTAGGTTAGGTTAGGTTAGCTCATGTTAATCTAACCTAACCAAAAGATCAAGGGATGGACCTTAGAAGTCAGGTTTTGGTGTTTAAAATAATATATAAAAGTTATTCATTAGAAGTTGAGTATATGAAAGTAGTTGCACACTCAGACCAAAAAATACTTTTATCCAATAATAGAAAAGAGATGGTTTAATTATCGATAGTGATTAATAACGAGCCCACGGAAATCAGGTAACCAATCCAAAGTGACCAACATACAACCGTCGATCACTCTTGGTACTTCGTTAATCCAGAGACAAATTTTCATACATAATATATTGAATCATATTGGGGACGACATAAGGCAAATAGGAACAAACCAAAGCGAATTTCCACTCAATTTAATTTTAAATTAATTAGTCTATCATTCATTTTCATTAAAAAGATGATCATATATGTTTTATTTTATTATTTACATCATATTTATATGGTTGCAGATATTTTTGACATGTGATTTGGGGGCCGCTTTTCCTAACATGGTAAAATTAGGTTCCCTCTTCTTGGCATGATCCGAAAATTCAATCAAGGGTTAGATTCGAATGATCAATTAAATAACAATTTTACGGGTGCAACTTAGTTCATATGGATTAATCGAACCTAACCTAACGTACCTTTAGCTCTAAATACCTCGGGTCCCTTATTTTTATTTCATGGGTTGTAAGTAGTACATAATAACATGTAATGTGTGAGAGAGAAAGCCCCTCCAAAAATGTATGCCATGAAAGTGTGTTCGGAAACCTCTCTTTACGACGCTACAGGAAAGAAAACAAACGTCAGAGACATTATTTCTTAAAGGCACTACACTGTGTCGTAGGTTAGCCGGGGTTGGTGGGAGTGTATATATTATATATATATATATATATATATATATATATATTATATATATATATTATATATATATATTATATATATATTATATATATATATATTATATATATATATATTATATATATATATATTATATATTATATATATATATATATATATATATATATATATATATATATATATATATATATAAGATTTATCGCACAAATGACATAGGATACTCGTGATGGCCGGTTTTTAGAGTTTGAGGAATTCAGGGGACGGGGGACTACAAGCTGTGGCTGGCTATCCGAAGTACACACGTACAAAGATTGAGATGACTGGATACAAATCTACAACTGTCGTCGGCTTTGCTTTAGGGTTTGAGGCCTTGGAAGTAGACAGGGAGGGGGAGATTGTACGGGAGGATTACAATCGTAAGTTTAACCTCGATAATGACGTTTAAGGGAGTATTCGCACCGAAACAAGATCGTACGCAAACCAAAGAATAACCAATGAACTGGTGCTAACTTCCTTCGGGGAGGGGGAGCTTCTTGCTTTCGTACTCGTGAGTGAACGGATCGGAGTCAAGTCGAGAAGTTGAAGTGTCTCTTACTACGCGCCGGGCCTTTAATAATTTTGGCACTGCTAGAGACTGGGTTTATATGTGGCCCAACCGGAAGCGCTTTGCCCCAGGCGCTGGAAGGGTTTCTCCATATTAGAGACAGCCGCGGAAGGCAAATAGTAATGATGGAAGCATTTTAATTTACGGAAGTTGCTCAAAGTAGCAATCGTCATTTGTTTGGAGACATTACAGCGCAGTAAGATTGATTCAAGCACATATTGAAAGAATCGAGGCCTTCTTCAATTCTTGAACTTGCGTCAGCAATTCTCGCCATGACATACATCAAGGTTTCGCCAGAACCAATCAACACTGGAGAATATACTGACCACGTCACCCAAGCAAGTTCCCTCACATGATTAGTCGACAGCGACTAGGCCATTTCAAAAGAAGTCAATCTGTAAATTATTATCCAATCATATTAACGCTATTGATGATGTTAAGATGTACGATTAAAACTAACATTCAGAAAAAGAGAGAAAAATATTCCATTCACACAATAAACCTATTAATATCTAGAAAAATCTCCTTCCTGAATTGCAGCTCCATCTTTAGAGAGTATACAAACAATGAAAATTAGCTTAATGAAATACACGAAAAACACTACTGCAATAAATATGAAACATAAAAGAAGACCAAAAAAAAACTTTCAGACAAAAAACTCTAAGACTAATGAAACAGCGCAAACACCTTCGAGCAATTACCACCAAAAAATAAATTTAATTATCAGAACTAAACAAGCTTATTAAAATGAAACAGAGAGCTGATATCAAAACATAATTACAACTATTGTTGAAGACACCATAAAGAATGGAATAGGCATAAAATGGGCAAAGACACTCCAAAAAGGAAAATCTCAAATATTATCTATAAAAGAGGAAAAAAATACAATCATCCAGGATGAAGAAAAAGTAGTTAAAATAACTAAGGAGGACTATGAAAAGTTTTCTCCATGCAGCAACATAATTCAGAAACACAACCAACCAACGAAGCAAGCTAAAGTCTCGGCCGTTTTCAAATCAGAAATTGAAATTGCTATCAATCAAATAAAGATGCACAAAGCACCAGATCAAGACAATATTACATCGGATTTGCTGAAAGATTCTGAAGATGTAATTGTGGATAAACACGCTTGCCTGTTCACTGAATGTCTAAAATAAGGTAAGATTCCAGAGGACTATCTCAATGTCATAATAATCTTTGACAAAAAAGGTGATTAAACAGACGTTAAAATGCAGACCAATCAGCCCTTTCTGATGTGTCTATAAACTCTTCACAAGTCATTACCTAGATACTTCAAAACCAGCGAGCAACAACCAAGAGAAAAAGCTGGCTTTACTAAAGGCTTTTCAACCATTGGCCACATATATACTTTCGTTCAGATCATTCAGAAAAGTGTCGGGTACAATATACCTCTATATTGTGTATTTGTAGCCTATCAGAAAACATTTGATTTAATGGAAACACCAGCAGTCATAACCGACTTGAAGAAACAATGTATTTAGATCTCTTCATGAATACTATAAAACACATATACCAAAATTGACTATCCTACACTATATTGCATAAGGATACAGACATCTTTCAATTAAAATTTTGCAATTACAATTAACAACAAATAAATTGAAATGATCGACAAATATATCTATCTAGGTCAACAGATTAAAATGTCACCGGGAAAATATCAATAAATTCGACTCAGAATCACTCTAGGCAGGAAGGTATTTCAAATGGCAAGTATCGTTGCAAAAGAAAAATGCCCATGCGCCTCAAAAGAAAAGTATAGCACCGATGCAAAATCATAACTATGAACTATTGGGCAGAAACGTGGAATCTGACGAAAAAAAAACTTACATTAAAACTTAGAACATCAAAAAGAGCCCATGAACGTATTTTGCTGGGGATAACTTGGCGGGACAGAATCTGTCACATGGATACCTGGAGAAACCAAACATCAGGATTAAGTGGAAACCATAAGAAACCTAAAATAGAGCTGGGTAGGCCACGTGGCAAGATTTACAGAGGATAGATGGAGGAGAAAAATTACCATTTTGACTTTATTTGATGAAAGGAAGACCTAAAAGAAAATGTGTTGAAAGTTTGAAATTCTTGTACAAGACCAGCGAAAATTCAGAAAAATGAGAAAGTGTTTACCTCAACAGTTGGAGGCAAATGCATGAATATATATATATATATATATATATATATATATATATATAAGCTCACAGTAAATTTACCCGATACCCCTTTGATATCCGGCTGTTGTGTCCCGTTTATTCAAAAGGTATCGACTGTACTTCCCACTCAGAAGGTCTCGGTTGGCTTATCTTTTTTCCTTTAATATTATTCTGCGTCAAGAGAGAAGAAAGTACCCTTGGTTCTCGTACCTGTATTTGCTTATTAGTCCTCTATGGCAAGATGGACAGCTTTACTTCCTAACCCTGATCTCTAGTCTCAATCGTTCGCTTTCAGCCTCCTCTTCTGTATTCAAATCCACGCAACCCTTTAGTTCTCAATCACGCGTTAGAGAATTGTTATCGTTGGTTTCCACTAACATCAAACCAAAGTGCCGCACTAAAGCTTCGTCTAATCGATCCTTCGCCACGCTTAGGTGTACGATAGTTTGCTATTTCCGCTAACTCTTTACTAGTAGGGGTGCTCAATGTTTCAATATTAGGGTATCCAAAAAAATCAGTGATTAACGCCATCTGAAACTCGTAAAAATTAACTTGCCACAAAATTAAACCAGGACCCAGAAAAAGAAAAATATTTTCACAACTACGTACCTTTTTCCTTTCCCCTTATTACCAGCCAAGATATTTCTCTCTTTTTCTCTTTTCGTGTTGAAAAAAATAACTAAAACAAATTTATTTCCTCGGCTTTGCAAGGAAAGGCCGTTTTCCGAAAAATAGGGGAGAAAATCTCGAATCCGATGAAAAATATAATATACCTCCACTAATTCCTAACAGCCCCCATGTGACAATCTTTGGTTCTCAGAAGAATCTCAAAGTCACCTCAGCCGAAACAAAATATAATTTTTTAGCACAATTCTCCTAAAGTTTTACACAATAAGATTGATATAAGAAATTTAAACACAGAGTAAAAAACTTCGTCAAAAGGGGAAACGAACCAAAGTTATCAGCTTTCTGATTACGTTAACAATGCAAACAAAATTTTATGTACCAGGAGCAATCTTGCCTCGACAGTAGCTTTGTTTATAAAATGCCGCAAAACCCGTTTCAAAAAGACTCTCTAAACACAAACTTAGAAAGACTGGGGATATAATGGTTATCTGCGGGAGATTCTAAGCCAAGTATTTTTCCCCCCGATCTCTCTTTCGCACTGTACCTCCTCAGAGGTACGTCACCTGCTACCCTCCTACCAAAGGGGTTCCAATTTCTTGAATGTGTCCAACACGCTAACCTTTGCTGACCCTTACAAAACATGAGCCTAGAAATTGGAACATACACATATATATATATATATATACATATATATATATATATATATATATACATATACATATATATATATATATATATATATATATATATATATATATATATATATATATATGTATATATATATATATATATATATATATATATATATATCTCAACAGGAAAAGGAGAGCAAGTACTGAATATAACATATATTGCCAACGTTTCGGGCTCTGGACCCATCTTCTAGGGTAGAATATTAAAGATTTATATAAGAACAATTGCTTGACAATTATGAGAACAATGATAAATAATTCATGGCTTCAGGATAAAAATGTACTAGGATGTAAAACAAAAATAAAAAAACAAAAATAATATAAAGGACAAAAATCTTTATATTAAGATAAAAATAAATAAATTCAAACGAAATTAATAGTTACAATTAGAAGAAAAGGATAACCTCAATAAATGCACTAAAATTTGTTACCTGAGAAAGCTGTGAGTTGAATGAATGAATTTAAAAATTATACTACCAGGAAAGATGTGATTTAGTATTAATTGGTTCTCTGATCTATGTAGTTGGTTGGTCGATAAACAACAACCAAAAAAATGTTAGTTAGTTAGTTGTTTAAGTAGTAATTAATTTATGGTGACTAATTAAAATAAATTCAAACGAAATTAATCCGGCAATATATAACGGTGTGGAATTAGAGTGCTTATTTAACTGAGGCTGATTATATTTAATTAAAAGGGACTCAATTATGAGAAAGTCAGATTTAGATTTTGATGAGGATAATATTTTAAATTAATTATAATCGATAGGTATTTTACATTAATAGAAATGAGATCGGACAACAGAGTTTTAATTTACGGATAGATCTATTCCTGTTATGTAACTGACCCCACGGTGAGCATCAATGCGAACCAAAGAACATTTAGGACAAGTATATTTATATACTATTCTGGAACGCAAAATGTCAGGAATAAGGGCCTTTACAGTGAACAAAGAACTAATTTTTCAAGGGTTAACAAAAATTTGCGTTAAATTTAAATGCGGATTGAATTTTTTCAAAATATTAGACAATTCCTTCCTAAAAGTATTAGTTTGGTATCCCATCCTAGTACATTTTTAGCCTAACGCTATTTAGTATCATTGTTCTCATAATTATTAAGCAATTGTTCTTATATAAATCTTTAATATTCTAGTCTAGTAGATGGGTCCAGAGCACGAAACGTTGGCAATATATGTTATATTCAGTACTTGCTCTCCTTTTCCTGCTGAAGATCCGGCTTGCTAGAAGCAGAAACATACACGTATATATATATAAATATATATATATATATATATATATATATATATATATATATATATATATATATATATATATAGGCCATGGCTTCGTCACTCCCACCCTACGAGGGAAGCTTACACTTCGTTACGCTAACTACAAGCCTTTTGGTCTGTTGGCCTCCGGCCTCTTTGTCTTTTCAACTCCATTTCATAACGGTTTTAACTATTTGTTTAAACACCCCCATTGATACCTTAAAAAGAGAGAAAATACATCAATACACTGATTTTTGTAAAAATTTCAAAAATTTGTATGAATTTACTTCATATATATATATGTATATATATATATATATATATATATATATATATATATATATATATATATATAGAGAGAGAGAGAGAGAGAGAGAGAGAGAGAGAGAAAGAGAGAGAGAGAGAGAAAGAGAGCGAGAGAGAAAGATAGATATAAAGTGAGGTGACAAGTGTTTGCACACTTAAATTTTCAATATTTCTGAAATATTTCGTTGTTTTGTCTGGTTATAAAACAACAGGAAATTCAGGAAAGATATATTTATCAGAAGAAACATACGTGACAGATCTTCTTTGTATATATGTATCGAAAATTTTATTGGAAGAGCTTATCAGGTGACAAAAGAATTCAATCATTAATAAAATGGGAGAATATTGTTTGTAAAGAGGTGTCTGATTTGTTGTAGGACCACTTCGTTATTCCCTTGCTCGAGTGTGGTAATTTATAAAGGACATATTATAAAAAACACCATTTGATTTGGTAGAAGGATTTATGAGAAGGAAAAATAGGTAGCCGAAAAATAAGAGGTCAAGTAAAAGGGAGAGAGTTGCGGTCTTCTGAAATAGTTGCATGAGGGAGGCTGCTGGACATTGAACAATAGATTCACTTTCCTGCTACTTCAGGAAGCCACCGTTAATTAGGTTTTTGGTGTCCTAAGTATGATTCGGTTGCTAATTAGCACGTAATTAGAAACCATTGAATAAAGTCGCGGGATGAGAGAATTTCTGCGATCTAATTTTGACTTAAAGAGGGAGGAGCAAAACTGTTTTCTATTACTGTTTGTCAGGAGGGAGTTAAAAGACTCCAAGATATTTCACGAGATATGATGTCACACGGGGAAGGGAAGGAAAAAAAGAGACACGCCAGCAAGAAGGCGGCGGCGTTGAATCGAGACTGAGATTCGCTACTTTGTGCAACAGCGAACTCAGCCTTGAGTAGAGCCAGTTGGTTTGTCCTGTCGAAGGGTAATTAAACAGTAAATGAAGGATTTTAGGGCGACTTTTATTGATATTGTTATTAAACAATAGAACTCTTAAATTCGATGAAAAGAGTTTGGGTAAGATTGGAGATTCGAAAAATTTCTAAAAACGAAACTGATGAAAACTGCCAAATATTACACCGTCATTCATTTATAAGAATCCATAGAAAAAGGATGTTTGCTTTGAGAAATAGAGAAGGTTAAAGAAAATCCTCAAAGATCTTCAATAGAAAAGAATTCAAATTCCTTCAGATAGCTTATCTTACAGGACTATTTCTTAGCGAGTTGAAGTGGCTTATGCAACTGTAGGTTCTATAACTTGACAAGAGCGTGTGCTCCTGGCAAAAGTAACGTTGCCTAGACGTTATATGCTTCAAAATCTATAAAATAATCCAAAGATTACCAAAAAGTTCTACAAAGCGATCTAGAATTATCAAGGAGTAGAGTAAGATAACATTTAGAAAAAAATGAAATTGGAGTAATAAGTAAATTTTTAAGAAATCCATTAAAAAATTCTGTTAGTATCTAAATTTCTCGCCAATTTTTTTTTATATCAACCCTTTCTTACTACTGTTTCTAAGCAGAAGGTTTTCCTTAGACTACCTCATCTCGAGCATTTGACATCCGAGTTTAACAAACTCCTTCTCTGTACCCTCAACAATCAATTCCCTCAATGCCAATTCATTTGTATAAATTCCAACCCTGTATCGATGAATTCCTTTTTTTCTCCATTAGGAGCTAATCCCTTTGGGCTTGCGATCTTGTATAATTTACAATTATACATGTACCACTTGCCACAGTCGCTATGTAGGCCAAACTGGCATACATGAGTCACTAAATAATATCTCTCCCATAGTTAGCTTGGGTAACAGTATTAAAAATCCCACTCAATCAAAACAAATATAAATTGTTATTCGGACTTACATGACCTTGAAAGAATCAGGGGTTGAAGGATGTCGCTATATTGGATTTTTCACGCTTCTTTTAGTTGCAGCGGCCAAATGAAGTTTTTCCCCGAGAAAGGGGGGGGGAGGGGATACGATGTTAAAATCTTCTTATAACTTTATCTCTAGTTATACGTTTAAAAGACGTAGAGATGAGTTGTGCTCTCTGGCTCAAGGAGTACTCCTCGGGGTAGCTCTGGAAGTCGGTTAGTATCCTTGTCTTCTTCGATGGGTTGCCCAACTGGGTTTCTGGCTTCTTCTCTCTCAATTATTGAGATAGCAAATTGAGAGTCACTCGAGGGTGAATGGGTCTTCTTTTCTCTTGCTCCCGAAATTCATGTTTGGAACTACGAATTGTGATCCAGGCAGACTTCTTACTAAGTCTGTGAAGGATAACTCGGTATGGCACCGATACGAAAACGTGACAATCTTCTAAGATTTAGAAATCGATTTCGAAACTGGGTGAAGGACCGATCTCCTCGATCTAGTCTCTATCGTCTCTCACAGAATAATCCTCTTTCTTTCCTTATGGGGCTTCTTTATAGTCTGGCACCACCCCACCTTAGAGGGACGGGGCGAGGCCCCTAAGGGGAGTGCGAGGGGTGAGGGGAGGGTAGCAACACGGAGCCCAGGTCGGCTTCTTAATCAAAGGGACCGACGACCGTCACAATCCTTGGTGTTCTTTTTGATCTGGCACCGCTTTTTGGGGCGCTTCAACCGCGGGCCTCTGAGCCTCGTAGTTAATCGGATCTTTTGAGAGCTGTTTAATGCCCTTTTGTGGCTACCTTGCTAAAGCAGCTCGCCACCGACTACCTATTCAGCGGGGCGATCAAAGCTTCAGCAGTTTGGCTGCTAGTACGACGACTAACGTCCTCACGCCCCTCCTCTTTTGGGTACGTTTCTCTCGCTGTCTCCGACGAGGAACATTAACATATATGTACGCTTGGCCCTCTGGGTGTAGTTGTTATAATTCCTCTCTCCCTCTCTCTCTCTCTTTCTCTCTCTCTCTCTCTCTCTCTCTCTCTCTCTCTCTCTCTCTCTCTATATATATATATATATATATATATATATATATATATATATATATATGAAAATTAATGCAGTATCGCAAGAAAAGATGAGGAATTAAACCACATTCTCCAAAGACAATTTAATTCAGAACAGTTTCAGTGTATCTCACACCCTTTTTCAACTGACACTGGATAGAAAATATAAGAAAAATGCTTACAAACATAACACAGGGTCAGGTCGTGAAAGATCCCCTCTTTTTCCCTAAATCTCCTACTTGTGGCTAATCAGGAGGAGGAAAGGGGGGTAGGCCTAAACATATTGAAGCGCTGACATTTTACTATTTTGTTTATTTCCTTTCGTATTACAGGATTAAAAGAAAATTGACCCTCAGATAGATTTAAATTAGGAACTGACGATATCAAGCTCGATTCTACGATTCTTCTCTTAACATAGTTAGCCGATTTAAATACCATTTTACTTCCATTGAAATCGATCGAATGATTCAAGTGGAATATTTTGCCATGTTAGAGACTTGAATCATTCGATCGATTTCAATGGAAGTAAAATGGTATTTAAATCGGCTAACTATGTTAAGAGAAGAATCGTAGAATCGAACTTTATATCGTCAGTTCCTAATTTATATCTATCTGAGGGTCAATTTTCTTTTAATCCTGTAATACGAAAGGAAATAAACAAAATAGTAAAATGTCAGCGCTTCAATATGTTTAGGCCTACCCCCCTTCCCCTCATTAGCCACAAGTAGGGGATTGGGGAAAAAAATGAGGCGATCTTTCAAGACCTGACCCTGTGTTATGTTTGTAAGCATTTTTCTTATATTTTCTATCCAGTGTCAGCTGAAAAAAGGGTGTGAGATACACCGAAACTGTTCTGAATTAAATTGTCTTCGGAGAATGTGATTTAATTCCTCATATATATATATATGAATCCAGCACACCCCAAGAAACAGAAAAACAGGATAATCTTTTCTTCGGAAATATTATTTCCTAATTCGCAAAAATTCCGTACAGGGGTTGGATTCGAACCCTGCACACTGAGGCAGCGAGCAACCGCTTTGATCTCAATTAAACCGTCGCTTAGACCACTCGGCTACGCGGAAGACAAAAATCTTCCGAATAAACAAACTTTTGAGCTATGCTTGGCGAGGTCGATCAGGACTATGACAGAGTGAGAAATTAATAGGGAATTCAAAGGACAAAGGAGAGTTGAGGTAAACACGCGGCGAATATACAATGTATTAATCTTTTTTGAACCCAAAAGAATGATGAAATGAATCCAGCAAACCACAATTGTGCAGTTTGTGTAAGTTCTGGAGAGTTGCATGACTTTCAGGTTCCGAGAATCTGAGGTACTCTCCATCTTTATAACTGTCACACATTTTTACTTACTCCATTTTTCCACTTCTTAACGAGCCTCTCCACACGAACTTTGCTGAAGAAAAGAGGCTGAATCGATTAGGTGAGGAGGGGAATAAGTTGGAATAGTGCGCCGCCTGGTAGCTCAGTGGTAGAGTGCCCACTGACTGGCTATTGGGAGACGTGGATTCGATCAGGTTCCGGCCAGGACATTTCAATTTTATTCTTCCCAAAGCGCTATTTTTGTCTTCGCAAATAGGGATTGGCTTTTGTGCGCTGTCCCTTACTCCCTATTCTCTTAGTGCTCTTTTTGCTAATCTTACACTTCTTTCGCTCCTTGCTCTCTTTGCACTTTCGATATCCTTGCTCTTTTTGTCCTTCTTCTTCTCCATGCTCTTCTTGCTCCTTGCGCTCTCATTTGTCTGCTTGGTGCTCCCCCTTGTCGTCCTGCTCTTTTTACTCTTCTTGTCATCCTATGCCGCATTCGTTAACCCTTCCGCTTCTTGTTCTAAAATGGTAGAAGTAGCGATGTGTGGGACCGACTGCGGAAGTTAGCCCCTCTAGTTAGGAGGATGAAGAATGGGAAAGCGGCTAGCGTGGATGTTTGTGGTAATAACTTATTTAGAAAAGAATGAGCCTATTGCCTTTTCAGGGTAATACAATTATATAATATAAGGCAGGTTTAGGAGAGTTGCGCACCTCAGGTCAGTACGTTCATTCTCTCATATTCCACTCCTTTTACTTCTACATTTTGTCACACTTTTAGTTTGTGTAGTATAAACCTCTTGTCGTCTAATACTCCTTTTGATCACCCCACACCGGACATCACTTTTGTCGTGGTATACCTTGTGGAACGTGATATACTTCTGTGATGAAGTAGGCTTTGTTCTAAAAGTGTTAATTTTGTTGTTTTAAGGAAGAGCCGCTTCAAAACATAAGAATATAAGGAAACACACAGGAATTTACAACATAAACTTATATTTTAAATTTAACAATTTACTACCCCAAAACAAAACATGAACCACAGAAATGCTACGTATTAAAAAAAAAACACAAAAATGACTTCAATTAACTTGAGCCTCTAATATTGGCTAATTCGCTACTAAATTCAATATACAAGAAATGAGCTAATTGTCTCTACTGGAGTTTAAATACCTTTTTTGCTCTGGCTGCGGTTTTGAGTTTGACCTTCAAATCAATGAGCCCCAGACACTACAGGAATCTGGTAGGTCCTTTGACGCGTGCTTCGATCACAAGGTACTTTGGCTAGAGTAGCGGATGGGGTTCCACGCGGTATTCAATGGATAGGGGGTCTTCAAGGGCAAGAACAATCACGGTGCTTTAGGAGGCACCAGGGTAGGCGGGGTCTCTCTGGCAAGAGTAAGTTGAACTTGGTTCTTAAACCAATTTAACTTAGAGTTCGGTGTGACCACCGGGTAACGGGCCCGAGGGATAGCTTTTTCTCCTTCGTTAAGTAATTTCTCATGGGCGAGGACTGTACTTGGGGGGGGGGGGGGTCTTCCTTAAGGGCAAGGATAGAGGAGGGGGGTTTCTCTGACGAGAATAAGTTGAACTTAAACAAGTTAACCTAAAGGTCGGTTTTGTAACCAGGAACTAGCTCGAGGATGAGCTTCTTCTTAGCTCCACTCTTCCTCAAGGGCGAGGCCTATCTCCGTGTTTTAGGATACATCAGGATAGCAGGGCGGGGGGGTTCTCTGACGAGAATAAGTTGAACTTGGTTCCTCAACCAAGTTAACTTATGAGTTTGGTGGGCCACCGGGTAACGGGTTCGAGGGGGAGACTTTTTTCTCTTCTTCACGTAATTTCTCAAGGACGAGGAATATCCTTGGGCTTTAGGATGCACCAGGATATAAGGAGTCTCTCTAACGAGAGTGAGTTGAACTTGAACAAGTTAACTTAGCATTCGGTTTGATAACCAGCTACTAGCTCAAGGATGAGCTGCTTCTTAGCCCCTTTGGTAGCCCTGCCTCTCTTGCAGGGGACTTCGTAGTCTGGCGACTCACGTATTCTACTTGTCTAGTCTCGGTAGCCCGGCCTCAATCCGAAGACTTTATAACCTGGGGACTCACGTATTCTACCTGTTCAGTCTTGGTAGCCCGTCCTCAATCCGGGGACTTCGTAGCCTGGCGACTCACGTATTCGACCTGTCCAGCCTTGATCCGGGGACTTCGTAGCCTGGCTACTCACGTATTCTACCTCGTTTTTCCCAAGTGTTTGTTATTTATACCTTATCACCCCACTGGGGTTGGGGTAGGAGGAGACGGGGTGCTTGCGGACGGGCCGCAGAGGGTTCTTATTCCAATGGTTTTCTCAGAAAGTCTTACCTCGGCTCCCGCTGGCCTTCGAGCTTGAAAGAAACGCGTCTCCAATTTCTTATTTGAGGTGAAATTGAATATACTCTCGTAGGGGAGATCTTGCAGTTTAAAACCGCTTAGCTTTCCATAGAGACGAGTGGCGAGGGGCTGTGGTTACGAGTTTGACCCAGGGTGCCGGGAACGGATGTTCTTGCGGTCACCATCCCGTGTCTCCACTGGGAGAGAACGGATGAGTGACGACTCCCCTACACCTTTCTACCCAAATCTTTTAGAAAACTATAACAAAACTTTCTTTTGTTAGTTTTCTAATTATAATTTACCAAATTAATTACAATAATGTTTTTCTGTTTATTGCCAAATAAATGAGTGAGCGCGAACAATGAGGCATTTTCGCGCATGAAGAAGGTTGAAAGATGAGGGCTACAAGCGTTGACCCATAATACTAGGAGCGGAAGGACTTGGTACATAAATGAACACATTCTTAGACATATACCCTCCATATACGAGATATATTTTCCTTGTATGATTTATATTATTCTTATTATGACTCAAATTAATCGTATAAGTGAAATTGAACATTGATAGCTATGGATGACAAAGGCAGCAGTAGAACAGCACCAATCCTTAAAACTATGGCCGAGACGGCGGCTCATAAATCCCTAAGAACTTGGCTGGACAAAAAGTACCAAAACAAAAGAAACTTTACCATTTAAGCTCCTAACTCGGGCAGCTTACACAGAAGCCTTGTCTCAATCTGCTCATGAGTCTTGGACGAAATGAGTTGTTTAAGTGGGAAAGTTCTCCTCTCGAAATCAAATTTTAAATTAAGGTTTGCCTCCCAACTCCATACTAACATCGGTGCTGCCCTTTTCCCACAACTAATTGCCGCCCGCAGTTTTCTAACTAATTGTCTTTTACTATTTTTCATATTAATTGTTTTATAATTTTAGTGTGTCGAACTTCCCCTTTCCTCCATCCCGTAGAATCTTTGGTCACCGAAAGCTTCCTTTCTTCCTTCCAATAACTCAGTAAATCCAAATTGTCAGGAATCTTTCAACCCGATCCCACTTAATTGACGTTCTCTAGTCCTCGCCCGATGCTGGTTGACATTTAAGGTCTCCATGTATTTTGGCTCTTCTTTTCTTTTTAGGAATCCCTTTGAAATTCCTCACTCTGGTATTGATCTTTCCCCAAACAAGATTATATATTTAGCTCTGTGTGAACCAGTACCTCCTTTAAAACTAATTTGCCGGATAATGTTTTTACAGGTGGTTTTGGTTCAACAGATCGACCATGACTCGCCAAGTATCCATATTTTAGGTGGGTGGGAATGCACTTAGAGATCAAAACGACAATCAGTGGTGAGTGCGAATGCACTAGGCGACGGTCCACTTCAAAGGAGGTGGGGAAGTTTTGGGGTCGTATTGTGTGTTTTCACACAAACCAGCGATAACGGAGCCCTTAATGACTAGAGATAGATGCACTAAGGAGAGGCACCCGTCTCCTTTCAGGGATACGTGGATATGAGTGCTCCAATAAGACACACTAGCACTCCATAAGCAATTTTCCAGAACAGTGAAGGTAAGTAGGTAGGTTGTGCTGTGAAGACGAAAAGGGAAATAATAGTTTAAAATTGAAGTTTTGGTTGGGTTTTTGAATTTTGGGCAGCTTATTTTGAAGTTTCGGGAAATTATTTTGAAGCTTTGATGTTATTTTGAAGTTGGGGACAGCTTAATTAGAAGTTTTGGGACCCTTTTTTGAATTTTGGGGAACTTATTTAGAAGTTTAAACGTTTCTACAATTGATTAAAATTGCCCACTCATGACAATCAACCTATTCCCAACCTTTAATAAAACCCCATCTATGCTTCATACAACGGTGTGAAGAGGATTCATTTGAGCTTTCATCAATCATAAATGAAATGAATTTCCTTCTTTTACTCTTCCACCCCTCGCACTTGGATTCTTCAACCCAAAGAACTCACTTTCTCTCTTTCACACTTCAATTCTGTTATCTTTATGCCCCAGGAAACACTGATTTCCTTTTGCTTTGTTCCCCTTCCCTAGAGGTACTTTTTTCCATTTACACACACACCCTGTTAAACGAGGTTCTTATACCTCCAAACGGCGTAACGACCTGTTGAATCTAGAAGATCACCGGCAACTTTTGAGCTCAACTTCTTATGTTTTCCAAGGTCCAAATTCCAGAGGTCCCCACTCTTGTCCTCAGACAGAGCGGAGACCCTCCCAATGCAAGTCTCCGAATAAAGGTTTCCAATGAGCGAAAGTTGACAATGAGCGAAAAATATTGAAAACTTCCCTAAAAATATAAAATCTCATTTGCAGATGATTTCCACGGCGCTTTTCCATTTCTTAGGTTCCAATTTCCCGATGACAAAGTCCAAATTTTATCAATACTAATTTTTATGTTTTCCTCCTCGTGAACACTAATAATCGCAAGTGTAGGAGAGTAGCGTGCTCTCTCCTTCTCAACTAGTCCAAGTCGTCCACTCTGGTTTTGCTCCTCCCATACATTTTCATTTGATCTAACTCCTTAAACGAATCTCTTCTGAAAGTGATTAGCGTGGATGACCTCATTGGTTCTTCTTTTAAACAACAAAAGATCTTGTGTATGTATGGTAGATTTCAAGCTCGTTGGATTAGCAGATGGAATTAAATGGAAATTACTTGTCCTTTTTTATTGTTCTTATGAAACTATGTAATTTGGTCCCTATTTACTTTGTTTTATTTCAAAATGTCCTCCTACTCTCTCAAAAATTAAATTGAAGTGTGATCAGGGTTTGAAAGAGGATTGAGTGGAAGACAAGTAACTTGGTAGGATAGAAAAAATGAAAATTTAGAAGAAATTTCCGATCTCAGGCTGGGCTGTTCATGGGGCAAGTAGGTATAAATATGGAGCGCCCCGTTCTAATTCCAAGAGAATAGCTCTTTCTTGAATTAATGTAGTAAATGTAGGCTTTTAACTATCAAATCAGGGGTGTCTTCTTTTTCCAAAGCCCCGACCCTCTTGCCTTATGAACCAGTTTTATTTCGTATAACGTATTACGGCAATTGGCCTCAATCGACGCTCTCTCTTCGTCACTCCTCTTCCCTCTTGCTTCCTCCTGCTTCACGAAATACGAATAGTGCCGCTATTTTACGTGACTAATATACGCATTGATCACTTCCATTTGCGTTATATCTCTCATCCAAATCCATTATATAAAAGGAGACAAAACATCAATAGAATCACATGAGACTTGCGGGTCTTTTTGCACAAGGCTTCCTAAGGGCGACCATATTTCGAAAATAAGCCTGCTCTAAGAGCTTCCTAATTGTCATAAAAAAGTTAACTTAAGATAAACACAAAAATACATACCATGTTGCCCTATTCCAAGAAGTTCCTCTTAAATATACCTAGTTAAGGTTAGCATAATTTGGAGCAAATCTGTCTTTAGATAGGGGACACATTTTGGTCTGATACCCCCTTAAACCAATATATGTTGCATATCTACTATGATTTCCTGTGCATTTTTTTTTTTTAATTAAGGGGCTATCTGGTGACTGGCGACTTAGGCATTAGTCGCCGTAAACAAACAGCCTAGTTCTAGGCTACTTTAAAAATTAAACAGGAAACAATAAAAAGAAATAACAATAACAATAAAAAAGCAATAACAAAAACAATAACAAAAACAACAACAACAACAATTAAACAGGGTTAAATGAAAGGGAGAAGGCCAGTCTCCCCCAAAAAGTCAATAAGTCCACTAGTCATGGTGCACGCACTCGTCCCGAGTACAGGGGACAGGCGGTAGCGACCCTGCCCATCCCGGTACCGGGACAGGTATCGTGCGCGAAGATCACCCAGACTGGGACATTCGACAAGAATGTGCCGAACAGGCTGGAGGACTACGCAGTCGTTGCAATAGGGCACAGGCGAGCGCTCCATCAAATAGCGATGCGTCACACGAGTGTAAGGAAGAGCGAAACGCTGGTCCGGTCGCAGAGTCCTCGCGGACTCTTTGGCGCCCTCATCGGCGCGCTCATTCCCCGCAATTCTTACATGTCCAGGAACCCAGCAGAAGATAATCGAGACATCTGCACGGCTCGCCAAAACCGTGGCGTCACGGATTTCGCGAACCAGGGGATGCGGAGATTCCAATGCCCCGAGAGCACTCAGGGCGCTTTGTGAGTCGCTATAGATCACAATCCGGTCTCTGAACCAGGCACGTCACGTAATCTCCCGTACCGAGTGGTGTATTGCCACCAGCTCGGCCGTGAAGACAGACGCAGCGCCTGGTAGAGCCCCGCTGACTTCAAACAGAGGGGATACGGCGTGGAAGCCGACCCCCTCTTGGGACTTAGGGCCATCCGTATACACTGGCACGGTACCAGCGTGACACGATGTGTGCTCCAAAAAGGTCGAACGCAATACTCCCGGCTCAGTACAAGCTTTGGGAGCAGAGGCGTGGCGACAAATAGCCAAATGTGGTACCCTCCAGGGTGGCGTCCTGGGCAGAACCAGGGGCGCCACCGGCCCGAGAGCTATATCTACCTCTCAAAGGAGTTTCCTGGCCCTAAACCCAAAGGGCTTAGGGTATGACTGGCGTCTCTCGGCGGCATAGGCACCATCGAGATCAGCTGCGGATGCAGTGAGAGCGGTTAACGACTGAGGGAGGCGCCGGGCTCGCGCGTGCAGGCGAGTGATGCACTGCACGCGGCGCAGAGCGAGTGGCATCTCCCCAGCATCGACCAGCAGGCTCTCAATGGGGGAAGTGGGGAAGGCAACGGTCGCAAGGCGAAGGCCAGTGTGGTGGATCGACTCCACCTTCCGCAATAAACGCTCGGCTGCGGATGCATAAAACTTGCATCCGTAGTCGAGCTTCGAGCGAACATAGGGATCGATAAAAAAGTAAGGCGGTAGCCCTATCAGCGCCCCAAGCGCTGAACGTCACGGAACGGAGAATGTCCATGGCGCGGGTACAAGAGACCCTAAGGCTGCGAATATGAGCCTCCCAGGTAGGGCGTCGGTCGAATAAAAGACCAAGGAAACGGTGCGACTCAACCACATCTAGGCGCACCCCATTAAGAAACAAATCTGGGTCGGGGTGAAGCCGTGGATGGCGGCAGAAGTGCACCACCTTAGTCTTGGCCAAAGAAAAGCGAAACCTGTGCGCTTCGGCATAGCGAGAGACGCGGTTCAATTCCTGTTGGAGTCGACGCTCCAGAGTTGGCATCTGGGCCGCGCCAAAAGAGATCGAAAAGTCGTCCACGTAGAGCGTAGATAGAACATCTTCCGGCAGCACCGAGGTGATGCCGTTGATGCTCAGGGCAAAGAGTGTGACACTGAGGACACTTCCCTGCGGGACACCCTCTTCATGCTCCTTTGGGCCGGAGAGGGCTCCCCCCACCCGTACGCGGAATCGACGATGTCGCAAAAATTCAGATATAAACATTGGGAGGCGTCCCCTCGCCCCCATCGTGTGGAGAGTCTCCATGATACCGTATCGCCATGTGGTATCATAGGCCTTCTCCAGATCAAAAAACACCGAGGCGTAGTGCTGTCTACGAAGGAAAGCCTCACAGACGGCATTTTCCAGTCGGAGCAGAGCATCTGACGCGGAGTGGAACTTACGGAAGCCGCACTGTGCAGAAGACAGATGGCCTCCGCTGTCCAGGAAAAAGGCTAATCTAACATTTACCAATTTCTCCATCAACTTGCACACGCAAGAGGTTAGAGAGATTGGGCGGAAACCGGTCGGAGTAGAGTGATCTCTCCCCGGCTTGCGAAAGGCGAGCACAGTAGCGATTCGCCAGGAGTCTGGGAGAAGACCTTCCACCCAGATCCTGTTGAACAAATCTAACAGAAAGGCCATGCCTCGCTCACCCAGGTGTCGAAGCATGGCATACGGGACATCGTCCGGACCATGGGCGGTGTCCGCGCACGAAGCGAGAGCGGAACGCAACTCACTCAGAGTAAACTTTTCGTTGAAGGGTTCTCCGCCTCTGGAGGTAAAGTCCAGCCGGCGGCCTTGCGCGACATCACGACGTGCATTGAATGCTGGCGGAGCAGCATCCCGGCTAGAGAATGCGGAAAAAGCGGTCGCTAAGGATTCCGCCACGGACGCGGGGTCCGAGATTGCGGTCCCATTCTCCTGGAGAACGGGAGGGGGGTCCTGCGAGAAATTGCCCCGAATCCTTTTGACTCGCTTCCACACCTCAGCTAAAGGGGTCTTCCCGTTAAGTGAAGACACGTATGCCCGCCAAAAGAGCGGCGGGCGTGCTTCGAAATATACCGGAACCTAGCCCTAGCCCGACGAAATTCAGCGACAGTGAAATCGTTCGGGCAGGGCTTATAGCGCATGTAGGCATAACGGTTCTGTTTGAGGGCCGTCTCACACTCGGCCGACCACCATGGGAGTAGTCGGCGTGCAAAACGGCCAGACGTCCTAGGAATAGTAGTCAGGCCCACGGCGATGAGGTTGCCGGAGAAGAACTCTACGGCCTCATCTACCGACCTAAACTCCTCGACTGAGAAAGAGAATTCAGTTATTTCCTGAAATGCAGGCCACCGCGCCCGCGCCAAGCACCAGCGAGGTGGTCTCTCAGGCGGCAGTTGCCCTGAAAATGATATTTGAATGGGAAAGTAATCACTACCATGGAGGTCATCGACCACCCCCCAATCAAAATCAGGCTGTGCATCCGAAGAGCACAAAGATAGGTCAAGGCAAGAAAATGAAGCGGTTCTCGGACAGTGATGCGTAAACTCATCCACGTTTAGGACACCCATCTCAAGCTCTTCGATCAGATCAGCAAGGACTTGTCCCCTGGAATTTATGAAGTAATCTCCCCAGAGAGGATGCCTGCCGTTCAGATCTCCAAGCCAGAGATAGGGCCTCGGCAACCGTGCCACGACAAGGCGGAAGTCCCCCGCGTCGAAGTCAGCTGACGGTGAAATGTACGCAGAAATGATAGTATACCTCCTATCCAGGTGCAGCTGCACAGCCACTGCCTGAAAGGAGGTATCTAAAGAGAAAGGAAGAACGGAGACATCATGCCGGGTGTAAACCACGCATCCCCCAGCCCGGCCATCCCGCGGTGCTGGGGTCGCAAGACCCTTATATCCCGGGAGGGCAGGCAGGGGGCACGTGCCTAGCATGGTCTCCTGCAAAAAAATAGCTAACGGGAAACAGGACGAGGCGAGCCTCCGCAGCTCCTCCCAGTTGGCCCGGAGTCCACGGCAATTCCATTGAAGGAATATGCCCTCCAGGCCTAGCTTGGAGGAGACGCGGGTGCCCTCCTCGAATTGAAGACCCTCACGGGAATATCCGTACGCTTCCGGGGGCAGAACCCCATACGCTTTCCGGGGGAAGAACCCCGGGCGCTGTTGGCTGGACAAAGCGCTGGAGGCGCTGTCGCCTTCGAGGACTTATTGGGGGGGAGGCTTGCCATGCGAGTCTTTTCCTCCCTCCGCCTCGAAACCTTAGGCGGGCGCTGCGGCTTCGGAGGTGGGGGGGCCTCTTTTCAAGGAACCACCGTCTCCGAGCCACTCGCTCCACCTCTGGGCGTGGGCGAAGGAGCCGAAGCACCTTTGTTGCTGTCCTCCTTTCGGGGGACAGCCTCCTGTGAGTCTAACGACTCGGTGGAGTTGCGTGGCCGTTTCGCCTTGCGGGAAACGGTCACGCTGGGGGAAGAGGGGGGAGCCGGGGCTTGGTATGAACCCTTTTTGCCGCTAGCTTTACCAGGGGAGCGCCCGGGTTGGGTAGAGCCCGCAGAAGGGCTCCGAATAGGCGCGGAAACAACCGTGCTCGTTGGCCTGGATGGGCCAGGAGCAGAGGGTGCCTTTCGAACTACTGAGGCATATGACGTCCCAGGCAGAGCTGGGCGCGCCAGGACCAAGTCCTTAGCCTCGCGGAATGAGAGTTTATCCTGGGCCTGAACGGCGAGGATTTCTTTCTCCAGGAGATATGCACCACATTGCTTCGAAGAAGCAGGGTGCGGTTCTCCGCAATTGACACACTTGGCCACACACGATTTGGCCTTATCGTGTGCGACCGGGTCACCTTTGGCTCTCTACCAATTGCACTAGCTAATCCTCTCCTCTGATGGATCATGTTGCCCTTGGACAACATGGTGCCATCAGTGGAGCGAATAACGAGCGTTTGAAGCCAGCGGGCTCGAAGACGCCAGGTAACCTCTGAATCAGGGGCCGCGATGTCATCGAGGCTCCGCCCTGTGCACTCTTAGTGTTAGTCTTGGTCAGGGGCTCCGCACACTAGGGGGTAGAGGGGCTGGAGGTGCCGATCTTGGCTTGGTCGCCTACCAAAGTGGTAGCAGACCCATCCGTCCCCGCAGCCCCCGCGGATGGAGAGGAGCCCCGAGTCTTTTTCGTCTTTTTAGTCTTTGTCTTTTTCTTTTTTGGAGAGGAGGGCGGGGAATGAACCCGCTTTTCACCTCCGCCGGCAGAAGCCCCTAGGCCAGATGGACCGGCCTCAGCCAGGTCCCTCTCCGAAATAAGGAAGGTCCTGGTTGTCGTAGGGGCACCTGTCGGAGGAGATCCCTCCCCTCCTTTTACTGCCTCGGAGCCCTCAGCCATTTGAGGAGGACCTTGCATAGGGGCGGATTCGGGTTCGGTGCTTGGCGCCGAGCCCGAATTTTCTACCATGGAAGCCCCACCGTCTGAGGCTGGGTCTCCTAAAGGACCATATCTATCACAGGAGGGGCCTCCAGTTGGCCATCCCCTCCCAGGACATCGCAGGTCCCCTTGGCAGTGTCGCCAGTCTTGTGTGGGGAGGCACAGGCCTTGACCCCAGCAAGGTTTAAAATTCTTGCCAGCAGGTCTTTTGAGGGAAGCGACCGAAGGGTCCTGGCTTCCCTCTCCCCCCTAAGGGGGTTTGCCCTACCGAGCCGCTTTGATGGGGAGCGGCTGGCTAAGGGCTGCCTGCTGGCTTTCTTGGCAGTCCCCTTGGAAAAAAAAGAGGGGACTGCCGCTGGGAAAAGGGAGGTGCCCGAAAGCACCTCCAGAGAAGGGGGTGAGGGGGAGTCCCCTGCACCCGTAGGCGAAGGAGAGGAGCAAGCCTCCTCTCCGGTTAGAGAAAAATGGAGGGTCCCCTGTGCAAGCACAGGAGGGGGGACCTCCATTTTTTCGGTGGAGCTGCCCGAGGGCGGCTCCGTCGATGAGCAAGGGGGAGTTAAATGGGTTTGAGGTTTTATTAATTCATCCATGGGCATGGTGACCCTATTTTTGCCACGGGACGCAATAGCTCTTTACCTCTTGCAGTTGCCCGCACTGCAAGAGGTGCTTACAGGCCTGGCAGAGCCAGGCGCCGCCATTTCGGACCACCCCTCCCGCCTGGTGGCCTGGCAGTCCATCGGCATGGCGGCTCCACCTTAGACACGGCGTAAAAAAATATAGGTTGTGAAGAGGAGAGGAAAAGGGATGTGTGGAAGGTATGGGTGGGGATGAAGCAGGTTGTTAAAAACCAGCCACCTCAGACCGGAGCTCAGGGGTTAGGGAACATTGTCCCCCACCCCCTCAGCCCCGATGCGGGACGGTTGGCTGAAAGGAAGGTCAGCATCTACCCTGTGAAATTAGAGGCTGACCAGAGAAAGTTGTGGGAAAGGTTGTGTGAAAAGAGAGGAAACAAGTGTTTTGAAGGAAGGAAGAGAGGCTAAGCTGGGGCCGGACGGAGTGCTGAATCCGATTTCCTGTGCAATTTTGAATTTAAACGACGATCAGAATTTTTAGGAACATTTACTTAGATAATTTCCTGCCTTGAAGAATTACTTATGTTGATATGTTTAATTGTTTAAATTAACACTAACTACAATGGTTGTTTAGAGGAAATAGAGACACTTTTACATATGTGACGCTGTACTCAGACAGAAGAATGGGGTTTATCTCGCATGAAACGCCATTAAATCGTGCAGACATCACACGTCTTAATTTCAAAACTCTCCCGAAACAACAACACAATCAGAATTGTGACCTTGACCCTAAAATATATTTTCTATCGATTTGTTACCTTTCTAGTAAGTAAAAGAAACTAAAAAGGTTTAATATATAATATGTAACAGCTGTTCATTTCAAACTTAAATTTCTCATTAAAAGCGTTACAGCAAAACCTGGATAATCAATTGAGTTCACGTCTCATTCGTCTTCACCTTTAATTATAGTCAACATTTTGGGGGGGTAAATTTGAACCCTTAATCCATTCTAAATATTCACTTCATTTATATTTTTATTATTTTTATCTTTTTCTTCTCTACAAAAATTAAAATATAGTGTCGTGGTATAGGTTTTTATATACCATACATATATCTATTATATTCAATTTAGAGTGCGCGGGGTTTCCTTTTAATACCTTTGGACGGCCGGGTCAGATTACGAGGTCAGATTACGAGGTCAGATTCTCGTAAAGGAGGGCTAATCCAATATAGCTCCTGTAATTCTTTATTGGTTGAGTATTCAAAGTCTCACTTTGTTACAGGCTATTACACGGCTATGATAAGTTCAAAGTTGAAAGTGAAGGAGTCGACAAAAATAAACTTTAATTAATATTAATAATTTAGGTTAAATAGTTCAACAATAAAAGACATATAATAAGCCAAATAGTTACAGTGGTTAACGGACAAGTACTAAGATTAGGTATTTAAAATGCAATAAAAATGGGTAGGCCGGATGTAATTAAAATTGGCTTTTACACAGATACATAGTAGCACAAAATGATAATGGGGGGGGGGGGGCAGTAGGCGGCAATTATAAATTGGGAGAAGCTAAAATATTTGTTACAATGGAGAGGGGAGGGGCAATAGTCATGTCCTGCCAAATGGGGATAGAGGTTGAGTCACTTTGACGGGGTCCATGGTCAACTTGCTCAGAGTTGAAGTATTCCTTTGAGATGACGAGGGGGGGAAGGGGGGGGGGGCAGAGCCTTCGTGAGTGGAAGCTGTGAATTCTTCCGGTGTAATTTCTTCGGAGATATCGGAGGGTGAGTTTCTTCTGAGACGTCAACGGATTGTTTGGACGACTATGCGTAATTAAGGGAGTATTACGCTAAGATCAATCTTCAATGAAGCCTTTTGGGACAAGACTTGGGTTCTTCTTTGGAAATAAAGACGTTGCACGTAGTCAGACAGGTATTCTTACGGGCAGAGGATTCTTGACTAATCCAGGGTGGATATTCGTTTTATCTAAGGAGGGATATTCGATTTTTTCCCGCAAAGTCCTTGCCTTCGGCGTATGACAACCCGAATCGAGGAGGAGTAAGATAGTCTGTTCCACGTGAGCTTTTCTCGCACAATCTCTTCGATTCCTGGCTACACGGAATCGTTTGAGGATGCAGGGAAGACTCCTAGTCTAAATACTCGGATTGATAGGGCTGAATTCCTCAGCCCGCTCCTGTTGTTTCTCACGCTTTTGAGCTTGGAAAAATGCTTCTAAGCGGCAACGAGGTCCATCAAGTGGAGGCCATACTTAAAAGCAACGTTATTTTTTTCATCACTTGCTTGTTCCCTCACATATAGTCTATATTCCATTTCGGATCATTTTTTCGGAATGAAAGGCTACGGATATTCCTCAACTATGGTTCCTGTTATCTTCCATCATATGATTGGATCGGTTAGTTTAGTAAACACGCTTATTATTTATCTTTATTAACGAGGCCTACGTTTGGAATTCTTCTTGGTTGCCTCAAGTCAGTGGCCTTGCTGTTGGCGTGGGTGGAGAACTTTCTTGGATGTACATGTGAAGGCTAGCGATTTAATTGGAGCAAGTGTGGCAGCCGAGCGACAGAGTAGTGTCAATGGCAAAGATCTGCTTCTCTTTACTAAGTGCAAGAATTAATAGGCCACGAATGACTTTTGATGTTGTCACGAGTCGTAATCATGGGGTGGGAGCCATGCTTTTTGGCCTAGAAATTAATCAAAATGTCTTTTTACACGTTTCTATTGTATCATATTTATTTTCTCATTTATGTTGTAAGTTGCGCTATCCGTCTATTTTCAATCGTGCATGATACACCTTAGTTGATAATGAAATTTACATAAAGATCAGAATAACAATTGAGGAAATAATCAATAACACCAATGGCCCATCCTCGTTGTTGGAGAAGATGGAGGAGAGAACCATTCTTGGCCCAGGAGTGGATACACCGTTCCAAGTCAGGGGTATGTTCATATAAATAACCCTTATGCAGGTTTCTGGACGAAAGAGTGCGTAAGTTGTGTGCGTGGCGAACAGTGACGTGATTGGATATATGCGTCAGGTTTTCTCGTGCAAAGATTTCCATTGTGTATAATAGGAAATGATGCTGCGGCTGACATTTGGAGACCTGCATTTCCTCTCGTACCAACTATCCGCTGACAAAAGTTCCGTCATTTTGGAGAATTGATAGGATACAGGACAGTAGAGTGGGGCACTCCTCTTTACATTATTCAAGTTATACAACTTCTACCCTATTTCACCTTCTTTACGAACCTCTCTGCCAAAACTTACTGGTGTTTTCCTCCCTGGATTTCGTTTCATAGCCATAAGTAAACGGCAAAAACTTCATTCTGTTTGTTTAGAACTAAAAGCAAGCCACGCCATAATGGTCGTCTTAAAACCTGAGCATCTGTTGGCATCCCACTGGACATTAAGCCAACCTGCGCTCGCTTGGACCACTGCTTTTATAGGGTAGGGGAATCGCGCAGATTGGGACGCTCTTGAAAAGCAAATGCTGCTTTTCAATGGGGAACTAATATCGCCATTGTTAGCAATATCAAATGAAGCGTAAATCGCATTACAATTCTCTTCCATTGCGTCTAGACGAGCGGCGGAATCCATTACGAACTCAGCGAGGTTTAATCACGCAGGGAAACACTCCCAGGCTTGTAACGACGGGCTTGTAATATTATGTCGTGGTTCTCTGGGATTCAGTCATCTATTAAGAGGAGGAAAGGGGGCGAAAATTGAAGAGGCAGGAAGGAGGGGGGAGGGGGGGGAGGTAGAAAAAGGGGCTAATTTCTGGTATTTTTTTTTGTTTTTATTTATCCATTAAAAAGGAAAAACTAACGTGGACATCGCCTACTGAAAGTATTTAAATGCGTAAATAGGGAAAGTGATTCAGTTAGGGAAAGTCAAAATGTGTGGAAGACTCAGATCGAGTTGCTAATAGGTGACAATTTGGAGCTATAGGAAGAGGGTTATAAATTCCACGTACGTTTTACCAGATACAGGTAAAAGGGAATATTATTATATCTAATAGAAATTCCTAAAATATGGTGGAAGTCGAATTACGCGGGAATAATGTCAACACAAGATTTTAAGACCCGGGGGAAAAGTGAAGATTACATATTACAGGGATGAAATTCGCATGAACATTTACAAGGAACTCATTTCCTGATGGTACAAATCCACATGTTATTTCCACCTACGTTACAACTTATCGCCCTCATCCGCCCTCACCTACAAGTCTCAGATGACTTTCCCCTTTTCACCATTTTCTTTCCTGGCAATCTTTCTCTGAAATTCCCTCGTTTGTTTTTCTTTAAATTTACGAAAAAATTTGATGTTGAAAATGACTCCATTGCAAAAAAATGAAAGGGAGGAGGTAGGGTAGAACAAAAAACAAAACAAAACAAACCCAGGAATAAAAGAATTAATAAGGTCGAAATGAAATTCAATCTCACCAAACCTCATTACTGGTCAGAGGGTTGGATGGGAAGACTCAAGGAGAGGTTCGTTTTCAGGAGATGAATATTCAGAAGCACGAACGCGTAATCCTTTGAAAGGACAATCCAGGGTGATCCACAGCTCGGGAATATTAGGTTGCCCCAAATAACCCTGAAATTTCTGTAGCGTTTCTCCAACGCTAAAAAAGGCAAAATATAAACCAAAACGTAGTTACCATTATTAGTACTAACCATTATCAGCAGTTACCATTATTAGTAGCAGAACTCTTAGTTTAATTAAATAGTAGATTTATCACTGAAAGAACTCACCTGGTTTGGTTGAACTAAAAACATTGATATCACTCTGCAACATCCTCATGATGTTGCAGTGATCGATATACTTGATTATAAAAGACAATGAGAAGGTGCAAGATATGAAAGATGGGGGTGGAACGTCTCGAAATAGCTTAATTAATTAAAGCTTCCTTGGTCATGCCGCGTGACGCGAGCGAGATTTGATAATTGTCGGGATCGAAGAATTATAATCTATCGCGCTCCCTGCCATCGCTGAAGAAGGGCTCGAACACTTTCAGCTTAGATTTGGTATCTGTATTTAGAGGAGCTGCCCTGAAATTGGTTATATTTATTAGGGTTGGAACAGTAGTTATATTTTTCTTCATAGGAGCAGGTCACTACCATGCAACCTCTTCTAGTGAGTAGCCAAGGCGCTGAAAGGATGATTTTTTTAAAGGGGCTATCTGGCGACTGCCCACTTGGGCATAAGTCGCCGCAAACAAACGACCTATTTTTAGACTACTTTAAAATAAATATTTGAACAGAAACAATAAGAAAGAGATAACAATCAGGAAGCACGCTCCGGCGTCGGGGGAGGTCCCCCTCTACCCGATAGGAACATGTGACCTAGAAAGAAAAAATAATAATGACAATAACAAAAACAACAACAAAACCTAGTTAAATAAAAGGGAGAAGACCGGTCTCGCCCCAAAAGTCAACAAGTTCACAAGTCAATGTGCAAGCACTCGTCCCGAGTACAAGGGACAGGCGGTAGCGACCCCGCCCATCCCGGTCTGGGACAGGTAACGTGCACGAAGATCAACAAGACTGGGAACAGTTGCGGCGCAATGGCATGCAACTTTAAGTTCTCTTCGACCGTGTCCCATCTTTGCCAAGCAGTCCGAAGAGCTTCCCGTATTCCTGCCATGTAGTCGGTGTGAGGAAGAGCGAAACGCTGGTCCGGTCGCAGAGTCCTCGTGGACTCTTTGACGCACTCATCGGCGCGCTCATTTCCTGCAGTTCCTACATGTCCAGGAACCCAACAGAAGATAATCTCGACATCCGCCCGGCTCGCACAAACCGTGGCGTCACGGATATCGCGAACCAGGGGATGCGGAGATTTCAATGCCCCGAGAGCATTTTGAGTCGCTATAGATCAATATCTGGTCTAAGAACCAGGCATGTCGCGTAATCTCCCGTACCGAGTGGTGAATTGCAACCAGTTCGGCCGTGAAGACAGACGCAGCACCTGGCGAGCCCCGCTGACTTCAAACAGAGGAGACACTAGGTGGAAGCCGATCCCCTCTTGGGACTTGGAGCCATGCGCATACACTGGCACGGTTCCAGCGTGCACACGAGGTGTGCTCCAAAAATATCGAACGCAATACTCCCAGCGCCGTACAAGCTTTGGGAGCAGAGGCGTGGTGACAAATAGCCAAATATGGTACCCTCCAGGGTGGTGTTCTGGGCAAAACCAGGGGTGCCACCGGTCCGAGAGCTATATCTAGCTCTCGAAGGAGTTTCCTTGCCCTAAGCCCTTGGGTTTAGGGCAAGGAAACCCAAAGGGCTTAGGGTATGACTGGCGTCTCTCGGCGGCATAGGCACCGTCGAGATTAGCTGCGGATGCAGTGAGAGCTGTTGGCGACTGAGGGAGGCACTGAGCTCGCGCGTACAGGTGAGTGATGCACTGCACGCGGCGCAGAGCGAGTGACAACTCCCCAGCATCGACCAACAGGCTCTCAATGGGGAAGGCACCGGTCGCAAGGCGAAGGCCGGTGTGGTGGATAGAAACTACCTTTCGTAATAAACGCTCGGCTGTGGATGCATAAAAATCGCATCCGTAGTCGAGCTTCGAACGTACAAAGGATCGATAAAAAGGTATAACAGTAGCCCTATCAGCGCCCCAAGCGCGGAACTTCACGGAACGGAGAATATCCATGGCGCGGGTACAAGAGACCCTACGGCTGCGAATATGAGCCTCCCAGGTGAGGCGTTGGTTGAATACAAGACCAAGGAAATTGTGCGATTCAACCACGGCCAGGCGCACCCCATTAAGAAACAAATCTGAGTCGGGGTGGAGCCGTGGATGGCGGCAGAAGTGCACTACCTTAGTCTTGGCCAAAGAAAACCAAAACCTGTGCTCTTCGGCATAGCGAGAGACGCGGTTCAATGCCTGTTGGAGTCGACGCTCCAGAGTTGACATCTGGGCCGGGACAAAAAAAATCAAAAGGTCGTCCACGTAGAGCGTAGCAAGAACATCTTCCGGTAGCACCGAGGTGATGCCGTTGATGCTCAAGGCAAAGAGTGTGACACTGAAGACACTTCCCAGCGGAACATCCTCTTCCTGCTCCTTTGGGCACGAGATTCCGTACGCGGAATCGACGATCTCGTAAAAATTCAGATATAAACACTGGAAGGCGTCCCCTCGCCTTAATCGTGTGGAGTGTCCATGATACCGTATCGCCATGCGGTATCATAGGCCTTCTCCAGATCGAAAAACACCGTTGCCTAGTGCTGTCTACGAAGGAAAGCCTCGCAGACGGCTTTCCTTCGTAGAGTGGAACTTGCGGAAGCCGCACTGGGCAGAAGAAACATGGCCTTCGCTGTCCAGGAAAAAGGCTTATCTATATTTACCAATTTATCCATCACCTTCCACACGCAAGAAGTTAGAAAGATTGGGTGGAAACCGATCGGAGTAGAGTGATCTCTCCCCGGTTTGCGAAAAGCGAGCACAGTAGCTAAGCCAGAAATCTGGGAAAAGACCTTCCACCCAGATCATGTTGAACAAATCTAACAGAAAGGCCATGCCTCGCTCACCCAAGTGTCGAAGCATGGCGTACGGGACATCGTCCAGACCATGGGCGGTGTCCGCGCACGAAGCAAGAGCGGAGCGCAACTAACTGACAGTAAACCTGACGTTGAAGGGTTCTCCGGCTCTACACGTAAAGTCTAGCCGGCGGCCTTCCGCGACATCACGACGTGCATTGAATGCTGGCGGAGCAGCATCCCGGCTAGAGAAAGCGGAAAAAGCGGTTGCAAAGGATTCCGCCACGGACGCGGGGTCCGAGATTGCGGTCCCATTCTCCTGGAGAACGGGAGGGGCGTCCTGCGAAAACTTGCCCCGAATCCTTTTGACTCGCTTCCACACCTCTGGTAACGGGGTCTTCCCGTTAAGTGAAGACACGTATGCTCGCCAAGAAGAGAGGGAGGGGGGGGTGCTTCGAAATATACCGGAACCTAGCCCTAGCCCGAAGCAAATTCACCGCCAGTGAAATCGTTCGGGCGGCGTTTATAGCGCATTTAAGCATAATGCTACTGTTGACGGACGTCTCACACTCGGCCGACCACCATGGTAGTGGTCGGCGTGCAAAACGGCCAGACGTTCTATGAATAGTAGTCAGGCCCGTGGCGATGAGGTTGCCTGAGAAGAACTCAACGGCCTCATCTACCGACCTAAACTCCTCGACTGAGATAGAGAATTCAGTCATTTCCTGAAATGCAGGCCACCTCGCCCGCGCCAAGCACCACTGAGATGGTCTCTCAGGCGGCAGTCGCCCTGAAAATGATATTTAAATGGCAAAGTGATCACTACCATGGAGGTCATCCACCACCCCCTAATCAAAATCAGGCTATGCATCCGAAGAGCATAAAGATAGGTCAAGGCAAGAAAATAAAGCGGTTCTCGGACAGTGATGCTTGAACTCATCCACGTTTAGGATACCTATCTCAAGCTCTCCGATCAGATCGGCATGATTCCTCCTCTGTGATTTATTGAGTAATCTCCCCAGAGAGGATGCCTGCCGTTCAGATCTCCACGCAATAGAAAGGGGCTCGGCAACCGTTTAAGATACCTATCTCAAGCTCTCCGATAAGATCAGCATGATTCCTCCCCTGTGATTTCTTGAGTAAACTCCACAGAGAGGATGCCTGCCGTTAAGATCTTTAAGCAAGAGATAGGGCCTCGGCAACCGTGCCACGACGCGGCAAAAGTTCCCCGCGTCCAAGTCAGCTGACGGTAAAATGTACGCAGAAATGATAGTATACCTCCTATCCAGGTGCAGCTGCACAGTCACTGCCTGGAAGGAGGTATCTAATGAGAAAAAAAGAACGAAAGCATCATGCCGGGTGTAAACCGCACATTCCTTAGCCCGGCCATCCCGTGGTGGTGGGGTCGCAAGACTCTTATACCCCGGGAGGACGGGCAGGGGGCACGCGCCTAGCATGGTCTCCTGCAGAAAAATAGCTGACGGGGAACGGAACGAGACGAGCCTCCGCAGCTTCTCCCATTTGGCCCTGAGTCCACGGCAATTCCATTGAAGGAATATGCCCTGCAGGCCTAGCTCGTCAGAGGAGACGCGGGGGCCCTCCTCGAACAGAAGACCCTTACGGAAATGGCCGTACGCTTCCCGGAGGCAGAACCCCGGGCGCTGTTGGCCGGACAAATCGCTGAAGCCGCTGTTGCCTTCGAGGACTTATTGGGGAAGGTTAGGCTGGCCTACGAGTCTTTTCCTCTCTCCGCCTCGAAACCTTAGGTGGGCGTTGCGGCTTCGGAGGTGGAAGGGCCTCTTTTGCAGGAACCACCGTCTCCGAGCCACTAGGTCCACCACTAGGTGTGGGCGAAGGAGCCGAAGCTCCTTTGTTGCTGTCCTTCTTTCGGGGGTTAGCTTTAGGAAACTCAGAAGATGGCCTGGCGACCAGCTTCAAGGGTATTGCCTCCTGTGAGTCTAACGACTCCGTGGAGGCGCGTGGCCGTTTCGCCTTAAGGGAAACAGTCACGCTGGGGGAAGAGGGGGGAGCCCTTGTTTTAGCCAGGGCTGGGTGTGAGGCCTTTTTCCCCGCACGCTTTACCATGGGTGCGCCCGGGTTGGGTAGAGCCCGCAGAAGGGCTCCGAATGGGCGCGGAAACAACCGTGTTCGTTGGCCTGGATGGGCCAGGAGCAGAGGGTGCCTTTCGAACTACTGAGGCATAAGACGTCCCAGGTAGAGCTGGGCGCGTCAGGACCAAATCATTAGCTACGCAGAATGAGAGTCGATCCTAGGCCTGAAGGGCCAGGATTTCTATCTCAAGGAGATATGCACCACATTGCTTCGAAGAAGCAGGGTGTAGCTCTCCGCAATTGACACACTCGGCTACACACGATTTGGACTTATCGTGTGGGGACTTGGAGCAATTTACAAAGACTCCGGATGACCCCGACTTTGCACGTCTCCAAGAACGATTCGTATGGCCAAAGCGGTGACAGTAATAGCACCTCCACGGCAGTGGCACGAATGCCTTCACGCGGTCCAGGTACAAACCAACACGCACTGACTCAGGGAGCTTGTCACATTCGAACATGATGAAAAGCGTAAGGGTGGGTCTCGAGGCCCATTCCCGTTTTCTCATCACACGTTCGACCTTGGCCGCCCCATGGTCGGCCAGCTCTAAGATGATGTCCTCAATGCAGTAGTTAACGAGTTCTCTCACAAAGTTCATGGTAGAGTGCGGCGTCACACTCACCGGGGTGCCATGAAGTGTCCGGAGAGCACTTATCTTGGCCGCCTCGGCAGGATTCACCGCATTCACCAGAAGGCTCCCGTCCGAGAAACGGGGTCATCTTCGGCTCTCTACCAATTGCACTAAATAATCCTCTCCTCTGATGGATCATGTTGCCCTTGGCCAGCATGGTGCCATCAGTGGAGCGAATAACGAGGAAGCGTTTGAAGCCAGCGGGCTCGAAAACGCCAGGTTTACCTCTGAATGAGGGACCCCGATGTTATCGAGGCTCCGCCCTGTGCACTTTTGGTCTTAGTCTTAGTCAGGTGCTCCGCACACGGATGTGCCAATCATGGCTTGGTTGCTTGCCAAAGTGGCAGCAGACTTATCCGTCCCCGCAGCCCTAGCGGATGGAGAGTAGCTCCGAGTCTTCTTTGTCTTTTTAGTCTTTTTCTTTTTTGGAGAGGAGGGCGGGGAATGAACCCACTTTTCACCTCCCCCGGAAGAAGCCCCCAGACCAGATGGACAGGTCTCAGCCCGGTCTTTCTCCGAAATGGAGAAGGTCCTGGTAGTCGTATGACACCAGTCGGAGGAGATCCCTCCCTTCCTTGTATTGCCTCGAAAACCCTAGCCTTTTGAGGAGAATCTTGCATAGGGGCGGATTCGGGTTCGGTGCTTGGCCCTACCGTCTAAGGCTGGGTTTACTCAGGGACCATGTCTATCACAGGAGAGGCCTCCAGTTCACTATCCCCTCCCAGGACATCGCAGATCCCCTTCGCAGCTTCACTAGTCTTGTGTGGGAAGGCACAGGCCCTGACCCCGGCAAGGTTTAATATTCTTGCCAGCAGGTCTTTTGAGGGAGGCGACCGAAGGGGCCTGGCTTCCCTATCACCCCTAAGGGGGTTTTCCCTACCGAGCCGCTTCGATGGGGAGCAGTTGGCTATGGGCTGCCTGCTGGCTTTCTTGGCAGTCCCCTTGGAAAGAAAAGGAGGGACTGCCGCTGGAAGCAGGGTGGTGCCTGAAAGCACCTCCAGAAAAGGGGGTGAGGGGGATTCCCCTACACTAGTATGCGTAGGAGAGGAGTAAGCCTCCTTTCCGGTTAAAGAAATATTGAGGGTCCCCTGTGCAAGCACAGGGGGGGGGGGACCTCCCTTTTTTCTGTGGAGCTGCCCAAGGGCGGCTCCTTTGTTGTTACAGGGAAAGTTGAGGGTTGTTTTTTTTTTAGGTGTTCATACATGGGCATGGTGATCCTATTTTTTTCACGGGAAGCAATCGCTCATCACCTCTCGCAGTAGCTCGCACTGCAAGAGTTGCTTACAGGCCTAGCAGAGCCAGGTGCCGCCATTTAGGACCAACCATCCCTCCTGGTGGCCTGGCAGTCCATCGGCATGGCGGCACCACCTTGAACACTGCGTAAAATTAAGGATGGGCGGTGAAGTCAGAAGGAAAAGTGATATGAGGAAGGTATGGGTGGGGATGAAGCAGGTTGGTAAAAAAACCCCATCCCGAACCGGAGCTCAGGGGTTAGGGAACGTTGTTCCCTCCCCCCTCAGCCATGATCCGGGACGGTTGGGGCGGGGGTCAGACGGGGTGCTTCCCGTCAGCACGGCAGGCAGGATGGCAAATCGCCGCGCCCCTTTCGGACGGGGGGGCTGAAAGGATGAGTAAGTGCATTCGAGCGGGTAGCGATAGTGGTTGAAATGTGTAATGATCGTTCGCTTCAGTGCAGCGTTTGGAAACCTGAAGGGAAACGAGGAGGAATAGGGACACTGAATACCTATCCTCCTTCCCCACCAATATACTACTCTTCCTTCCTTCTCCATGCATACACTCTCCCCTTCTACCCCCAAGCATAAAATAAACCCACTTCTGCCCCTTCACTACTCGTGGCGTGTCTTTCTTTCCACCGTCTCTTTCCAAATACCAATTAGGAAGTTGCGCCATTTCATCACTTTTCAACCAAGGCAAATGTTAAAATGTGACCTTTTTTCCACAGTCCTACCTTACTTACATTTCAAATCATTTTCTTTCATTCTTTTTTCTTTACTTCCTCTCAATACTCTCCTATTTTGCTTATAATTTCACCTTATAATTAATAGCTATCACTTACCATAGTCTTCGATGGAGCTATTCTCTCGCTTAGTTCGCGCCTCGTGAGGGGATTGCCCCCGCTACAGAACTCCCATACTAGGGAGAATTGTGCACCCCTCCCAAAGTTGCTATGTAGTCTCTTATTTTAGCCACTTGAGCTAGGTATGCATTTTTTCACACATTTTCCTTCACTGTAACTTCAATAACTTGATCCTTTTCTCTACCTACCTGTTCAAATCTTTCAAGCACAGGTTTCTTTTATTTTCGCATATCAAAAAAAGATCACTTTGTTAATGACCCACATCTAACTTGGAGACATTACCATATTACGAACCAAAGTTTCACCTGAATGACTTGTTAACTTGGCGACCTTAACTATCTTCTCTCTCATACATTTATTAAAGACGTTGAAACATGTCAGATAGACATTCATTGATCCAATTCATTAAAATTACAAAGCGAATTAGAAAAAAGCTACAAATTTAAGGTATAAAAAAAATCGACGAGAAATTTCTACTCTATTATTTTAATCATTTTATTCTAAATTCTTTAAATTAAATTCACTCTTCCTCAAGAAGTCAAGATATGGGCCTAGTTCTTTAATTCTTCTCCTTATTCCCTCCCTTTCATCTCATAATTTGAGCAGTTTCGTAATTAAAATGCGGGATATAGAATTCGATTAAATTTTTTTTCTTCTTTCTCAATTAAAATAGCGGATATTTCTGCTTTCATCGGATATTAGTGTTTCACTTGTCTCAATTTTCACTGAGGAAAAGTTGTTAATTTAGGGGGAATTTCGGTGGTTGGCTTCAGAAGCGCTCCATAAAACGGTGCCACTTAGCTCATCTCTCACGGTGGGGGGGCGGATGGAAGGGCAGAGGACCCGAAGGAAGGGAACCGGCAAACTTTAGGCCAGAACCCGAATATAAGAAGTGCTCGGGGGCACTGGTGGCACCCGAGAATCCCCTTAATTGAACATTGCGTGCCAAGGAATCGCTCGTATGACGAGAATTGGGGTTGCTTCGTCAGGATTGCCATTTTCTCCTATTTTTTTACTCTCGTTCACTACATACACACATAAGGAAATAATACAGAAAGTTCACATGGCCAGATAGTTATCCCATAAAAGCACATCTTTTCATGTCCAAAGATCCACATTGGGTGGCTCTTATGAGACGAAAAGGAAGATCTCTTTTGCCCCTTTGCAACAAGATAAGTGGCAATATTTGGTGGGGAAGAATGGCGAGAGGAAATATAAATTGATCTAATGAGAAATGGGCATGGCATAAGCATAAGTACAGAGCGAGCATTCAGGTACTTGGCATACACAGAGAGCATTATTAACTTAGTATATATGTATATATTTTACTTTTTTCTGATATCAAATTGAATGTCTGCAGACAGTTCAGAGATAAATGCTTCCGACTGATTGCATCCTATTAAGGGAGAAATGGAAATCTCCTTTTTATCAAAGTCTCTTTTGCCGCAGTAGTAAAAAGGGAAACCAACTACCCAAGCCTTCTCCAGCCAGTACATAGCCTCTCCATCACCTAGACTCCTGCTGTGTCTCCTCATGGCCACACATGGTAGCTGGGTATCTCTTAGCCCCAGGTTAAATTAGCAGCGGATCTCAGAACACCAGTGGGCCGCGCAGAGGTACAGCGTGCAGGTCCAATGATGTGTGGACACGCCTTGGCACCTACCAACCACTGCACCCCCCTCCAATGGCTTATGAGTTCTGCCTTTTTAGGCAGAGGCTAGAGGAAGGGCACCTCAGTCACAAACCAGGATCGGGAGTGCCTATAGGCGAGCACCAACAGACCGATGTCTTGGCAGCTCCCTGCAGCCGAGGATAACACCTGGTAGTCTCGAGCTTCTCCTGCCACCAGAGTTCTTTGACCCTCTTTTAAGATACAGGGGCGAGGACTGCACCTATTAATAATACCCGTTTAAATCTAGTGCAGGTTTGATGCCTTCAACAAACCGCCCCTAACCGAGTCCCGCGGCAATGGTTGTCTGGTGGTGGGGGGTTCATATATGAAGGCATTCGTCATCATCGACCGCGATGGATTTCTTACCAAAATTCTCAGCCTAAATGCAGAGCAAACACGAGCATCATGATTGCACGAAATGTTTTCAACTCTGAAAGATTCATTCCGGAAGTCACTCTTGGAGAAAACAGCACTCTTTTAGCGTGTTATGTACATCTCAACTTTACTCGTTAGTGTGCAGTCTACGCTACACTCTTTAGTGTGTGGTCTATGCCACACCCTTACCTTAAAATGAAATCTGTAAAAAATATTTATTGGTAAATCGATAAGTAAATATTTGCTGAAAATTGTAAATTGATAAGCAGGTAGGTGGAAAATGATTGAAAAATCATAAAACAAATTTCAAGTATAAAAGTATCCTATTCGAAAATAGATCCAGGTGTCGTGCGCAAAGATCACCCAGACTGGGACATTCGACAAGAATGTGCCGACCAGTCTGGGGGACGACGCAGTCGTTGCAATAGGGCGCAGGCTAGCGCTCCATCAAATAGCGATGCGTCACACGAGTGTGCCCGATTCGGAGACCACAGAGAGCAACCTGAAGCCGCCGCGGCATTGGGGGATTAGTCCATGGGAACAGTCGCGGCGCAATGGCACGCAACTTTAAGTTCCCTTCGACCGTCTCCCATCTTCTTTGCCAGGCAGTCCGAAGAGCTGCCCGTATTCCTGCCATGAGGTCAGTGTGAGGAAAAGCGAAACGCTGGTCCGGTCGCAGAGTCCTCGCGGACTCTTTGGCGCCCCCATCGGCGCGCTCATTCCCCGCAATTTATACATGTCCAGGAACCCAGCAGAAGATAATCTCGACATCTGCCCGGCTCGCCAAAACCGTGGCGTCACGGATTTCGCGAACCAGGGGATGCGGAGATTCCAATGCTCCGAAAGCACTCAAAGCGCTTTGTGAGTCGCTATAGATCACAATCCGGTCTCTGAACGGGAAACGTCGCGTTATCTCCCATACCGAATGGTGTATTGCCACCAGCTCGGCCGTAAAGAAAGACGCAGCGCCTGGTAGAGCCCCGCTGACTTCAAACAGGGGGGATACGGCGTGGAAGCCGACCCCCTCTTGGGACTTGGAGCCATCCGTATACACTGGCACGGTACCAGCGTGACACGATGTGTGCTCCAAAAAGGTCGAACGCAATACTCCCGGCATAGTACAAGCTTTAGGAGCAGAGGCGTGGCGACAAATAGCCAAATGTGGTACCCTCCAGGGTGGCGTCCTGGGTAGAACCAGGGGTGCCACCAGTCCGAGAGCTATATCTACTTCTCGAAGGAGTTTCTTGGCCCTGAACCCAAAAGGCTTAGGGTATGACTGGCGTCTCTCGGTGGCATAGGCACCATCAAGATCAGGTGCGGATGCAGTGAGAGCTGTTGGCGACTGAGGGAGGCGCCGAGCTCGCGCGTACAGGCGAGTGATGCACTGCACACGGTGCAGAGCGAGTGGCATCACCCCAGCATCGACCAACAGGCTCTCAATGGGGAAGGCACCGGTCGCAAGGCGAAGGCCGGTGTGGTGGATCGACTCCACCTTCCGCAATAAACGCTCGGCTGCGGATGCATAAAACTCGCATCCGTAGTCGAGCTTCGAGCGAACATAGGGATCGATAAAAAAGTAAGGCAGTAGCCCTATCAGCGCCCCAAGCGCTGAACGTCACGGAACGGAGAATATCCATGGCGCGGGTACAAGAGACCCTAAGGCTGCGAATATGAGCCTCCCAGGTGAGGCGTAGGTCGAATACAAGACCAAGGAAACGGGGCAACTCACCACATCCAGGCGCACCCCATTAAGAAACAAATCTGGGTCGAGGTGAAGCCGTGGATGGCGGCAGAAGTGCACCACCTTAGTCTTAGACAAAGAAAACCGAAACCTGTGCGCTTCGGCATAACGAGAGACGCCTGTTGGAATCGACGCTCTAGAGTTGGCATCTGGGCCGCGCCAAAAGAGATCGAAAGGTCGTCCACGTAGAGCGTAGCGAGAAAATCTTCCGGCAGCAAAGAAGTGATGCCGTTGATGCTCAGGGAAAAGAGTGTGACACTGAGGACACTTCCCTGCGGGGCACCCTCTTCCTGCTCCTTTGGGCCGGAGAGGGCTCCCCCCACCCTTACGCGGAATCGACGATCTCACAAAAATTCAGATATAAACATTGGGAGGCGTCCCCTCACCCCCATCGTGTGGAGAGTCTCCATGATACCGTATCGCCATGCGGTATCATAGGCCTTCTCCAGATCAAAAAACACCGTGGCGTAGTGCTGTCTACGAAGGAAAGACTCGCCGACGGCATTTTCCAGTCGGAGAAGAGCATCCGACGTGGAGGGGAACTTACGGAGCCTGCACTGTGCAGAAGACAGATGGCCTCCGCTGTCCAGGAAATAGACTAATCTAACATTTACCAATTTCTCCATCAACTTGCACACGCAAGAGTTTTAAGAGATTTGGCGGAATCCGGTCAGAGTAGAGTTATCTCTCCCCGGCCTGCGAAAGACGAGCACAGTAGCGATTCGCCAGGAGTCTGGGAGAAGACCTTCCACCCAGATCCTGTTGAACAAATCTAACAGAAAGGCCATGCCTCGCTCATTTTAGGTGTCGAAGCATTGCGTACGAGACATCGTCTGGACCATGGGCGGTGTCCGCGCACGAAGCGAGAGCGGAACGCAACTCACTCAGAGTAAACTTTTCGTTGAAGGGTTCTCCGCCTCTGGAGGTAAAGTCCAGCCGGCGGCCTTCCGCGACATCACGACGTGCATTGAATGCTGGCGGAGCAGCATCCCGGCTAGAGAATGCGGAAAAAGCGGTCGCTAAGGATTCCACCACGGACGCGGGGTCCGAGATTGTGGTCCTATTCTCCTGGAGAACAGGCCAGGGTTCCTGCAAGAACTTGCCCCGAATCCCTTTGACTCGCTTCCACACCTCAGCTAAAGGGGTCTTCCCGTTAAGTGAAGACACGTATGCCCGCCAAGAAGAGCGGCGGGCGTGCTTCAAAATATACCGGAACCTAGCCCTAGCCCGAAGAAATTCAGCGACAGTGAAATCGTTCGATCGGCGCTTATAGCGCATGTAGGCATAACGATTCTGTTTAAGGGCCGTCTCACACTCGGCCGACCACCATGGGAGTGGTTGGCATGCAAAATGGCCAGACGTCCTAGGAAGAGTAGTCAGGCCCACGGCGATGAGGTTGCCGGAGAAGAACTCAACGGCCTCATCTACCGCCCTAAACTCCTCGACTGAGATAGAGAATTCAGTCATTTCCTGAAATGCAGGTCTACCGCGCCCGCGCCAAGCACCACCCAGGTGGTCTCTCAGGCGGCAGTTGCCCTGAAAATGATATTTGAATGGGAAAGTGATCACTACCATGGAGGTCATCGACCACCCCCCAATCAAAATCAGGCTGTGCATCCGAAGAGCACAAAGATAGGTCAAGGCAAGAAAATGAAGCGGTTCTCGGACAATGATGCGTAAACTAATCCACGTTTAGGACACCCATCTCAAGCTCTTCGATCAGATCGGCAAGGACTTGTCCCTTGGGATTTATGGAGTAATCTTCCCAGAGAGGATGCCAGCCGTTCAGATCTCTAAGCAAGAGATAGGGCCTCGGCAACTGTGCCATGACGTGGCGGAAGTCCCCCGCGTCGAAGTCAGCTGAGGGTGGAATGTACCCAGAAATGATAGTATACCTCCTATCCAGGTGCAGCTGCACAGCCACTGCCTGAAAGGGGGTATCTAAAGAAAAAAGAAGAACGGAGACATCATGCCGGGTGTAAACCGCGCATCCCCCAGCCCGGCCATACCGCGGTGGTGGGGTCGCAAGACCCTTATACCCCGGGAGGGGAGGCAGGGGGCATGCGCTTAGCATGATCTCCTGCAAAAAAATAGCTAACGGGGAACGGGACGAGACGAGCCTCCGCAGATCCTCCCAGTTGGCCCGGAGTCCACGGCAATTCCATTAAAGGAATATGCCCTTCAGGCCTAGCTCAGAGGAGACGCGGGGGTTTTCCTCGAATTAAAGACCCTCACGGGCATGGCCATACGCTTCCCGGGGGCAGAACCCGGGCGCTGTTGGCCGGAAAAAGCGCTGGAGGCGCTGTCGCCTTCGAGGACTTATTGGGGAAAGTTGGGCTCGCTATGCGAGTCTTTTTCTCCCTCCTTCTCGAAACCTTAGACGGACATTGCGGCTTTGGAGGCGGGGGGCCCTCTTTTGGAGGAACCACCGTTCCTGAGCTTCCGCTCCACCTCGGGGCGTGGGCGAAGGAGCCGAAGCTCCTTTGTTGCTGTCCTCCTTTCGGGGAACAGCTTTAGGAACCCCCGAAGATAGCCTAGCGACCATCTTCAGGGGTGTTGCCTCCTGTGAGTCTAACGACTCGGTAGAGGCGCGTGGCCGTTTCGCCTTGCGGGAAACGGTCACGCTGGTGGAAGAGGGGGGAGCCCGGGTTTTAGCCGGGGCTGGGTATGAACCCTTTTTCCCGCCAGCTTTACCAGGGAAGCGCCCGGGTTGGGTAGAGCCCGCAGAAGGGCTCCGAATAGGCGCGAAACAACCGTGCTCGTTGGCCTGGATGGGCCAGGAGCAGAGGGTGCCTTTCTTACTACTGAGGCATATGACGTCCCAGGCAGAGCCGGGCGCGCCAGGACCAAGTCCTTATCCTCGCGGAATGAGAGTCTATCCTGGGCCTGAACGGCCAGAATTTCTTTCTCAAGGAGATATGCACCACATTGCTTCGAAGAAGCAGGGTGCAGCTCTCCGCAATTGACACACTCGGCCACACACGATTTGGACTTTTCGTGTGCGACCTTGGAGCAATTTACACAGACTTCGGGTGACCCCGACTTTGCACGTCTACATGAGCGATTCGTATGGCCAAAGCGGTGACAGTAATAGCACCGACGCGGCAGTGGCACGAATGCCTTCACGCGATAGCGGTACCAACCAGCCCACACCAACTCGGGGAGCTTATCACAGTCGAACGTGATGAAGAGTGTAGGGGTGGGTCTCGAGGCTCCTCCCTGTTTTCTCATCACACGTTCGACCTTGACCGTTCCATGGTCGGTTAGGTCTAGGGTGATGTCCTTAATAGAGTAGTCAACGAGTTCCCTCGCATAAACTACTCCTTTCACAAAATTCATGGTAGAGTGTGGTGTCACACTCACCGGGGTGCCATGAAGTGCCTGAAGAGCACTTATCTTGGCCGCCTCGGTGGGATTCGCCGCATTCGCCAGAAGGCTCCCGTCCGAGAAACGGGTCACCTTCGGCTCTCTACCAATTGCACTAGCTAATCCTCTCCTCTGATGGATCATGTTGCCCTTGGACAACATGGTGCAATCAGTGGAGCGAATAACGAGGAAGCGTTTGAACCCAGTGGGCTCGAAAACGCCAGGTAACCTCTGAATTAGGGGCCTTGATGTCATCGAGGCTCCGCCCTGTGCACTTTTGGTATTAGTCTTAGTCAGGGGCTCCGCAACCGGGGTGGGCAGAGGGGGCGGATGTGATGATCTTGGCTTGGTCGCTTGCCAAAGTGGCTGCAGACCCATCCGTCTCCACTGCCCTCGCGGATGGAGAGGAGCCCCGAGTCTTTGTCTTTTTAGTCTTTTTCTTTTCTGGAGAGGAGGGCGGGGAATGAACCCGCTTTTCTCCTCCGCTGACAGAAGCCCCTAGGCCAGATGGACCGACCTCAGCCAGGTCCTTCTCCGAAATGTAAAAGGTCCTGGTGGTCGCAGGGGCACCGGTCAGAGGAGACCCCTCCCCTCCTTGTGCTGCATCGGAGGCCCCAGCCGTTTGAGGAGGACTTTGCATAGGGGCGGATTCAGGTTCGGTGCTTGGCGCCGAGCCCGGATTCCCCCCCATGGAAGGCCCTACCGTCTGAGGCTGGGTCTCCTCAAGGACCATGTCTATCACAGGAGGGGGGTCCAGTTGGCTATTTCCTCCCTGGACATCGCAGGTCCCGTTGGCAGCGTCAAGAATCATTTGTGGTGAGGCACAAGCCTTAACCCCGGCAAGGTTTAATATCCTTGCCAGCAGGTCTTTTGAGGGAAGTGACCGAAGGGGCCTGGCTTCCCTCTTTCCCCTAAAGGTGTTTGCTCTACCGAGCTGCTTCGATGTGGAGCGGCTGGCTAAGGGCTTCCTGCTGGCTTTGGTGGCAGTCCCCTTGGAAAGAAAAGAGGGGACTGCCGCTGGAAAAAGGGAGGTGCCCGAAAGCACCTCCATAGAAGGGGATGAGGGGGAGTCCCCTGCACCCGTAGGCGAGGAGTAAGCCTCCTTTCCGGTTAAAGAAATATGGAGGGTCCCCTGTGCAAGCACAGGGGGGGACCTCCATTTTTTTGCTGGAGCCTCCCGAGGGCGGCTCTGTCAATGTTTCAAGGGAAGTTGGGGGTTGAGTTTTTTTTTTATCTTCATCATTGGGCATGGTGACCCTCTTTTTTACACGGGATGCAATCGCGCACACCTCTCGCAGTAGCCCGCACTGCGAGAGGTGCTTACAAGCCCGGCAGAGCCAGGCGCCGCCATTTTGGACCACAGCTCTCACCTGGTGGCCTGGCAGTCCATTGGCATGGCGGCTCCACCTTAGACACGGCGTAAAATATATAGATTGTGAAGAGGAGAGGAAAAGGCATGTGAGGAAGGTATGGGTGGGGATGAAGCAGGTTGTTAAAAACCAGCCACCCCAGACCGGAGCTCAGGGGTTAGGGAACATTGTCCTCCACCCCCTCAGCCCCAGTGAGGGATGGTTGGCTGAAAGGAAGGTCAACATCTACCCTGTGAAATTAGAGGCTGACCAGAGAAAGTTGTGGGAGAGGTTGTGTGAAAAGAGAGGAAACTAGTGTTTTGAAGGGAGGAAGAGAGGCTAAGCTGGGGCCGGACGGGGTGCTGAGTCCCGTCAGCACGGCGGCGAGGATGGCAAATTGCCAGGCCCCTGACGTGGTCCGTGGGGGGGGGGCGACCCCGAATCCGGAGAGATGGAAGTAGTACAAACCTTGTACGGATAGAAAGTAGCACTGGTAAAGCTATTAGATAACGCGAGAGGATACTCCGCAATAAGCCACAATGAAAGAGATACCGAACGACTAGTATAGAACGAAGCAATCGATAACTTAGAGAAGATAGGGCTAAACCAAGCTATTCTTCCACAAATTATAGCAAACACGAGCGTAATTTGGATCACATTCAACGGAACACCCAGAGGGGATAATCTTGAGCAACACAAAATGTAGGCGAGGGGTGGGGGGGAGGGAGCGAAAACCAGCCCACGGTTTTTCAGACTTCCCGAATGGAGAACTGTCAACGTCCAAGATTCGTAACACTCGTACAGCAGGTCAGCGTCAAACTGGCAGGAGATAAAGCAAGGGTCCTCGCTGTACGGACTTGGACGGGTTCTTTCCTCTCGAGAGAAGGAAGAGTCCTTTTATGAGGGTGCCGTGACGTAATAGACTCATGCGCGCGCCACTTTTCTGGAATAATTATCGAGCGCGCGCGTAGGGCGTCGATCAACGGGCAGGGCTAGAGACGAGAAAATAACTTCAAAATGGGCACCATACTTTGTCGCCCTTACACCACCCCCCAACAAGAATCTACTAGGGAGAATAGATTGATAATAGAAAAAAGTTACATTCAATATCTATTGGATTAAATTGGTTGCACGAATCCGCCAAAATAAAATAATTAATTAGAAATCCTTGTTCGAAGAGTGTCTCCATCTCTTTCTCAAACACAGGCTTAAGGAGTATAGGCACGGGTACCGCTTACCCTGAACCCGGTCGGTGGTCATGAGGTGAATATCATGGACAAGAGTAGAAGTGTATCCTTCTCATCAGAAAGGACGTCCCGGTGCCCGTCCAAAAGTTCTTGCAGTTGAGAAAGCTGATCTGAGTCCAGAGCTCTAAATGCTGGACAGTCGGACGCAGGAGAATAAACCATGCAAATAGGTGTCAGCAGGAGGCATGCCGTGTCTCCTTCCTCGATGATGCTAAGTTCGTCGTTTTCGGAAGCTGAAAGGGTTTCAAGTGTAGAAGTTTCGTCCAAAGAATGATAGAGAGAGGGGTCCCACTAGATCGATGGTACTGCGTGCGAAGGGCTCTGTGACGATGGGCAAAGGCTGTAAAGGAACAGGCCAGACGCGTCCCTTCGAGGAGAAACGCCGGCACTTGTCACAAGAACGGCAGAAATTTCGGACGTCCATTTCAATACCTGGCCAGTGAAACTGTTCGGTGACCTTTGCTTTCGTCTTCCGGTGTGAAAAATGACCAGTCAATGGGTTTTCTTGAGCAATGGAAAGAATAATGGGGCAACAGTCACGGGGAGCCACCAAGGTCAACTTGCCGACCTTCTGTGGACGGTCAGATGTCAGACACTTTCGGTAAAGGAGGCCATCAACCATAACAAATTGGTAGCTTGATCCGTTTCTGGTTCGCTCGATCTCTCTGGAAGCGGCCTTTGCTAGAACGGCGGATAGAGTCTCGCAGGAAGACTGGAGGTGACCGAAGTCGTCGGGCGTCACAAAGAGGGGCTGGAGATCACGCAGGGCTAAGGGAAGTACCCGTTGCATCTTTCCTGCCCTTGTCTGGACGACCCGAACATGACTTGGCTTCAGGTGGGTTGAGGTTATTGCTCCAACAACGGACGTCGGGTGGTCACACGATGAAGAAACTGGGGAAAGGAAGGTTTAGCGCTGGTAAGTTCCTTAACTCCGGGTACATTACCAACCAAAACGCTGGCAAACTTAATTGGCGCTCGGATGACCTCGGTCTACCCTTTCAAAAAAAAGCACCGAAGGTAACAGGAGACGAGAGGAAAGGAATCCACCCGTCCCAGGTAGTCGGCAACGAGGACTTTCCGACTGTTGGTCACGTCGATGTCTGGCAAGGCGTCCTCAGAAACGACCACACAAGAGCATCCGGTGTCTGATGATACTAGAAACCCAAGCACCGTGAATGGTACCGGGGACTTGGTGGTGATGGACACTACGGTCGGACAAGCAAAATCCCACATTGAAAGGCTGTGCGGGAGATGGGACGTCCTTGAAGGCGCGAGGATTCTTCGGGCACCGAGGTTTAATATGGCCAACCTAGCCGCAGCCATGACAGGTAACGGTGGAAGAGACTCTCTGCTTGTTGCCGCTTAAACTGAATGTGGTGGTCGTCCCCTTTGGGGACAGTTTGGAATGATGAGAGAACTTCTTGCACCAAGGTTGAAGTTCGGGGAAGTGTGGGGTGAGCGGATGTCCAATTGTTTACTAGTTGGATAGCTTCTGAGAGCGTAAAGGACCGTCGTTCTTTGACGGATGCGTGGAAATCTGTATGGAGAGGAGAGCAACTGATCCAAAAGCATGAAGTCCTTTAGTTCTTGGAAGGACTCTCCTATTCCGGAGGTCTCTAACCACCCCTGGAACAAACGGGCTAGATGGAAAGCAAATTTATGAAAGGTTTCTCCGGACGAAACTTCGGTGCTCCGGAATCAGATCGGTAGCCGTCGGTGGTCTTATTGAACCCGGTGAGAGGGGGTCGCATCAGAAGATCATAATCCCTGGCAATATCCAGGGGCAAAGAGGTGTAAAGTTCAGCCCCCTTTTCCGGCGAGTAAGCTTCCCAACATCACGGCGTAGCTTTCAGGGTCAACTCCCAGCAACTCAGTCACACGTTGAAAACGGTTGAGATAGGAAGTGATGTTCTGCCCCTCCTGTAACCGAGGAAGGGTAGGATGACTCACTGGATCAGAAAATACAACCGGGGCAGGCTGCGGTGACGCGGAGACTAGCCAATTCGATCTCCTTATTTGCCTCGAGCTGAGCAAGCTGCAGTTGCCGTTCAGATTCCTCCTTCTGGGATTGGCGCTATTTCCTCTTGACTTGACGATCAGCTTCCCCCCTCTGGGCTTGGTGCTCTTCCCTCTTGACTTGACAATCAGCTTCCACCCTCTGGGCTCGAAGATCGGCTTCCTCCCTATGGGCTTGGCGCTCTTCGCTCTTGACTTAACGATCCTTTCCCCGTTCTTCCCGTTCATAGGCTTGTTGCTGGAGAACGTACTGGGTAATTTCACTCCCAGTGAAGCCTAGTTCCACTGTCTGATCTCTGAGTTCTTTAATTTGGGGCATCTTAAAGAAAAGGAGACGAGAGACGCACGCAACAATAGGGCAAGACTAATTAACTAGGTAATACGAGACAAAAAATGTATTTAAATAAGTTAAATCTGCAAAATAAAAATGAAAACAAAAAGCAAAGTCAATATTAACGTGCAAAAAAAATCAAACGGTGCCTCAAAGTTAATTAAAAGTTATGAGACGGAATAATACAAATCCCATAAGAGGCAATACACAACCCCCCAAAAAGAAAGTAACAATAAAACACGCACAAGAAAAAAAGAATTTAAATTAAATGCATGATATCACCGAGGACAAACACTCGCGTGCAAAAAGAGGTAACCGGCAAACCTCAAGTGAGACACTCCTGCAAATATCACCATGAACAAATTAATTACAACGATTATAGGAAAACTGGCAAACAAAAAATGAGGTAAAAGCAGACCTCGGGCCCACAGACCAACAATAACCCTAACGCACAAAAGGGATTTGCTTCCGGGACACAGACAGCGAATGCTCGCTCGTAGAGTCTTAAACACCCAAGCTGATACTGCACTCCAACCTAATCTGGTAATCTAGAACCTAGCAAAATTTAATATCCTAGCAAAGCCTCGAATCCTGGCAAGGTCGCCACTTGTAAAGGCAAACGCAGAACTCACTTTACGTGGTCCTTTTTAACTAACAAATTAACAAGGTCGCCAAGATATTTATTCAGAAATAAAGCCAAGTTCGCTTCGAGGAGGACAAAAGCTCGCGCCACTAGCCTACATTATGTATGTAGGTTACGGTTGGTTACCAGGTGGGGTCTGGAGTATCAGCGAGGGAAAGAGAAAAACGAGCAAAATTCTAATCTTATAATTCAAGGAGAACTTCTTTATCATAAATACAAAATCTATATTTGGTAAACACAAGAATAAGATTTATAATAACTTAAAGTTACCTTGGCCACAAACGACCCAAGTCGTTATATAAAAGGGGTTGATGATTACGGAGAATTCACGTAAAAATAATTAAGGGGGAAACAATAGGCTTCACTTCTCGAGTACGAGGTACACGGGGAATAACCCCCCTCGTCTTACGCCCTTGCCTACGATGCGGAGGGATACTCGAGACTTACTTGGAGGCCTATTAAGGGCGCAAGATGAAAGAACTATTCCAAAGTCCCTGATAATGGAGCAGTGGAGGGAAACCTCAGATGAGGGTAATCCAACGCAGGACGAATCCACGGATGGCGACGGCGGAGGTGGTGATAGATCCCGGTGACGAGGGATTCCCAAGTTTGTACGGCTGAGGGACCGGCGTACAACACGGGGATAATCTTGAGTGACACAAAAGGTAGGCGAGGAGGGGGGGAGCCAAAACGAGCCCACGGTTTTTCAGACTTCCCGAATGGAGAAGTGTCAGCGTCCAAGATTCGTAACACTCTTACAGCAGGTCAGCGTCAAACTGGCAGGAGATAAAGCAAGGGTCCTCGCCGTAAGGACTTGAACGGGTTCTTTCCCCTCGAGAGAAGGAAGAGTCCTTTTATGCGGGTGCCGTGACGTAATAGCCTCATGCGCGCGCCACTTTTCTGGAATAATTATCGAGCACGCGCGTGGGGCGTCGATCAACGGGCAGGGCTAGAGACGAGAAAATAACTTCAAAATGGGCGCCAAACTTTGTCGCCCTTACAAGGAGGAAGAAATGACTGGGGAGCTATAGCAATCGGAAGAGGCCTCAAATAGACAGAAATTCCAATTAAGGATGAGGCATTGCATAGCCGTGAAAATATACTTAGAAATTACTCTTTCCGTTTATCGACCGGCCCCCAACCACCAAGGAGAATTTTTTTGCCAGTACTTAACTTTATTCTGATATTAGGACAAGGTAACCTAATAATATTCATGGGAGATTTAAACACAAGATGCCACGCAAATGGATATAGAAATCTTGAGATTATGCTAGAAAGAGTGGGACCAGACCACCCCCTCCTCTGTTACAGCAAACGCCGGTACCAAACCAGTCATAGTACTAAGCAGCTGTGATATGCCATTAAATTTTCATATGCAACCGGTAGCAATTGCGAGCAGTGACCATATAACACAACTGCTTCAAAAGAACCAAAATCTGATACAGGTACCTGTAATTCAAAGGAACCACTATCATAGAGCAATTGGAGGTTGTACAAAGAATAAATAAATCGATATTTTCCAAAAGACCAGCCAGATGCTTCACTATAGGGGGGGCTAGATGAAGAGATGAAACAATTAACGGATGCCCTGTTGGCCGCAGCCTCAAAATACGAGCCGAAAACTAGCATTAAATAAAAAAAACAATATGAGTGGACCACTGAGATGAAAAGTAAAAATAAAAAAAATTACAAGAGCATATAATTCAATATAGCTAGAAGGAGTTAATCCAGAAAAAATAGCAACTTAAAAGATTTAAAAGCAGAGATGATCTACCTAATAGAGGAACAACAGGAAAAAAGCTGGGATAAACTCATCAAGCAGATAGACTTGAATAAATCACCGAAGGAAATTTGGAGAGCAATCAAGAGAATAAGAGGGTCGAAAAAAAAATAACAAATAAACTTAAAGATGAGAACGGAAACTTAATATAAGAAGACCAGGAAATAGAGTCAATATTCAAAAGGCACTGAGAGACAGTTTTCTCAATGTCACCTAAAGAAAACACAGAATTCTGTACCGAAACAGAGGAGAGGGTGCGTAAGTACCCA
>OZ018330.1:147899531-148204531 GCA_963969495.1 Ceratothoa steindachneri | reverse complement strand
AAGAAGACTACGAGACCTGCACAGGAAGGGAAAGATAAAGCCACTGAACAGAATAATTGAAAAAAGAGCAAGGAGAGTCTTAGAATGACACAGGATGAAGCATGAGTTCAATTAACTAACCAAATTGTCCAAAGAGAAGGATGGAGATCACACAGATTATTCCCAAGTTTCCCAAGTATAGTAGAAGGAGGAGAAGAAGACGAAGAAAAATCTAAACCTAGAGAAAGAGAATAATACTCGACGACGACTAAGAGTAATTAAAAAACCGAAGCAACACCAGAGAATAACATATAGTTAATTATAATAGGATAAGAATACGAAAGAATAGATAGAGAGATAGAAACCTACACCAGTTTTTAGTAAGAATATTTACTAATAACTGTTTGAACGCCTCATAAATACCAACACTACTTAGGCATATAAAATATACGAGGGGCGGTCAATAGGTTTTGCAATTTGGATATAAGGAAACGAGATATGAGGAAAAGTGTTTTATTATTTTTCAATATAACTACCCTCGACTTTAATGCCCTTGCGCCACTTGTCCCTGAGGCTTCGAATTCCTGACAACCAGAAATCTCCCGACTGCTGTTCAATCCACTCCTGGACGGCGAGCTGGACATCTTCATCATCCCCAAACCAGCGTCCACGCAGTGCAGCTTTGAGCTGGCGGAATAAAAAGTAGTCGCTAGGGGCCAGATCTGGACCTTAAGGGGGATGGTTGAGCTCCTCGAATCCGCACTCGCGCAGGGCAGGCTGTGTAACTCTAGCCTTGTGGACTTTGACGACGTTGAAGTTGATCATGGGGCGTGAAGTTTCTAGGAACCCAACAGGCAGAGACCTTGGTCATGGCCAAATTGTCGTGGATGATGTTCATAACACTTCCCTATGATATTTCAAGTTCTAGCTCGATTTCTTCGACCTTTACCAGGCAATTTTCGAGGATCATCCTTTCCACACGGGCCGCATTGTCCTCATTGGTCACGTCTGATGGGCGTCCTGGAGGGGGGTCATCTTCAAGGGACTCAGGACCATGGCGGAACTCCCTATTCCAGCGAGCAATGGTTGCATAGGAAGGGGCGATGTCGGTGTACACTGCAACCATGCGTTCATGGATATCTTTTGCATTCTTGCCTTCCTTGGTCAAAAATTTGATCACTGCGCGGTGCTCAACCTTCTGCATTGTGGAAAAATTTGTGACTGACGATCTGCGATCGGCTACTGCTTCTTAAATAGACGAGGCAGGAGCGTGCGACTGAAGGTCCTGACTTGTCATAACTTCTCCTAACACCACCACAAACAGCCATCCCCCTTCCTTTGTTTTGCCCTACCGATTCGCAAAACTTATTGACCGCCCCTCGTAGATACATATAAAAAAGTACAAATAAAATCATAATAACACAGCAATGCTAGCTATAATTACCTATAATGGACAGAGATAAGCCTGATATCCAGGCAACTAGCATCTCTTTGCAAACCTCTTACTTTCTTCGGCATTCAAAATCTATTTGTTTTTACTATCACATTCGCACACGAGACTCTTAGGTAGATACGTGGCACAGGGGTCACGAGAAACTTCAAAGTTTTAATCAGAGACAAGCGACACATCCCGGTTCGTATTCCACGTTAAGCAACTAAGTCCACTTTTGTCTCCTACAATTTTCTTTGCTTTCCTATCCTAAAACTTCCTTCTTTCTCTCCCTCTCACTCCTATCCGCCGTATTTTCCAAATTTTTAGACTCCGCTTTATGAAAGACTTATTTTGCAATTGATAAAGTAAAGTCCTGCTACATCCACCTTTGTAATTCTACACTGTGATTAGTAGGTGAAGAAATTACCACGGATCTGAGGAACGCCACTTTGGATCCAGCCTTCCCTGGATGCTTCTGCATAGGGCTACATCTGCTCGCGCGCGCGCGAGCAAGCATCAGCGAGGAATTTGTATTCTTTAGAGATTTCACCGTAAATTTGCTTTTTTCTTGTCAGCAGCACATCTCTGGTACTGATAACTTTTCTGCCACTTAAAGTCTATAGAAGCCGCCTGTCTCTGACGTGGCCTAACCCCGGAAAGAATCCCTATAGTGGGCGCGAAGCAGGGGGCCCCACTCTGGGGCGAAGTGGTCAGGGCAGGTAGGAGGACCATGGTAGACATATTAATTAGGTAGGGCAGAAAAGAAGAACCAGAGACTATTTAAGAACACGACCTCGCGATAAGGGCCTGCCAGGCTTCAATAAGGAACCCGCAGTTGGGGCCGTCATAGATGACCTTAGCGGCGAGACACGTATCCCACTCCGGGTCAAAAAGCGATGCCAGAAGCTCGCACGCGAGAAAGTATTTGAGGTCATCTTCTCCAAGCCGGGAATCGCACTCTGCCGACTGACTCAAAGATCAGGCCTATGGATATATGGCCTTTTGCGACACAAACCAAGACCTTGACAAACTGCTTAGTAAAATGTTGCGAGAAGATCTAGAAAAAATCGGTCTTACGCCTAAGGTTCCTTCACATGTCTCAGCAAAGAGGTCGATCATATGTCGACGTAATGGCCCGTATGTTGGATAACACTCTGCTGGAGAAATAAAAAAAGAGATTGAAGAAAAACAAAATTGGGAAAAAATCGACGAGGTTATAAAATTCAAGAACCGTGATGGCGTTGAACACACACGTGTTCAAAGTAGTTTTCAAAACAACCGAGATGGCTGCAAAGGCAGCTTAAAATGGACTGATTATGTTCTATTCGAAAGTCTCCCCTAGATGCATCGACAGAGAATTGTTTGTTCCACTGCAAATATGTTTCTCGTGCTACACAATGGAAAAGCATGCGACCAAGGACTGCCAATTCGAAAGGAAGAAATGTTCTGACTGCGCAGAATCCGGCCACACCTGGACGGATTGCAGGAACCCAAACAAGAAGTGCCTGAACTGCGGCAACTCCCACCACACCTTATCGATGCCATGCCTAATAAAAAAGACAGATTAACTACAAAAAAAGGCGATGATTAAAGAAAGAAATAGAAGAGCCACTACTAGCTATGCACAGTCGGCAAAGAACACAGAACAAGAAAAGACTATGCTACAACTCGACCCAAACATGAGGCCGGATCTCTTAATGTGCATTTTACATGCTCATTTCACTAACATTCCGAAACCAGGAAGCTACGAAACTGAGCGCAATAAAATGTAATTCCCAACAGTCTTAACCAATGTGGCTCCCTGATAAACCCCGTCAGGAGATCTTTTCCACGCCCAACTAAAGAGCATGAAGCAAACGGTGCCGATGTCTCGCTCGGTTTCCCGAGACTCGCGCTTACGCCAGGAAGACCGCAACGAGAAGGGGAAAGCTCAGATTGAAACAGGCGACCTACCAAGTGTGTCGATTACGCAAAAGGAAATCGAATTTAATTCAGTGGCAGTGGCAGCTGTGTGCCCTCCATACCCATAAAAAATACACAAGACCTATGTATTAAAATTTATGGCTCCCCAGCCGCTCCTATACCAAAGAAGTCCAAGGTTACGGATTTGATTGATGGGATCATAAAAGAAAAATTTAAATGGGATTGCGATGCCGACATCTCAGAACCAGACCTGTTGCAAGCTCTCAAACGTGGCCAGATCCAAATATGTCCCGAATCCTGCTTTAACCTTAACCAGGACCAGTTTAGAAAAAAGGTCACCCGACATGGAAAGAGGAACTAAGGTTAAGCAACCCAATAATAATTAATAATGGCTACCTATACTAAACTCATCAAAAGTTTAAAAATCTTCTCACTTAATGTAAATGGTTGGACCAATAAAAGTAGGATGTACAACGAACTTATAAGATCCATTGATCCCGATATCATACTCATCTCGGAACATGGTCTAAAAGATGATAATGATTACATAAAAATATACAACTAACCACTCGAAGTAAAGGTACGATGGAGCGGCCATTGCCATCAGAAATGGAATCAACTTCAAGGAGATACGGAACTTGGAGGAAACTTATCTGGCAATTAAGATCCAAATATCATTTGATGACCTGGTAGTTGCGGTCGGGTATCAACCTCCCAAGCGTCCGTATCTTCCGATCCCTAACTTCATGCGACTCTTCAAGAGGAAACCGTCAACAATACGGATCGGAGATTTAAACACCCGCTGTAGAGAAGCCGGCTATACAACAGCTTTCAACGGAGCCAGTAACTCACTAAGCCTTCTAATTGAGAGAGGCATAGTGCAGAGAGAAGGTCCCAGCTTCGCCACCTTCCACACGGAGAGATCGGCGACCACCCCGGATATAGTGTTAACCAATAAAAACATCTCTCTAAACCAAGTGACTCTTCCTGTCCCCTTCATTCCATCAGACCACGTCAGTATGATCACCCATGTCTCCACCTCCCCAAACCAAGTACGGGTTCCTAAGCGTGGATGTGTAGCAAGAGCCAACTAGGAGAAAAAACCTGAATATTTACAACACGTGCTGGTAGGACAACTGGAAGGAGCTACTTTCGAACAAATTGATGCCAAACTTAACCATCTCACACACATCAAAGATCTTAGAGGCTGACCGGTTGACTGTCCCATGGAAGGAAGACAAAATACTACCCGCTTCTAGATGGGACTGCAACATTCAGGAGAAGATTGATCAATTAGAAGCAGCCATCTATTTCGTAAACTTATTTGGGATCACGGCGCATCGACCCCAAGAAATAAGAGATTTAAGGAACGACATCAGCCACTCATAATGCGAAAGTCAAGAGAGCAGTAAGATGATTTAATCGCTAAGATTGACGCTAAAGGTGACCCTAAAAAATTTCGGAGCCAACTGAATAGACTGCAAGGCTCTCCATCCAAGAATCGTATAAAATCCAAGCGAATGGCATGGAATACACGGAAGATCAGGATATCGAACGCGAATTTAGACATTATTGGAAAAACCGTTTTCGCATTTGTGAAGAAGAGAACGAATTCTTCGATGAACGACATGATGAGCATGTCCTCATATCCAATCATTTTGTTGACAAAACGCGGCTTTCGAGGGAAGAATGTAAACCATTCTCAAACGAGGAATACGAAATAGCCTTGAATAGATTTAAACAAAAAGTGCCAGGGATAACTGGCATCACCTAAATGCACTTACTTAACGCCCCCACTAACTTCAATCAGGCCCTTCTCGAGGTATTTAATGCCTATCTCAACGTTGACTACTTTCCGGAACACTTGAAAAAAGCCCGGATGATATTTATATTAAAGCATGGCAAGCCGAAGAAAAAGATCAGCATTTACAGACCTATTTCTTTGCAACAATTCATTGGCAAACTTCTAAAAAAAGCTTCTGAACAACAGACTTAGGACTTTTCTGGAACTCAACAACCTATATAATATCCAAAAACACGGCCTACGGAGGAAATTTGGCACATAATCGGCTCTGGCTCTGATCACGAAAAAGATAGCTATCGAAAAGGCCAAAAATGGCAACGTCGACGTCATACTTCGAGGCGTGGCTTCAACCTTCGACAAGGTGTGACTCTCGGGTCTGAAAAAGAAAATAAGTAAATTGGGTATGAAGCAAAACCTAAAGAAGATACTCTGTGACTACCTTGAAGATCGGGAGGCAGACGTGAGAGTTAATGACATCCAAGGGGAGACTTTCGACCTGAAAGCAGGAGTGCCACAAGGGGGTTGCCTCAGCCCTACTCTATACGCGGTATATACCGGAGACTTGCCTTATCTTGACAAAAACCCTACTCAATACGTCCAGCTGTCGGACGACATAACACAGGTCATCCATCACCAGCTTGTATAAAAACCTTGCGGACATCGCCTACAGGACAAGCTGGGAGATAGGAATTATCAACAATTTCGAAAAATTGAACAAGATTAGAACTAATGTTCAAAAATTTAAAATAATACCTATGGGCCGTCGGAAAACAGTGGACGTGTTAGTTTAGGACGAGCCTTACGATTATTTGAGAGAAGGTTGGGTAGTTGGATTGAAATTGGCCTCAGATGGTAACAGCGCCCATTACGAAAATAAGGTTGCCGAGGCCACAAGGAAATTACAGGTCCTCTATCACTTTAAACGACTATCAATAAAGAACAAGAAGAAACTGTACACGTTGTTAATAAGATCAAACCTCCTGTATCCTGCCATCCCCCTCCATACTCTGAGCAAGACCGTCATCAGAAAAGCACAAGTGGTACAGAATAAGGCAATTTGCTTTATAACAAATGTAACCCTGTGGGCCGCATTCCTTCAGAAGTCCTGCACGAAATGGTTGATATTGTACTCATCAAAGTCACCCTAAACAGACAAGCAAGAAACCTATCGCAGAAGATCTATCAAGTTATCCCGGCTGAACTACTAAACCCTATCAGAATACCCAATGAAGAATTACCTAACTTGATCTTTAAACGATCCTCTAAATGTAGTCAACTACTGGCATTGCAGGAGACTGACCCGATTTATGGATTGAGATACATTTAATCGTCATACTTATGTTCATTTTGGAAATAACAGACCTTAGCATTAACAAATTGATTAATTTGCTTTTAGGCATAAGCACTGCAATAATTGTAAAATCAGCGCCACGATAGATTTAAAAAGTCAATAACACTCAAACCATTTGCATATAAACACGGGTGAAATCCATTTTCTGAATTTTTAACTACTCAATCAGAGCTCGAATCCAGCACACGATACTGAATGTATATTCTCGGCAAATAAGGTAAAGTTTAGGAGAAACGACATCAATGTCATGAACTTTTCCCTACGATGTCTTACAAGGAGAATGGCAGAAGCTCCCAAGTAGCATAGACTCAAAAATGTCGCTCTTTGTGACCCACACGATTTGTGCTCCAAAAAGGTCCATCACAATTCCCTTTACCTCACTACCCGGCACAGGAACGGTTTTGGAAAGCTCCTTCACCAACTGAGTACACTTGGATTTTCGTTCCTTTATTTACGAGATATAATACTGGGGTGTGTAACTTTCCATTTACAAAAGACACAATACTAAGCGGGAAGTCCATCTTCCCATTTATGAAAGAGATTAATACAAAGCGGGAAGTTTGTCTTCCCATTCAAAAGGTTCAATGTGTGAACCGTTTAAATTTTTCAAACGAATGTTTACTTGGTTCGATCCCCACAAAAGTATCGAGAATCAGATCCTTGCTTCGATCACCCAAACCCAGAGACCATCAATCGTTTTTCTTGTCTTCCACAGTGGCACCATCACATCATCATCATCATCATCCTTTGAAGATAATTCATCCAGAAAATTCGTGCTTTTATGGGTGAAGATAAGGAAATTTAATCAATTCCTATAGTTAAAATTTTGTTCTTAAACATTCTCCAATTTACTCTTTTGAAAAGAACAAAAAAAATTCTTTAAAATAATAGGAATTTTTATACCCATCAAATGCAAAGAACAACGCACCTCAGCGACAAATATTGCTTAGGCTAGTCCAGTTAAGCCATTGAGTAGGACTAGGCAAGCCTATTACCGAAAATAAATAGGCATGTTTCGACAAGAACGAAAAGGTTAGAACATGTTAAATTTAGTAGTGATAGGCTAACTAGACTAGCCTAGTCCTCATTTATCGCTAATTAGGGACGAAAGCGTCGTTAGTTCAAAGATATTGCATAAAAATTTGGATATTCGGATGAGAAGTGGCAACCAATATAGGGGATGTTGTGATGTTGTATGAAGGGTGTGCCTGTTAGAAGTTTGAACATTCGATAAGTAAGTGTTGGATGTTTTCTAGGCTTTGGTTGCATCTGGGACATGCTGCTGTCGGGGAAAATTTGATTCTGTTTGTATTGTTGTAGTGTAGTAGAGTGGCCTGACCCATTTGAGAAAGGATTACTAGGTGTGTTTTGTCTAGTGATTACTCTGATTAGTTTATTAGGGGAGGGCTCGTTTAGGATATTGTTTGGTGGTAGTGAGTTCAAGTATCTTTCGGTGAAGGTAGTGTGGATGTGGTTGATTTAGTTGGGGTTCGGTAGTGGGACAGTGAGGTTATCGAAGAAGTTTTGGAGTAGTGTACTGAGACCTTTTAGTCCAGTGCATGTCAATCGCGGGTGACTCTACATATCACTATGTCGGTCGGTCGGTCCCCGTTTTGCTCCTTTTTTGTTTTTGTAATGACATTATAACTGCTCGGCCGATTTTAAGGAAATTTGAAACTTTTTGTTGTTTTTCATTGTCTTTTGGATCGTCACCTACACAACCTATACTACCACCTACACCACCACCACCAACATCACTTACACTACCACCAACATCACCTACACCGCTACCACCTAAACCACCACTACCTACACCACCACAATATACACTACCACCATATACACCACTTCCACCTACATCACCACAATATACACCGCCACCACCTACACCCCCAACACCTTCACCACCAAAACTAACACCTACATCACCACCAAAACTTCCACCACTTGCACCTACACCACCATCGCCTACACCACCACAATCTACACCACCAACACTATCATCACCAACTACGCTACCACCAACTACACCACCACCACCACCTATAGCAACAACACCTACATCACCACCACCACCACCTATAGCAACAACACCTACATCACCACATAATACACCACCCTACATCATCACCACTAACACCTACACCATTACCACCTACATCTCCACCACAATCTACAACACCAAAACTTTCACCACTTCCACCTACAACACCACCAACACTACCATTAACAACTACACCCCCACCCCTATACCAACAACACCTACATCACTGCAGACTACACCACCTACATCTACACCACCTACATCTACACCACCTACATTACCACCACTTATACCACCGCCATCTACACCATTCCCTACATCAGCACCATCTACACCATCACCAGCTCCCCCAACACACCCTACACCGTTAACACCTACACCACCTACACCTACTTCATCTAGAACATCACCGCCACCTACGTCACCACTACCTACCCCACCTACCCCACCACTCCCTATAACAGCTAAACCACCACCACCAACTACACCAACACCGCCTACACCAACACCATCTACACCAGAATGACCTACACCGCCTAAACCACCACCATCCAAACAACCTACACCATAACCACCTACATCGCCTACACCACCACAATCTAAAAAACCTACACCACTACCATCTACACCACTACTAGCTACACCGCAACCTACACTACTACTAGCTACACACCAGCGCCACCACCACCACCTACACCACCACCACCACCTACACCACCACCTTCTACACCACCGCCACGTACATCACCACTATCTACGCCATCACCACCTACATCACCACTACATTCACAACATCCACCTACATCACCACCATCTACGCCGCCACCACCTACATCACCACTACCTTCACTACCTCCACCTACACCACCACCCCCTACACAAACTACACCACCACCATCTACACCACTTACACCACCCAAGGTTATCAGGAGAATTCCTTTCTTTTGGTAATAACATCGTAACTATTCGCCAGACGCTAACGAAATTTGAGACTCTCAAGTTGTTTTACATTCTCTTTTGAAAGATATATTTGCTGAAGTCCTCCCAAGGTTAGCCGGGAAATTATTTGGCAATAACATAACTATTCAGCCAATTCTAACGATATTTGTAACTCTTATGTTGTTTTATATTCTCTTTCTAATGATATAACTGACAAAGTCCTCCTAAGGTTATCTTGAGAATTATTTAGCAATAACTTCATTACTATTCGGCCGATACTAACGAAATCTGAAATCCTTATGTTGTTTTACATTTTCTTTCGAATGATAGAATTGCCAAGGTCATCCCAAAGTTAGTCCGTAAATTATTGAAAGTTTTGAAGGTCGTAAGGTCATAAATCAGAAGAAGTGAGAGCACGCGACCTTTTTGGTCAGCACACCGTTTTCTGGTATCTGGGTAGTTAGGGTGACGGTGGGTCAATGCTTTGCTGACGTCTTGGGTTCCAATAATGTCTAGGTGTAATTTCATTGGGATTACTTTTTTCAGCGTGTACATGTGGGTTTGGTGTGATAGGTGTTCATTCTGTTATTGTTCTTCTTTATTTTGCGTGACTTAGAATTTGGTTGTGGTTGGATGTCATGCTAGTGCTGCGTGGTTGAGGGTGGTGTGGATGAATTGTTTGTATGGAGTTGAGAAAAGCTGTTTCTGTTGTCCAAATATAATGTTTCTTAGTGTGTGGTGGGCATTGAATTTCTTTGTGGCCTTGTTTGTGTTGCTTGTTGTGTGAGTTTAGAATGTTATTTGGGTGTCTACTGAGTCCTAGACAGCTGATGGTTGTGTAAAGTGGCGATTGTTGTCCGTTTTGTTTGATTGGGGGGGGGGGCAATTCGTGGTAGTCGGGTGTGCAAAGAGTTAATGTTGATTTATGAGGGTCGCAAGAGGGCTCCCGAGCGTCGTGGTATGCCTACAAAAAATAAAGTATAAAATAAATAAATAAATAAAAGCAGGAGAAAGAGATGTGAGAAGTAAAAATAGTTCAAAAACAATTAGTACCATCATAATTGTGGAATAAAAATCGTCATTCAAAGTGGGAAGAGAAAATAATTGAAAATAATAAAGTACGAAAAATGAAGGTAAAACAACAGATATGAGTATGATCAGGTCTAATACTTGTACTCTACATCAAGTCGGCTGGAACTTGACTCGATCTGTTTCTTCACAATCTTCAGTTTAGATGTATCTGTGTTGGTGGAAAGACGTGCGTATCACGTAAGTTTTATTTTTATTTGTATGTTACTTTTTTTACTGTGATTGTCAAGCTAAGTCAAGAATAGAATATTTAATAGTCTAATACAGAAGAAACAGCATAAGTATGGGATTTTTACTCATAAAGGAAACTTGCTAAAGTTTATACTTGTGCTCATTTTATGCAAACTTTATTGAAAAGCCAATAAGTTACTGGAAGGTTAAGGAAGAACAGATAAAACCCACTCGGATTGCTACTCGCTCAGGGTCAGATTTTTCTTTAGAGAACGACCCTTCGCATTCTTTGAGCTGGCATGGTACGAGTATATTATACGATCCAAAAAGTCTCACAACATTGGAGAGGAGCAATTAAAACTAGCAGGAATCGTTATGGTGTAAACTAGTTATGGAAAAGATGAAACTAAAAAAATGAGTCGCTACCACTTTCTAACAGTATGAAACGTCGAATTGATTGAAGGTCACTAGATATTTTTGATCAATTAATTGTTGCACTTAAAAAAGCAGGTACATTTTCATTGCAGACAGATGAATCTGTGGACATTGCTAGGAAACCTGAACTCAAGAATATTTGTGAGGTACAGAGGAGAAGACAGAACTCTGTTCTGTAATGCCCTTTCAATAACCACCAAAGAACAAGATATCTTTGTTATGGTGGATAGTTTTTTCAAGAAACAACATAGACTGGTTGAATTGTTTGGCTGTGTGTAAGGATGGATCGCTATCGATGAAGGAAATTCGATTAAGTTTTTTCACTTGAGTTAAAGGAGAAAATCCTGATGTCATAATAATTCAGTTTCTTGCATTGGGAAAACTAGGCCCCTGAACGTCTTCAGCCAGAACTTCATGTTGTGCTAAATGATGTTATCCAAATTGTGAATTTTCTAAAGGTCTGAGCCTTGAAGTCGCGGATTTTTCGTAAAATGTGTGAAGAGATAGGATCACATCAACAGGACTTACTTTTCAACCCTAATGGCCGTTGGCCGTCTCGAGGCGGCATCCTTGGACGTGTTATTGAACTTAGAACTGAAATAGAAATTTTTCTCCAAGATGAGAATTATAAGCTGGCCGACTGTTTCAAAGATACTGCTTGGGTAGCAAAGTTGGCATATTCAGGCGACATCTACAGGCACTTGAATAAATTCAACTCAGACATTCAAGGCCCAAATTAAATTATAGTAGACATCAGTGACAAAATTACATCATTCAAGAAGAAACTTGCACTTTAGAGGGAAAAATTAGCCACCGGAAAAACAGCTGCAGTTCAAGAGCTGAGTGCCTTCCTGGAAGATTAATCAGAAATAGAGCTTGCTGACATTCAATTGTTTTTACAAAATCATTTTGCCGAAAATATTGATGTATGTCAACACAGTCGGGTCAGGAATGTGTTTGGTTTGAACGTCAGTGATATTGGAGAAGATATCCCAGGATTTCAAGAAGAACTTTTAGATCTCCTGGAAAATGCGAGTGTAGAAGCACCGTTGTGAAGTCTCTCACCTTCTCAATACTGAGCTCAACTGAAGAATAAGCCTATTCTGATTCATGAGGCTAAAAACCTATTATTCCATTTCCCACCACATCTCTGTGAACAAGGATTTTCAGCTCTTGTAATGATCCTTAACAATATGTACGCTATCCATCAACATCAAGCCAAACATGGAGAAACTCGTCCATAATATGAAGGAACATCTCGGCTGTTATTAAAATACTTTTAAAATATATTTTAATGAAGTCTACTTGAAGAGCCAGAAAAGTAATCTATCAAAAGTTTATTTTCCTTGCTTGCTGTGTGGCTGTGATTTAAATGGTTGTTTTAAAGGCAAACAAATAATAATAATCTTGCTTTATGTTTCAATAAATTACATTAATATGAAAATGTGCCTTTAATATCCTTCAATTAACATAGAAATATTAAATAAATTGTTTATTAAATAACAGTGAATGTACGTAAAATATATTGGATAAAACTGAATGTAGAAACACTGAAGAAATTATTATATTTATCAGTAGTCAATAGTAGTTGAATAGTCAGAGGGGCTCATTCATGAAACAGTATTATAGTTGGCAGTCAAAAAATTTTTTTTCTTTGTTTGAATATGAAGGTTTACTTCCAATTATGGAGAAACTTGTCCATAATATGAAGGAACATCTCGGCTGTTATTAAAATACTTTTAAAATATATTTTAATGAAGTCTACTTGAAGAGCCAGAAAAGTAATCTATCAAAAGTTTATTTTCCTTGCTTGCTGTGTGGCTGTGATTTAAATGGTTGTTTTAAAGGCAAACAAATAATAATAATCTTGCTTTATGTTTCAATAAATTACATTAATATGAAAATGTGCCTTTAATATCCTTCAATTAACATAGAAATATTAAATAAATTGTTTATTAAATAACAGTGAATGTACGTAAAATATATTGGATAAAACTGAATGTAGAAACACTGAAGAAATTATTATATTTATCAGTAGTCAATAGTAGTTGAATAGTCAGAGGGGCTCATTCATGAAACAGTATTATAGTTGGCAGTCAAAAAATTTTTTTTCTTTGTTTGAATATGAAGGTTTACTTCCAATTATGGAGAAACTTGTCCATAATATGAAGGAACATCTCGGCTGTTATTAAAATACTTTTAAAATATATTTTAATGAAGTCTACTTGAAGAGCCAGAAAAGTAATCTATCAAAAGTTTATTTTCCTTGCTTGCTGTGTGGCTGTGATTTAAATGGTTGTTTTAAAGGCAAACAAATAATAATAATCTTGCTTTATGTTTCAATAAATTACATTAATATGAAAATGTGCCTTTAATATCCTTCAATTAACATAGAAATATTAAATAAATTGTTTATTAAATAACAGTGAATGTACGTAAAATATATTGGATAAAACTGAATGTAGAAACACTGAAGAAATTATTATATTTATCAGTAGTCAATAGTAGTTGAATAGTCAGAGGGGCTCATTCATGAAACAGTATTATAGTTGGCAGTCAAAAAATTTTTTTTCTTTGTTTGAATATGAAGGTTTACTTCCAATTATGGAGAAACTCGTCCATAATATGAAGGAACATCTCGGCTGTTATTAAAATACTTTTAAAATATATTTTAATGAAGTCTACTTGAAGAGCCAGAAAAGTAATCTATCAAAAGTTTATTTTCCTTGCTTGCTGTGTGGCTGTGATTTAAATGGTTGTTTTAAAGGCAAACAAATAATAATAATCTTGCTTTATGTTTCAATAAATTACATTAATATGAAAATGTGCCTTTAATATCCTTCAATTAACATAGAAATATTAAATAAATTGTTTATTAAATAACAGTGAATGTACGTAAAATATATTGGATAAAACTGAATGTAGAAACACTGAAGAAATTATTATATTTATCAGTAGTCAATAGTAGTTGAATAGTCAGAGGGGCTCATTCATGAAACAGTATTATAGTTGGCAGTCAAAAATTTTTTTTTCTTTGTTTGAATATGAAGGTTTACTTCCAATTATCTTCAATCAATATTATATTATATTTATTAATTATTAACATAGTAAAATTAAGTAAACTTTATTTAATTGGATAAAACTAAAATAATAATGAAATAATATTTCATCCCTGAGGGTCGCTAGGCCAAATTCAAGTGTGTTCAGGGTCACGATAAAAAGGTTTGGGAAACATTGGTTTAGGGGGCCATGTGGCTTTGTGTCAACCAGTGTTCTAGTGTGTATATATGTTGTTGGAGTGTATTGCTTGTTGTTATCATTGAGGGGTATTGTGCTCTGAGTGAGATGTGGCTTACGTAGGTGTAGGTGATGATTAATGTTGTTTGTGGTTGCAGGATGACATGTATATATAGTTTGAATAGTAGGAGTAAAAGAATGGCTCCTTGTTGAATGCCATTGTATAGTGGCTGGGTGTGTGATTTAAAGATTCGTTGGGTAACTATGGCTTGTCTGCCAAAGATGAAGTATATTATTCACTTTTTGTCGTCAGTGGGGAGGTTGGTGCTCATGGTTTTGTGTGCTAGGATGTGTTTTGCTACTGTACGTTAAGGGGGTAAGAGCTGGTTGGATCCATCGATAATATGTTGTGTGAGGTTGGTGAGGAGAAACGTCGTTTGGTGTGCTTATGGGGGGGGGGTCATATCTTTGTTATCCCCCTATTTATTTATTTATCAATATTATTCTTGCTTTCCAACTTTTTATCAAATCTATTTACTTCTTCTTCTGAATTTCCTTTTTTTAAGACGGCCCTTCAAACATTTGTCTTCCAATTATCTTGACTTGATGATTCCTTCTTGCTTCTTAAAGGTGTTTTTCTTCCGTTTTTCTTTCTTGAGGCGATCCATTTATCTGGAGTCTTCTTGATTCTAGTTGAGTTGTCCTTAAAGTGTTTTCCTTTACTTCCGTTTTCTTCTTGAGATTTCTTCATAAAAGGTTGTGGACTTTGAGTTTCGAACGCGGTACCGGTAGATTTAAACGCCAACACTCTAGCCATTACGCCGCGGCCCTAGTCCGTCTTGAGTTGGTAATTTAATCGTCTATTTATATTATTGAGTTGGAAAAAATTTTCTCTGATACATTTTCGCACCCCTACATGCTTTCCTCAAATCGTGCTGTATCTGAGACAGAAGTATATTTAGGCTGATTCTTTGGTATATTAGTTTTTCGAGAGTTTTTGATAGTGTGCAGAGAGAGATTGAGCGGTAAGAGTTGTGTTGTGTTGTGAGTTTGTTTGGTTTGAGTAGGGGTATAATGTACGCTAGTATCCAAATTTAGGAGATTATGTTAGTGAGTCAGGAGTGGTTAAAAGTTTCTGTGATAACTGAGATTGCTGTGTTGCCTAGAAGATTGAGATAGATGTTAGATATGCTGTCTTGGTTAGTGGCTTTATCTTTTTCGAGTAATTTTATGGTTTGTTGGACGTTTATTTTGGCAAGGAGAGGTGCATGCTCTTTGGATATGAGTGTGTTCTTGATTTTATTGTAGATTTGTCTGCCCTATCCTTGTGTTGGGAGGAAGCTAATGTTCGAGTACTGTTTCATAGGGAATGTTACAGAGTTGTCGAAGGTTGTCATTTGGTTATTTGAAGTAACGAATGACTCGTATGCGGCGGCAGCGAGGGTACGTGTGGCGTGTATTTTATTTAGGGCTCTCCAGATTAGATTGAGTTTGTTTTGTGGTTTATTTTGTTGACGTATTGGCTGCAGGTTTCTGTTTCCTGTTTAGTAGTAATGCGCTTTAGGATGGTAAAGTGGATGTTGAGTAAATGGATGTGTTGTGCTTCTTGTTTTAAGGCGGCCCTGTTTTGTTATAGAATTCGGAGTTATAGGTTTTTCTGCATCATAGGGAAGGAGGGGAATAAACATGTTGCGTGTGTGATGGTATCGTTATTATAATGTATTACTTTGTCTAGCGAGGGGTTGTTGTTTAAGGTGAAATTGCCAAACTTTTCTTCTATGTATTGGTGTAGTCTTACCAGTCTGCTTCTTTGTAGTATATATATGTGGTTTTGAAAGGTCGTTTGTGGGTGCATGGTTTGGAATGATATATTAGTGGGTAGGTAGTCTGAGTGGAAGTCGACTATAGTGTTCCTTGTGGTTTTGGTGTTTATATGAAGTCTGTTTGGGTGGTTATCTGGTTGGTAGGGATGTTTCTGTTGAGTGTGAGGAGTGACTGAAGTGGTTCTGATAAATGGGTGCCCCTGTTGTTTACTCTCTGGGTCTGAGCCAGGATGGGTGCGTGCGTTAAAACCATTACGGATAAAGAGTTTGGGATAAAAAAGAGGTGTCTAGATTCGAGGTATTTGGAGAGTCGTTGAGGGAGTGTAAATGTTCCTCAGGTTGGATTCTGAACTTTTGATTTTTGTTCTAATGGATTATATTTTAGTGTGATCGTCGTTTTTTATGTGTTTTTTATGGGTTGTGTATTAATATTATGAGTCTGTGTACTATTTAGTCTAAAGGTGGTGTATTGGTGGGAAGGGCGAATTCTTCATTGTGTGTCAAGTTTGTTTCTTGGAAGATTGCAAAATGTATGTTGCGTTTGTGCAGAAAGTCTTGTAATTCAGCTTGTTTGTGGGAGTGTGAAAAAATGTTATGTTGTAGGAGATTAAGGGTGTGTTGTTTTGGAGGTTTATTATCTGTGAGTGTTATCTGTATGGTGTATTGATCTATGAAAGGAAAATTCGTGCAGTGTGCGTGTATCCAGTTTTTCTGTTGAAAAATTTTAAGGAGCCCATTGGATCCGATCCAGACATCGGGAAACAGCCCTAGGGCCACGCCTTGACCATGCAGGGCCGAAGCTGGGAATGTATTGATGTCTTTGTATTCGATGCTAGCTGAGTTTGGCCTTCTTGAAATATGATGTCTTTTTCCAGCTTCGATCCAGTGACGAGTGAGTGTCAAACCGCCTGCAGGCGACATCCGCAGGATTAGAGAGATCATCTGTACGTAAAGCAAATAGAAGTGCGAAAAAATGAAAATGAAATAAAGTTAAATGTAAATGAGTGGCAAACGCATTCGGCTACTTACTACATACAGCAGTCACGCAACTCTCTCGTATTGCTTTAGCTGAAGATTGTATTTATTTCATACAGCCAGAAAAAGGATTAAACGGAATGACGCTGATTCAGAAATACGAACTGACCACCCTGTTTTTTTTAGGTGTGTTGATTGGGTGATTTAGAGCTATTAAGGGTTAGATGAAGTTGATGGGATAGGGATATTTCAGGATGGTAAAACGAGTACTATTGAGGTAAATATGTGTAGTTTACAGGAAGCTTGGTAATTTCACCCCCCTTCCTATTTTAATTACCATCAGTTTTTGAACTGAGTTAAAATTTTATTGTTTATCTAAATCCTTACGTCTGTTTTGATGTGTTCCTTTCTGTTCCATCATCTTTTTTCAGTCCTATATCCATTTGTTTCCTAACCTGCTAGCATTCAGTCTGCCTGTCTGTCCTTGCTTGTCTGTCTATGCTTGTCTGTCTATGCTTGTCTCTCTATGCTTGTCTGTCTATCCCTTTACTTTTTTCCTCTGCCTGTGCTTAAGTTCCTATGTACGTACTCATGCCTTTAATAAGATATAATACATTTTGTTAGAACCATTCATTAGTGATGGTGGCACTTGAAGTACACACAAGTCATTTCATACTTTCTGAATACAAGGAAATAGTAACACATTAGCAGTAGAAAACAAAACAGAAATGAAAATGTGTACAAGCTTCACAAAGGTAAGCGAGGATTAAAAAGAAAATTAGTTCGTTCAAATTCGGACTAAAATCGTCCGAGGAGTGAGGTCGCTGTACTGCCATTGATATTGATGCTCTTAAGGCCATTTTGTAGTCTAATACACATGAGGACAGTCTTGATATGGCAAGAATTTTAAATTTAGATTATGAAAATCCAGATAAATGATGTTTGGTTGACATATAAACAGTCTAAAGGACAACGTGTACAACCTCTGAATATTGTATCGTCTCTATTGGCTCGATATGACAACGAGTCATTTCTGGACATAATCATTATTTATAATGAGCTTCTTGATAATAATTCAACAGTTTATTTACGTTAAACAACTGCAACGTTAAATTGAAGCTTTGAACTAAAACGCCCTGTACTGATCAACCCAAACAAATGGTGTTCTCTTCCTTTCCCTCCTTCTCCTCCTCCTCCTCCTACTCTGCTCATACTCCTACTACTCCTTCCTGACAAGGCCCGCCCAAACATGGCTTAATAATTGACTCAAGAAATAAATGAGTGCCAAAAGTTTGGAAGTTCTTTCACATCCTCTACATTCACCAGTTCACCTCCCCTTTTGATTTTCCCACTAATTTAAATCGTTACAAAATTTATTAAATGGCAATAGAGGCGCCCACTACTTAGGGAAAATACGAGAGTGTGTTGGTAATAATGAGGGGGAAAATAATTTGCTGAATAAATGTGTTTAAAAAAACGGCATTAATTTCTGACAACCTAATAGATGACAAATAATTGTCTTAATTATGAGTCTAAATACTTGGCTTAGCATTTGTCTTAATAATTGACTTAATAGCCAAGAGAAATACCCTTTTCTACCAATAGGATGCTATGTGCTGTAGTAGTTTCTCGTATAGTTAGATTCATCATTGGAAGGAAGGCCCCACGTATGATCCTTCAAAAACCTTTTCCATGTACACCCACTATACACGCAATTAGTTCTTTGAATTACGATAAGTGGCGACCAAACCATTTTCCTACTTTTCCAAAGATCGCGACCGTACAAAAAGCGCAAGCAGGAATCACGTTAATAGGATGATAAATTCCAGCTTTAAGAGTAAAAGTCCTCTTACCAAGGGGAGAAAAGTTAAGTAAATATTTGATTACTAAAGTACCAAATCAGGCTTCCTAAAAAACAGGTATTTTAATTCATGATCTAAAAAATCTAATTACTATATAGTCATTGGCATTATTTTCGAAGTTGCAGCACAATAGTTTAAGTAAAACAGAATGATCACCCAATGAGCCATAAGTCGGATACCCAGCAAGATAGGATCGATTCTTAACATATGATCATTTTTAACATCTTCCCTAAATCTTACAAAAATCCATCTATAAGGTCTGTAGTAAATGGAAACCTGGACCATAGCTACATAGCCAAAGATCCAACGTTCATGGTTTCTTCCCCATTTCATAAACACTCGTCTTGACTTACTCTGGAAATTAATTAATTCCCAAGACTATGAAACATGTAATTCATTATCCCCTTTTCAGGAAATGAAGTGAAAATGAAACTTGAAATTAGTTTCAACGAACTTGTTAAAGGATCCTAAAATCTAATTTAAATTAAGGGTTGGAAATTGTTGCCCTCTGGAAGCAAAGAACTAAACAATCACTATGTATATTTTGAATTTCCCAGGACGGGGGATTGATGCTGGGTGGTTGCGCCACTACTGGGACGATGGGAGCCGTTACCGTCTGCTTTTACGCACCAGGTTGTAGTTTCATAGAGTTCGTGAGGGAAGTAGACGTACTCCAAATTGGGTTATCATAGGATAATTTAATTTATAAATTTGTGATTCTATTTTGTAGTTGTTTTTTTTCTTTTTGCTACATTTCGGTGGATATTTTATTTTTTATCATGGATTGATGTTTGTCTAGTTTCCTAGAGATAGATTAGAGATATAAACTCTAGTATTGTGGTGACTATGCCCCCTTCGGTATAACAAATACTCTGGAAAGGAATCGCTTTTATACAAAGCACAAAACTTCATAAATATTGGCTACCATCGACTCTTATTTAGGACTGAATTATTGGTGCCATTAAGGGGCCGGTGTTTTTATGAGGACTCGCCTTGCATCGCCCGCAGGATTCATGACCGTAGGACCGCGGTGAATCTAAGCTATTCAAAGTGGTTCAGTCTAATTAATAGGAACCAAAGATTTCCCTCTGAACATAAATAGTGTAGGGCATCTCCGGGAGGGCTTGATAATATGCATACACCGGTGCAGGAACGCGATCCAAAAGGACCGGATTCCACGAACACGGTCTGTTGGTGAGTGAATTCACCGGGATTTTTGTTCTGAGATTAATAGCAAAGTACCGACGAGGGGGACATCGCAGAAAGTAGGAAAGGAGACATCTGTAAAGAAAGAGGGGAAGATAGAGATAGCGAAAATGTAAGGAAGATATATAACCACATATCTATCTGCAGGAAATAGGGATCGGAAGAGCAAAGTGTAGTCATTGGATCGGAGAAAAACGACAAAAAACAAAATCAAAACAATAAAAAAGCAAAATAGGCAAAATAATTTCACACTCAGTTGCAGGAGGGGGGCACGCTCCAGAAGGAGCCTGAGCAGGCACCCAACACATAGAAGCTAAAAATTATGGAGAAGGCTTGCTTCCAGAGTACAAGGGACAGGAGGCAGTACCCCACTCTCCAGTTACCGGTAGCGTGCAAGAAAATTTCCCACAATGGAAGACTCGACAAGAATGTTCCGAACAGTCTGGGGGGGACCAAGATGTCGTCGCGATGTTGGTCAGTGGAGCAAACTATCAAATGGCGGTGCATCCCGCAAGAGCGCCCGATTTGCAGACGCAAAAACGACCTGAAGATTCGGTCGAGCCGTCTCCCACCTTCTTTACCCTTGTTCTGATTCCTGTTTTATAGGCTTAGCGTAGTGGGAAGAGAGCAAAACGCTGGTTGGGTCGCATTACCCTCGTACACTGTTTGGCGCCCTCATTAACGCGTTTATTTCCCGCGACTCCTACATGACCTGCAACACAACAGACGACAATCTCGACATATTGCCAGTATCTGTTGCGTCGCGTCTGGTGATAAAGAGTGATGGGGTGGGGGAGGGGATCTAAAATCCTCGAAAGCACTCTTTAATGCGATCTGTGAATTTCTATAAGTCTCAATCCGGCGTCTGAGCGAGGCACAGCGCGTCATCCTCCGTCCAGAGCGGTGAAGCGCAATGAACTCATCTCTGAAGAGAGACACAGCGCCCGGGATAGACTCGCCGGCGTCATCTGGGTGGGAGAAAGAATGGAATCCCAGCCATGTTGGGGCTGCAAGGGAAAACTTTAGGCATTGAGGTCTAGAAGGCGTAGATTCTCCAGATGTTTACGACAGCAATGTTTCCGATGCTACGCATATCCCTTTACGGCTACGAAAAAAGGTAGATAAGGAAAGGAGAGAAGGGAGCTGGAGTATATAAGAAATAAAGAGTGGGAACAATGAGGACATGTTAAACAGCCTCCTGCCTCGACTTCGTACTTGAAATAAATAATTTGTCCCGTTCATGTTACTCTAAAGTGGACATTTACCGAAATTCGATCATTTTGGTTCTACCTATCAATCACATCTAAATTGTTTTTTTAGTTCATATACACTGTCTTAAGATCAAGGAGTCCTTCTTGACCTTGGCTACCCTCCTTAGACGTGGGGAGGAAGGCAACAAACAAATATAGGGACTGTCTCCCCTTTAAGTACATAGGGATTAATGACGAGTGCAAATTATAATATTGGCCAACTTGGATACTATTTCAACAGGCTTCGAGTGGTTATATGATATAAACAAGTGAAACAAAATAAAATTTAATACTATGCAAACAAGAAATGAGATTAACAAGAATGATACGCTTTAACTATTACGTTGATCGTCCGGCAAATGAAGATTGAAATGAATTTACAAATAATTATATTATCTGAGTCGTACAAGGCAAAATAATTACCCGAAAGGGATCGGGAGGAGACTACGAAGTAAGCCTTGCGGCCGGAGAGCGTAACGATTCTTCGTAGAAGAAAAAGAAAATTTGATGGTTTACTATTTTCTGGAGGGGAACTCGAGTAGTCTCTCGGGGGAGTATTCTTTTCAGAGAGCGTAGATAAGCGCGTTATTCTTGACTGAGTCCTTCGTCCTTGACTTCCGTCGTTCCGAATAATGGTTTTTGCCTACGAGTCCTAAGGTTACCGGTTGTCACTCGAGAATTGCACGTTGTCCTTGGATGATTCCAATGACCTCTAGATGCTGCGTGAGTACTTTGGGAGTACTGCGTGAATCTTGCTTGCTTGAAAGCGGGGTGGATACAGCTCGCGTCCCGAATGCTCTGAGAATACTCATTTGATCATTCTCGGGCTTGAAAATATATACGACTCCGCCGGAAGTTCTTTTGTTTGCCGAGGGAAGCGATTCCAACTCTGTCCCCAAAGATACGGCGGTGATGGTTCTAGTGCCATATCGCTAAATTTATCTATCCACAGCTCCCAAGCGTCACACTACATCACTGAATGATCAGTAAAACACAACCACGCCTATGATGTCCACTTGCTGGCAAAAGTGAGCAAAAAGAGCTTAAATCCGTTACTAATGTTAAAAAAGCTATAATAAATAGAACGAAAATAGATAAAAATAATAACAAGGATTAATTACAAACATGGCCAAAAGTAAACCATGTTGACTTTCACACGCGGCGTGTTAGCTTTACCAGGTCATGAACAAAAGGCCCCTTTGAAAAGAATCAATAAATAAGTACCGGAACAAGATCTTAGAGCCTCCAGATTCTATCGTCCCCTGAAATAAAACAACTCATTGTTGCATCATAAAAATCAAAAGTAGCGAGATTTCGAGCACTTGTTTGGTAGCCCGCCAATCGAAAATGAGTGGGTGCTGGTTCTGTATTTGCTTCAAAACGGCGTAAGATAAAGTCTAACCCCGGGAGAGCCCCGGCATTCCAAAAAAATAAAAAATAGGAGGGAAATATGAAGATATAAGGAATTTGATATGAAATTAATCAAGCCATTAAATTAGGAACAAATTTAACTGTGATGAGTTCAAAAGAAGATTTGTCCTAATGGGAATGGAGTGATCGATGATGAAACGTGATATTGTCCTGAGCTAAAACTGGACGAATTGTTGTTTAATTATTTAATTTAATAAAATATAACTGTTGAGAAATGAACACATCGAGCGATAAATTCAAGCATTTTATATATATATATATATATATATATATATATATATATATATATATATATATATATATATATATAAATAATAAACACAAAATGATAAATCAAATAATACAAAAGAATAAACATATACAGGTATAGCTAAAATCTTTAACGTATAAAACCTCTGCTTGTTGGGTGAAACAAAGTAAATAAAGGTGATCAAACCTCGATTGACCCAAATTAATCACAATAAACTGCAAATGGCAAGAAATAAATGCAAATAAATTAGCAATTAATCGCAATGAATGTTAGATCCTGTGGAACGTTACGTTGACCTTGATATATTCGGTACTACCTCCCGAAATGCAACAGTAGTAAACCAAATCTCGGAGAAGAAACCTGGCAAAGATTAACAACAAAAGATCCCAGAAGATTAATTTACAACGTGATAATGAGAACTCGAGAGGTCTTAAGGTGCAAAGGATTGAGAGTTTGGAAAAATACTGAAATTATATCTTAAGGTGACAAGGAAAGGAAGGGAACCAGGAAATTTTAGAATAAATCTATACTTTTAAAAGCTAAAATATATTAACCTATTAATCGACATATATTCAATAAACTGGGCACTAAAGTCCACTCGTTAAAATCTATCTTTGAAATACTCGTATTTGCCCACTAGGCTAGTCTTAAATCGCGGAAGTTCAAGCTTCCCACCGTGATTAGTAGTCCTATTCTGACTAAAGTAAAGAACTTCTGGTGATCAATATTCTGGAAGTGTCGAAGAATTTTGAACACCTCTATCAGTTGTTCGCAAAGCCTCCGAGTCTTTAGCAAAGATAGCCAGAACTCTGGCAGTCGTGTCCGATACTCTCTATGCCTAAGTGACGGGATCAGCTTTGTAACTCGAACTTGTAACCTCGCCATCTTTTCGATGGACTTTTGGACACTAAGGGACCAAAACTGAAGCACGTACTTCAAATGAGATTGCGACAACGAGTTATACATGGGTAGCATATTTTCTTTACAAAAACCTGTATCCACTTTTAATGTAACCGAGCAGTCAATGACCCTTTTTCTAGACTTCAACGAACTGTCTGGAGAACTTTAAGTCACTGTTACTCTGCATAAATGGGGCAGACTCTATATAGCCTACTTTAAAACCAGGCCCGCTTTCAGAGAGCAGTCCAACCGTGGTTTGCATAACCGATGTACATTACCTTACCTTTGTATAGATTGAAAGACATCTGCCACGTGTCCGACCACTATATTATCCTCTACATAGAATTTCTCAACCTCTCTACGAATTTGGCTGACGCTACAGCCTCACCCAATTTTGTGCCGTTTACAAACTTGGCCCTCCAGGGATGTACTCGGTGTAGCCTACAAAAGTTAGCAACTAGAGGAGTAATACGTACTACGCGCCTGAGTGGCCATCAGGAAGATCTGCCTCACTGAGCTAACTTTAACTCTTTGACAGGCCCTGGTTCAGGGGGTGCGATCTCCCTGGCCTTCTATGAAACTTTTTTCTACATTATCTCCTTCTCGTATTTCTACTCTTGATTTAATGACCTTAGCCTGTTAACGGCATCAAGTTGCAAAGGACTAGGCATGAGGGGTCTAAAAGCTGGGGCACAATTAATGGTTTTGCCCTTATAACACTTTGCCCTGCGCCTATTATGCTGACTACTCTTTGCGTCCGCTTTTAGGTGCATTAGGCTGTGCTACATATAAGAGCGGGCTATACTGTTTTTTTGGTATATGAGGCCACCTAAATCTCTCGGGTTTGGTCTCAGTGTCTGAGACATAACTGATCTTTATAATCTGGCCGTCTTGTCGACGGCTTAGCAGATGCTGTGGCTTGCTCGTCCCGCCTGGGAGATCCATCGGAGCTGGGACAGAAGAGGGTGCGAACCCAACCTCGTCCCCCCAAAAAATGAAAGAAAAAAAATAAGAGGAATAAGTGCTCTTCTCTTTCCAGGTGAATAACAGGGAAGCACGGGCCCCATGCCGAATATACATATGATCAAGACAAGGATTGCTTGTCCGGTCTTGGGGTTCACACGGGTGGAGGGGCTAATCCTTTACAAAGTGAGAAGAGTCACCACGTGAGTGTAGTCTTGGTGACGTCATGGCTACTCATCGAGATACCCCTCAAACCTGTTGGCTTAAGTGTTTTCTGATCATCCGTTCTACGGATAAAAGCGTTTTGTCCAAGGGACAGATGTTCCATCAGCGTCAGTCAATGGACAACCACAGGCCTCGGTTTCTTTAACAAGACCCTTCTGGTGAATGCGGCTAATCCTGCCAAGGCGGTCATTTGTATTAGTGACACAGATCTCTAACAATATATTGGTGAAATGAGTCGTCTAAACAAGGAAACGTGTTGAATACACTTTAGAAGAAATCACAGATAATCGAGGAGAGATCAATGTCAAAGTGTAATGACGAAAAGGAAAGGGGCCTCGAAATCGACCACTAAGCTCCTCGTCACGTTCGATCGAGATCAGCTCCTTAAGTTATTGTCAGCTGGATGGAATCACTATCGTATTAAGGCATTCGTGTGATTATCGCGGAGGTATTATTAACACTGACATTGCTTTGACAATACAAGTAAAACATGCCGGCGTGCAAAGGCAGGACCAAATGAATTTTGTGCTAATTGCTCTAAGGGCATGCACAATAAAGCTGTAACGTATCAGGCCAAGCGTTTGAATTGTGGCGAGCCACCGCAATGATAATACATATTATCATTTCTCCACTGAGAATTTATGGATCCCAGTTTTCACTCCGACAATTAAACAATCGTATCTTGTCTGTAGTTATGAAATTGTAGTTTTGTATTTTCTTTGTTTCTGTTTCAGTATTTATTCCATGTTATGTTAGTGCGACAATGTCCGGATCTTTATTTCTTATTATAGTTGAGTAGGTTATTCTTTTTCTTTCCCGTTGAGCGTGAATATTTTTATTCTTCGCTGGTCCCTGTACATGCTAGTTTTTTTACTTACTTTTGTTCCTTTCCTGGTATTAGTTTAGCTGTTCGGGCTGGAGATCGAGTGCGGCAAGATCGTGTTTTCTTGAACTGGTCGTTTGAGAGATTGTAGCAGGAATCAGGGACGATTAATATCATTCGCTGCTTGAGTGCATTGTATATTTCTGTTTAAGCAAAGTCCGCGTCGTAGTCCCATTTGAACTTTACTTTTACCAAGCCCTCGACGATTTCATTTTGTTTGTATACTTTAGAAAAGGGGATGAGTGTGATCTGTATATCTTAATGTTTAGTTCCTGCATGTTCAGTTTAGATCTTTTTTTCTTTTCTCTTTTAGGCTTTTCTGCAATTTCCTGAATTGCTTTTAAGATCTCTTTTTCGGTCATGTCTCCTTTGGTGTCATTTTTGGTTTTCAATCAGGGTTTTTTTCTTGATTTTCTGCATTTGTTTCGTTTTGTGTGGTTTCATATTTATATTGTAGATGTAACTTGAGAAGAGGGTCCTACGGAAGCCACATTTTTTAGTTTTTTTTCTTTAGTATAGTTTTCAGTTTCTTGGCGTATGATTCTGGCCTCGCTATGTTGTCAGAATTTGCATGCACTATGCAAAGTATAAGGTCCGGTCTCACGTTGCCTTCGTGGTTTGCGACGAAAGTGCTTTCAATGGTCTTCCTGTTGTTGCTGCTGCGTAGGTTGTGTTTTTCATACTTTCTTTTTCCTCGGTGATTTTATTTTGGGATTAGCCCTGGGAGGGGCTCCCAAACGATGACTCACGGCAGACTTAATAATGGGTGGTGGTCGACTCTAATAACCTTACATGAAGGTGCCGCCCCTTTCTGGGGTTTGGATATCGAAACTGCTTTCGGCGTGCACAGAGACAGTTGAATGTCCCTTTGTGGTCCTGGTTGGGCACTTAGGGACAGGAAGAATTCTTTTCAAAAGATTTCAGCTTCGCCTCCTATCCGGAGTGCCTATGACGGAGGGTTTGATAGTGGGCTATTCCTTCAAACCTTCTTTCCCACCGCCTCAAATTATGCCTTATCACATGACAGCATAGTTCAAACTAGGTCCTGATTTTTCAGTACACTCAGCTACAAACAAAGGTACAAGAGTGGAAAGGCTGATGGGATTATGCCGCCAAAATATTAATTATAGGAACCAGGGTATTTTTTTTTTAAGTTCCCCGTAGGAAAAATGAAGAGAGAAGAATGAGTCGGGGGGAAATGGCTCATATTAGTGTAGTTGCCTTTCCACCTAGCAAATCTTCGTTTTCTTCTTCTCGTTGCAAAAATAACCAACGTTGAAACTGAAAGAAGTACGTACAAATTTTACTGGGTGCGAGAGCTCAAATCCGCTCAAATCCGCTATAGCGGGTCAAAACCTACCAGTGAATGGCTTGGTTTGAATCAAGTCTGTGTATAGAAAGTACAGAGAGGGATTGTTGTAGAACCCACGGGAGATCAGGCAATCGTAGAGGAAATGGTGCGAAAAAAACTTAGGAAGATGTAATACGTCGTACGTCTTACATCTTACGTCTTGAAAAAGGGTAGAGGTTAAAAGTATATAGTTAGAGTAGAGTGGATAGTAGGTGCTAAGGTAAAGTGGTGAAAGGGAATGGGTATGAGATATTACTGTTTGCTGGGTGACCAGGCATCTCTTGTTTGTTCTTTATTAGCGTTTTATTATGCATTTATTTTATTTATATTTATTTATTTATTTCATTTTTGTTTTATATTCTTTAATTTATTATGAAGGCTCTCACGCCTCTATTGTTCTTTGTTGTTTTTTATGGTTTTTGTTGTTTTTTTTTAGTGTGCAGTTGTTTGGTCAATATTTTACCTAAACATTGGTGCAGGATTGAGACTCCGACTATCTCTTTCCCGCTTTTAAAATTTCCCCTATTGTTACTCCGGTAATTAATGCGGATCTCCAATTTTCTTTTTTCTCCTTCGCTTAGAAGTTCTTCTAGTTTTTCTCATATTTTCGTAGCCCTTCTGTGATAAATTGTGTTAATTGGTTCTAAGTTAATTTGTTGGTGTAGATCTTGTTGTCAACGGTGTTCCCTTCTTCTCGTATTTTTTTATTAACAATACTCCTTTTTTTATACCCTTTGAAGCTTGAAGGTATTTGTCTTATGTATGGCATTAAAAAGTATTGTTGGATACAGTAATACCGATCTGCATAATGCATTATCAATTTTAATTTTGTTTTTTGTGTTCAAATTTCTGAGTTGGAACAATTTTGTGAGATTGTATTTTGCTAGGTTTATTCTTTCATTGATATGTTTTATATATCCGTTGGAAGTTATTTTTCACCCGAGCACTTTGCCCTCTAGTTTGTATCGATATCTCTTTTCTTCGACAAGTACTCGCAATGTTTTGCGTCTTCTCACTGGTACGATTATAAGCTTGTCTGGATTAGCTCTGATTTTCCATTTCTTTTCATAGTTGTTATTTACTATTTCTGCTGCAGTTATTCTAGCCATCGTGGGTGGATGCCTATAAGGACTTTTGGTGATTATCGAGATATCATCCGCGAATTGTATATATGTAGTACTTTCAAAAATAGGCTCTGGTAAATCCCTTGTGTATATGTTATATAGTAACGGACTAAGGCATCCCCCTTGAGGGACACCCTGATGTATCTCGAGTTCGGGTCCCCAGTGGTCTTCTATTTCGATTTATGCTTTGCGATCGCTTACGTAATTTCACAAACATTTGGTTAAAATTCTGGCAAGTCTTAGCCTTTTAATCTTATATATAAGTATAATCCATCATACCTTGTCAAATGCTTTCTTTACGTCTCTTAGTCCAAGGTCTATGTATCCTTTAGCTTTTGCGATCACTTCGACGAGTATAGCCAGTGCTGTCGGTTCCTCTTTTCTTGCTAAATAATATATAAATATATATATATATATATATATATATATATATATATATATATATATGTATATATATATATATATATATATATTTATACAGAGAGAGAGAGAGAGAGAGAGAGAGGAAGGAAGGAGAAAGAGGAAAGAGAGAGAGAGAGATGGGAGAAAGAGGAGAGAGAGAGATAGAAAGAGAGATTTTAGTTATATTTTACTCTTCAGACTTAGTTTCCAGCCTAGTTACAGCAAACTTGCAAATCAATAGCAACTTTTATTCAATATGTTATAAGTAATGGACAAAGGGGAAACAGATATTAGTAGATGATATTCATAATATTTAGGAGGGAAGGTCGATAAGTTTTGCGAATCGGTAGGGCAAAAAAGAGTAAGGGAGATGGCTGTTTGTGGAAGTGTTAGGACAAGTTATGGCAAGTCAGGACCTGCAGCCGCACGCTCCTGCCTCGTCTGTTTGGGAATCAGTAGCTGATCTCAGATCGTCAGTCTCAAATTTGTCAACAATGGAGAAGGTTGAACACCGCACAGTGATCAAATTTTTGACCAAGGAAGGCAAGAATGCAATAGAGATCCATGAACGCATGGTTGCAGTGTACACCGACACCGCCCCTTCCTATGCAACCAATGATCACTGGAATAGGGAGTTCCGCCATGGTCGTGAGTCGCTTGAAGATGACCCCCGTCCAGGACACCCGTCAGACGTGACCAACAAGAACAATCTGCCCGTGTGGAGATGATGATCCTCGAAAATAGACGGGTGAAGGTCAAAGAAATCGAGCGAGAACTTGGAATATCACATGGAAGTGTTATGAAAATCATCCACGACAATTTGGCCATGACCAAGGTCTCTGCCTGTTGGGTTCCTAGAAACCTCAAGCCCCATGATCGACTTCAACGTTGTCAAAGTTCGATGGAGCTGCTTCTTCTGTACAACCAAGACCCGGCGGGATTCGAGTCAAGCATAGTGACAGGTGATGAAACATGGGTCCATCACTGGGATCCTAAGACCAAGCTCGAAAGCATAGTCTGGAAGCACAGGGGCTTCTCTGACCCCCATCAAGTTCTGGCCCAACCCTCAGCCGGGAAGATCATGGCTACCTTCTTCTGAGATTCTGAGGGAGTGTTGATGGTGGACTATGCACCTCGTGGAAGGACCATTATAGACCAATATTACGCCGAGGAACTGGCTTGGTTTAAGAAGTGCATCCGTCAGAAGCGGCGCGGCAAGTTGACACGCGGTGTCCTGCTCCTTTACGAAAATGCCCCTGTTCACAAGGCCAGAGTTGCACAAGCTGCCCTGCGCAAGTGCGGATTTGAATAGCTCAACCATCCATCCTACACTCCAGATATGGCACCTAGCGACTACTTTTTATTCCGCCAGCTCAAGGCGGCACTGCCTGGACGCCGGTTTGGGGACGATGAAGATGTCCAGCTCGCCGTCCAGGAGTGGATTGAACAGCAGTCAGGAGATTTCTGGTTGTCTGCAATTCGAAGCCTCAGGCACAAGTGGCGCAAGTGCATTGAAGTCGAGGGTATTTATATTGAAAAATAATAAAACACTTCTCCTCATATCTCGTTTCCTTATATCCGAATTGCAAAACTTATTGACCGCTCCTCGTATGTGCCTCAAGTAGTATTCCAAAGAGGTACCATACATATTTAGACAATAATAGCCCTAATTTTACAAAGGAGTTATCTCCAGAAATGGGGAATCTAACAATTAATACAACCTAGAATTAAAAAATGTTGATCATCCTGAGAAGGCTAAAAATGGCTTAATCGTCCATACGGAAGTTAAAACCAACATTAGGCAATTAAAAACATCAATTAATTTATTAATTGCGCATAAGTAGAATTATTTCCTTAGTGAATTGTTGAATGGAATAAATAAAAACATGTATTTTTGTTTACTTTTAAATTTTAAATCATCTGTAATAATTTTGCAATCTATTGTAAAATTCGCTCTTCTTATTCTTCAATGTTTATGAAATTATATATTTTTTATTTTGGAACCATTTCCAATTCCTTGCGGACCAAAGGCATAATGAGTTTCCATCAAGAGAATTCAAAAGGAATTCTAGGTTCTAGTTTTACATCGATACGTTATTTTAATGTAATACCCCTCCCCCCCCCTCTTGCTAACAATGGTAATAGATCCCATTACATCTAGACCCTACAATCATCTACTCTTCCTCCTTTTGTTGTCCAAAGGTCGCGCCTCAATGACCTTGATTTTAACTTTCCCTTCATTGTTTACTCCATGAATGAACGACGTTTATATCCCTTTAAGAGAAAATTCGAAAAAATATTATCAAGTCAACAATTTTCTAGACTTAAGGCCTGGTATTAACATTACTGCCTCGCCTTGGATACAGGGAGATGTGCATATGTTAAGTTAGGTAACAAGAGCTCAGATTAAGTGACCTTGTTATTAGATTTATGCAGATTTCAATCAATTAACTTCAGAGCTGGACGACTACAAGTGGAGTAGCCACTTTAACCTTAGTTTCATCGCAATTTGAAGATATGTATTGATTTTATCTGTTGATAAATGTATACACTTGCTTCTCACAACAATACAATCTAAACTGTTAGAAAGATGTGATTGAGATTACTAAAAAGAGAATGAATTAGTAAGCTTAAAAAGGCCGGGAATGGAGAAGACAAAGACGAAAAAACTCAATTTTCCTATGGTTGCTGAAAGTCGAAGGAATATGACCTTTAGACCATATCTACATCCCACGAATAAACGTGGACTCAAACCATAGACACACTTTTTGTAGTTTCCATAAGAACAACTTCAACACACATCGACAGGTTCAATTTACGCTAATTTATAACCTCTAGGAACCAGTAATTGCCAAGGAAGATGAAGCTGAGTTACTTGTTACTCTAAGAGGTAGGACATCTTTTTTCCTGCATCCTTGTTGCACGGTGATAGGGTGGCGTGGATGACCAAATCATTGGAGAGGAAAAAAAAATGGTGTAATACAACAAGTATAAGCTAACATGCTACGAAAAGAATGGTGGCGCTGATAGAGAGCAGAAAAAGTTAATAGAATGAGTATGGATATTGATAAGAGCAAGGATAAAATGGACATATCGAATTCCTGGGTTTGGAAGAGTTCAGTCAAAGACTCTACGTTTGGATTTATATTAAGAGCAAATGTAGTTATAGTAAAAATGGAAAAAAATCCTTTGTGTAATGGCTTTAACCTTTTTCGATTTAAAGAATTAAAATATACTTTAGATAGAAACTAAGTACATACTCGTAGAAATATAAAGTATTTTTCGATAGACTGTCGGTGCTTGTTTTCCATATTTTCAGAGCGAAAATGCTTGAAATCACGTCGAAATTAATAACCGTGCATGAATCTTTTAAAATGTCTACTCAATAATTCAAGGAAAGGGAAAACTGTTTCCTAATCTTTGAGGTGAGGAAATAATGGTATTAAAAGAGAATGGAAGGCGTAGAAAGAATGTAATAATGAAATAAACTGGGAATGGCCACAACCTAAGAATCGGAGTTAATTATCCTGCTTTGCTATCAGAGTCGTTTTCATTGTCGATCGCAATTTTTCTCTGTTTCCTCTAGAAATATCTACGCCATTTGAATCAGTCAGATTATTATAATCAAAGAAAATATTATTCTCTGATGAAGAGTTGACGCAGTCGATGCAATATCAAGTTGAACATATTATCAGGGTTCCCGTCCGCACCCCAACCGCGGTTACCGCAAAGCGAAGAAAATCAGATTTTTTTTTCCTAATTTTGACGGACAACATGGATCTGAAATGGCTTCTTCTATGAGTCTTCCTTGTCTCTTTCCTTTCTGCATGTTATTTCACCCAGACTTTCCAAACCACTGCAACCATAGCCATCAAAATATTTTTACTAAATTCATTTTCAATTCAGCTAAAGTATACCATAGTAACTTTCAATCATTTTATAGTGTGTATAATTTCCCCTTTTTCCTTAACAGGAGCTTTGTGTCAAACACAGCTCCGATCGCGTATCTACAAAAACAAGGAAATTCGATTCGGTTGTCGTCAACCTACCACTCATTTCTATTAATCCATTTTACTTACCCGTTTCTTCATTCACGTTCTCGCTAAATCGAGTGTTCCCCAGCTGATCATGGATACTCGACCTTCTCTTTAGATATTTAATAGGTGAAAATGTAACCACGACGCCGATGTGCAATTGCTAAAAAATGATTAGTCCTCTCAAAATATTTTATATATATATATATATATATATATATATATATATATATATATATATATATATATATATATATATATTTAATTGTACCACGTAGAAAAAAAATAAAGATTGATTGGAGCTAGTACTTTCTTTATCTTAATAAAATTTTTCAACTACGATGGTTTATGAAATAGAGCGACACTGTATTTATACAAAGCGATCATTTCCCTATAAGGTCAGATCTTTTTTATGACCTCTGATAAGTTAGATTTGATGAAGAAAGATAGGACTGGATCTAAGTAAAACAAACCGAGGGTAATATTTACATTTCTCTCCAATGAAAAATAAATCATGATCTCGTGACAAAAGAGATGCTTATTAACGTGTAGGAAATAAAGAAAGATGACACACAAGCGATTTCGTCTTATTAGAAATTAAAACAAAAATTGTACATAGATTAGGAAAAAAAGAGATAAAAAAAGGAATAGCATAATATGAACTAGTTAATCGGTTAAAAAAGTGAAATAATAAGTATAGTTCGAACATATGCCATCGAGGGCTCTTCGCTTTTCCGGCCACCACGCTAACCACTCAGAACCATGCATCTATCCCGCAAAAGATGTTTCAAGTGAGCTTATAAGCAGAACACTGTAGGTAAGTTCGTATATGTTGAATAAGAAAGCGTTTTAATGAGGGACACACACACACACGCAGGCTTCGTGTAAGTCTCTCTTATTACATGAAAAACATACAATACGCTCAGTTCTGTGACTTACGCCAATATGGGATGAGCAGCGCGACCCTAATGCCTAACAGTGGTGCGAATATTTGGACACACGGTCCCTTACACGGAAAACAAATCTAGTACTTGAACCGCTCTTTTAACTATATTATTTTATGCGGAAGGTATTTTGATGAACTGATATCTAAAGTTCTCAACATTATATTTACTTCTAAATAATGAATGCCATATGTTATAAAAATAAATTATATACAATTACCTCTTTGGCACCATATCATTTTCTTCAGTGTAATTATATAATACTCATCGATAACGCTTCAAGCTTGTATTCCTTTTTTCCGGAACAAAATTTCCATTGCCTATGAATTTTTATTTGTTTCTTTCCGTAGTAGATAGATTGAGAAAACTAGGCTTCAACTTCAACTTAATATTTCTAAGCATTAGGAGGATTTCTTATAGACCTAGCCGGTCGATTTTTAAACCAGAGCACTCAGTAATAGGCCTATCTAGCCATAATAATATTCAGCGATATGATACCGATCTTTTTTCTCAAGTTACTCGTATATCTAATCGATTTGGCCTAAATATTTCTGATTCTATACCTTAAAAAATTAAATCTTGAAGCGGATGATAATGTCGCTTCTATCAAGCTAATGGCAATAAAATATTTATCACCCAACCAGTCATCTTATATTTTTCTCATTCAACCTTTCTTATTACTCGTCTCTCTCCATTAATCAGTTGCTTTTACAACTACGAAGGTTGAATTTAATTTTATTCCATCTGATTTTAAAATATTTAATTTTATTCTTAATTTTGTCAAGATGAATAGTTCATTTTTATCATAACTATGTTTAGCTTCATATACTATTGTCTCTATGTTTTGCATTCCAGTTACTTCATTTTTTAGTTGAAGTATAAATATATACGAAAAAGAAAGAAATTTAGATATGGATAAGCGCATGAAACTGAAAACCAAATTTTTGAATGCACAATATTTAGGCGACCAAAATACTATCCGATCTACCAAGTTTGGGTCCAAGTACACCTGCTAGTACTTATGGACAAGCACAAGAACTGAAGAAAAGTTCAAGTACAAGTACAGAAGATTTGCCTAGTACTTATGTCCAAGTCCAAGTACCTGATAATGTACTTAAGTACAAGTACAAGTACATTTCCTTATGTTGTCTATTATCTTTTACTCGCAAGTTCAAGTAATCATGCAAATTCTAGCAAATATTCTAGTTTAATTCATAATACAAACTACGAGGGGTGGTCAATAAGTTTTGCAATTCGGATATAAGAAAACGAGATATGAGGAAAAGTGTTTTATTATTTTTCAATATAACTACCCTCGACTTCAATGCAGTTGCGCCACTTGTGTACTGAGTCTTCGAATTGCGAAAACCAGAAATCTCCCAACTGCTGTTCAATCCACTCCTGGATGGCGAGCTGGACATCTTCATCGTCCACAAACCGGCGTCCACGCAGCGCAGCCTTGTGCTGGCGGAATAAAAAGTAGTGGCTAGGGGCCAGATCTGGACTGTAGGGGGGATGGTTGAGCTCCTTGAATCCGCACTCGCGCAGGGCAGCTTGTGCAACCCTGGCCTTGTGGACTTTGACGACATTGAAATCGATCAAGGGGCGTGAAGTTTCTAGGGACCCAACGGGCAGAGACCTTGTTCATGGCCAAATTGTCGTGGATGATGTTCATAACACTTCCATGTGATATTCCAAGTTCTCGCTCGATTTCTTCGACCTTTACCCGTCGATTTTCAAGGATCATCCTCTCCACATGGGCCACATTGTCCTCGTTGGTCACGTCTGATGGGCCTCCTGGACCAGGGTCATCTTCAAGGGACTCACGACCATGTCGAAGCTCCTTATTCCAGCGAGCAATGGTTGCATAGGAATGTGCGGTGTCGGTGTACACTGCAACCATGCGTTCATGGATCTCTTTTGCATTCTTGCCTTCTTTGGTCAAAAATTTGATCACTGCGCGGTGCTCAACCTTCTTCATTGCTGAAAAATTTGTTACTGACGATCTGCGATCAGCTACTGATTCCCAAACAGACGAGGCAGGAGCGTGTGGCTGCAGGTCCTGACTTGTCATAACTTGTCCTAACACGGCCACAAACAGCCATCTCCCTTCCTCTGTTTTTCCCTACCTATTCGCAAAACATATGGACTGCCCCTCGTAGGTTTCCGATACAAATGAAGAATGTGATTCTTGCAATTGTATAAAATAATGCAAGAAAATTTGAATTTCCTTAGTTTTAAATTAATTATTACTCTGTTATAATTGATAATTCAAAACACTGTAATGCAAATTAGATTTCCGATACAAACGAAAAGTGTGATACAGTACTTACATTTTTAGAAAATATGTAAGAAAATTAAAATGTCCTTAGTTTGAAATTGATGATTATTCTAGTTTAATTCATAATACAAAATAATACAGACTAGACTTCCAGTACAAATGAGAAGCGTGATACTTGCAATTGTAGAAAATATGTAAGAAAACTGAAATTCCCTTAATTTGAAATTCACGATTATTCTAAATAGGTGTGTGTCCAGCACAATATCCAATTAGATTTAATGCTTTAGATGCTAACACATGACAATATCGCAACTATATATATATATATATATTAAAAATCCCTTCCACCTTCCATACTGATACTGTATTAGCTATTTGTAGGACTTATCAGTACATTTCACAAACATTAAAGATTGAAAATTCTTGTCTGTAAGCCGACATCTGTCCGGACGCAAGACTTTTCCAGCTATGCATAAAGTCCTTTACACTGGTGCAGAAGAAGCAGCAACAGCAGCAACGGCTAGGTATCTTTGTGCCATCTTTGCTACAGTTGGAAATGTGTCCATGTGCTCCTTTCAGTATGCTACTACATCTCTTTAATCAGAAATTCATGGCTAACTAAGATATCTTTGAATTTCAGGATTAATGGGCTCCTGCACCTGTGATATGTCTGTTAATTGGTGAAATGAAGAAACCATAAAACTAAACAGTTTCTTCCTCTTTGGTTCTGAATTCCCTGAACTAGGCTCTAAATTATCTTGTGGAAGTTCTGTGCCAGTATCCATGCTTGTAGGGCTTGCCTTTTCCTCTTCTTCAGAGCACTAATCCATTTTAAACCTTAGATCCTATACAATTGTCAGTTGATATGTTTTTCGATCTTCATACAGCTCTAGGCGTTTCTGTACCGACTTCTTAAGTCCAAATATCAGAGCACTATTATACAATGACTGCATCTGTTCTAGGTGAAACTTGAGCCCTCGCACACAAGGAATAACTAGACTAGATGAAACAGAGTTCTGTCATTTAGCAGTCAGTGGCATCCTCAAAGGGTTCAAAGATTTCCAGCATATCCTGAAGAATATTTTGGTCATAAGCTCCAAGTGTTGGGACACCATCCAAACTACTTAACCTTTCTTCTGCCACTCGCCAAATAGATCTAATCATTTTCACTCGTAAATTACAGTGAGTGGCACAACCTGATTAAATTTTTTTCTCTCATGCCAGGACATCAGTGCCTATTGTTGACTTATGCACAAAAGATACTAACTTTGATGCTTTGCTGAGTGTAATATTTAACTCTCCTGCTTCTTTTAGGCCATCTTTCACCACCAACTGCAATGCATAAGCAAAGTAGAAATTATGCTCAGTTGGTAACACTTCAAATAGTTTAGCAGTATCAGTACAATCAAAGTCAGTGTCATCACTTATGTCAGTAGTGTTATCAGAGAATCCTGGCAGAGAAAATGCAGAAATCATATTTGCGGCATTGTCTGTGATGACATTATTGATCTTGAAGCTTATCTCAAAATCCTTGACAATCTCATCTCACTACTCCATGATTGTGCGTGCAGTATAACGCCCACGGAAGCGTTTGCAAGCAAGTACCATATTTTCTAAAGTCCAGTTTCTGATAAACTGAGCTGTGATTCCTAACTAAGATCTCATTTGACGGCTGGACCAGATACCAGTGTGAGACAGTTACCTTTTGCACTCTCAAGACATTTTTAACATCCTCTTTCACTTGTATGAATTTTTCTTGTAACAGTTTGTTCAGTAAGTGTTTGCATGTTGGCATCTGGTAGCGAGGGTCAGCTACACTAAATAAACCACGAAAGTATGGGCTGTCTAAAGCAGAAAAAAGGTACAAGATCACATGTCACAAAGAGCACTAGCGCATCATGAAGTTACGTTGACGAACATCATGGGCAGCATAATTCTGAGGGTCTGATACTGTTACAAAGCATTCCATGGTTGACTGACTAGTCCCAGGAGTGTTAACTAGTACTGGCTTTCCTTTCGTATAAATCACTGTACTTTCGTTGAAACAAGGAGAAAAACAACTTCAGTATTTTACTATAATAATTTCATATGCATAAATATGAAGTGGTATATAGTATGGTACACCAAGCAGTATTGAGCACTTTGAAAGTGCATTAATATGGAAGGGGGGAGGGGAGTAATTGGAGTAAACGAAGACTATATTAGATGATTTAACCAAGTATAGGAGATACCTAGTCTTTATATTATCATTTTTATCTATTTTTCTTCAGGATTGGCATTGAATAAATAAAAAGGATTTTATCACTTGATTAAATCAATGATTCTTTCGATTGTTTAATTTTTTTAAGAGGGCAATGATTTATTAATATTTTATATATAATTTATAATATGATTTAACATTACTGTACATATTTTTTCATAATGCTGTATTTTTATGTTTTTCTTCTTGTTATTGCTATAGGGTTTGAAGATCTTACAGCACAGTACTGTATAGTATCTGAAGAGTCTACAGAAAAATACTAGCGTATACTGATTCTGTTGTCCTGTAGGTTTGGCACATCTCACTTTGTATACTATATGACTATATGTGGTGTTTATGAAGCATATGTATGCACTATAAGCGAGATCAACTCCTTTCTCCTTATTCACAGCACGGGTCATTCCCACACCTTAAGCTGCGTAACCTCAATAAATTTAGCCAAAATGAGTTTGGTTATGTCATTTGATCACCGTAACACAAAAATATACAAAATCGGGTTATTATTGAAGAAATAATGAATTAGATAAAGAGGAGGGAAGATAAAGTACAAATAACTTTCAACGTAATTTTACTGTGTAAGCTTCCTCCTATTTGGCACCCTGACCATTAATACTTGTACGGTTGCATTCTAACTTACCTTCATATGTTTGTGAAGGTTGGAACTGACACCTTTGGGGGCTGATATATCAACATCACAGTGCTCGCAGCCTGTTTTGAAATTACCAGTCAAATTTCCAGGTAGTTTGAAGTGGCTCCATATGCCAGAAACCTTAAGTGATGCCATGATGGCACAATGCCACTCGTAGTGATATAAAGGGTGGCCACTGAAAGACTGAATTACAGTAATAGTTGTGATGAGGTTGCAGACATTCTTAATCTGTGCACAAGAGTTTACAGATAGTATAATTACTGATGTATAGTTGTCAGTAGTAGCAATTAAGATAAATTAAATATGATTATAATTAATATTGGAATATTTACATACATATAGTACTGTTTATTAAAACAAAAAGGGGAAAGAAAGTAACTTATAATCTGTTGTAATGACACTGTAAAGCAGTTATTGTTGTTTAATTACTCGCACTGAATATAAAGTATATGATTATTTATTTAATATTTATATACCATGCTTGAAAAGTACTTAAAAGTAGTTGATTTTTTCAAGTACATTTGGCCCAAGTAAAAGTACAAGTACATTGATTTAAAATATCTCAAATACAAGTACTGATAATTTTATACTTAACTGCAAGTATGTATAAGTACAAGTACTTGTATTTAAACCCAATCTTGCGATCTATATTCTTTTTTCTATTCAATGCCAGGGAATGCCTTTCGCCCCACTGTAGGAAGATAGGGTCTACCAGAGAGAAATAGTGAATATTTTGTTTGGCTGCACGTTCTCGCCCATGTTCTATCTATAAGGAAATAAGAGAGTTCCAGTTCCCAAAGCAGCATTCTAGGCTGAGAGTTTAATAAGATCCATTCCAAAATCACTTCTGAGGACTTGTAAATGTTATTAAATTCAAACATCTTAGGGGACGCTTTGATGGTATAGTCCTAGGCAAGATGGACTTGAAATCTCTGGATGATATCATTCTTCATCTTCTGAATAGGAGAATGAAGATGATGAAACTATTGGCGATGCTTTGACTTCTTCTCAATCCTTTAACTTAGCTTCTTTCTTTTTTTCTTTGATATTTTCTCTAATGTTGATTGCCTTCTTTCCTCTGATGCATTTGTTTTGTTATCAACGTTTTCTATGCTGCAAGATTTGATATTTTTCCGCTTTCGGCGCAGAAATTCTGCAATCTTTTTACTACATTTGTACTCATGGACCACTTGGTTGCAATATCGAAGAATTCCAGGACATCTGTTTTGAACTTCATTCAATTTTTCACTGTCGCTCTGTCTGATTCTGTTCTTTTTGAGTACTTGAGAGCGGTCAAAAACTTTGGAAAGCTTCCGACCACAGAAGTCACTTCGCTGAGGTGGATGGCAAACTTGGTCTCTAAAATTTCAGCACCTCCCGGCAACCTTGAAATAACCAGTGAGAATTGCTTTTCCTTTATTTAATGAAGGGATCAACGATGCTAATAATCTTCAAATTGAATTTCCTAGAAGTCATTCTTTTGCCTTTGATCTACTTGTAGCCATAGCCTTTAGACTTGAAAAAAAAACAAGTATATTAACATAATATTACAGAGAGGGGAGCGACCTTTAAACATTAACAGATTTAGCTAAAATTTTGCACACAATATTACCCACTAAAGAAACAAAACCCTGCATGGAAAGAAATCCAGGATAACTTTAACCTATTGAATTGGACAACCAGTGTGATAGTCTTCGACTACGCGCACATCTGGCGTTTTTTTCTTGTATGTACATACGAGTATATCTCTTATAATGTTCTCTTGTAATGCTGTAGCTACAGATGATGTTTCCAGATTTGGTCCGAAAAGTAAGAATAAATTATGATTTGGGTAATCAGATGGCTTTCCTTTTCTTGTTTTATATATTAACTCAGCAGGAATGTTTGTGCGGCTTTAGAAAAAGAGTTAAGAAAATGTTATCTTTTATATAACTTCTATTTTTTCCTACAAAGTTTACACATTTAATACATAACACAATATTTTAAGAAAGGTATTTTTGGAAGGGGTTGAATAATAATAGATTTTCTTCACTTCTTGTTTGGTTATAACCAAGGAATATTTTATGTTTTCATCTAAATTCGTTGTAAGAATTACTTTAGATTTGATAATAGAAAATGGCGAATTTCCAAAAATAAATATGATTATCGAATGTTTGGGATTTAAAAAATGAATTACAAATGGTAAAGTTCAGAAAATGTATTAAAACTTAGGCATAACTACTTTTTTATTTAATTTTTCAGATATTCGAAAGTTTTATCGAATTTATTCCTAAAATAGCTTTCAATTTTAAGCTTTATCAGGAGGAAATATCTAGTGGTCAATAAAATGGGTAAAGCAAAATAAAATTTTTAGATCCAATTTTAATGGAGAAAAAAAGAAGAAGCATCGTGAGAATTGTCAGTAAATTATTAGGAGAGAAGAGGAGCGACTTTGTCACTCTTCCTTACAGGGTGAGCATATGCTTTGCAGGGAGATCTTCTTTCTGGGGCCTACGTCTAATCCGTGTACTTTGGCAACGGCCATTTGGTGTAATTTTTAAAAAAGGTTTGCAGTACATATAGCCTAATATAATTTTTTTTTAAAGTTTGCAGTACATATAGCCTAATAATTTACTCTTGGTCTATTTTTTTCACATCGATTTTTATTTTCTGGGGCTAAGGGCGAGAAAAAACTTTTATTGGAATTCATTTTAAATACCGAAAAAACAAACGTCATGATTCTTTTGTTTCTCCATCCAAATTTGCTATAATAATTTCATTTAGCGTTACTCGGTTTAAGAGGCCAGTAGATACTCGTATTTCCTCCTGATAAAGATTAAAATTAAAATTCTATTTTAGAAATAACTTTGCTAAAACTTTTGAATATAGGAAAAATAAAATAAAAAGCAGCCATGCCTAAATTTCTATAAATTTTCTAAACTTCACCATTTTTAATTTCTTTTGTTTTGATAAATTCCAAAACATTCCATAATGATATTTATTTTTCTGAACTTCACCATTTTGTTTCTTTTAAACTCTAGAGGAGCTCTTGGCAAGAACTTGGATAAAAATGAAAAATATACTTAGGTCCTAATCAAACTAAAAGAAAAAGAAATATTCAACCCATCCCAAATATCAAGCTCTTAAACATATTCTTATTGATTATGGATATGTACTGGAAACCTTTTAGAAATTTGTAGACAAAGAGGCCGTTGCCAAAGCAGGAGAGGCCGTAAGGCACAGATCGAAGGTCTGCCTGTAAGGGTGAGTCGATGAACCGCTCCTCTTGTTAGTTTGAAATAATGGAACTATTTCTTTTTTAAATAAACGAAATAAAAATTGCTATCAAGCTATATTAAGCTAACAACGGGGCTATCGGTAATGATCGACAAATGGGGACTAGGATAGCCTAGTTAGCCGGTTGACTAGGAGTAGGCTATTACTGGGAATACATAAGGAAATTTTGATAGGAGAGAAACAGGTTAAAACTTGTTAAACAGAAAAGGTTTAGTCTAACTAGTCTATCCTAGTTCTCATTTGCTTCAGGGATTGGTGCGTTCGTAATTCATAGAATTTTATTTCTTTTTTTTTTAAACTAATAAAATAGGTAAAGGTTTCAGAATAAAATGGAAACTCTATCATTGATTAAATTTAATTAAAAATATCACTAACTATAATTTAAAAAGGGGATTTTTCGAGTATTTGAATAATAATTTCATCTTAGTTTGGTTATGAATTATGTCTTTTTGATCAAAGTTATTTCTAATAATTCTTTTATAATATCAAAAACAAAATGGTGAAGTTCAGAAATAAATATTAGTATCGAAATTTTGCGAATTATTTTAAAACCCAAATGGTGAAGTTCAGAAAATTTATTTATATCTGTCTTCTTCTATAACTATATTTTAGCAACGTGATATTTTGAAAGGGGGGAAATTTAGTTCAGAGTTCCTTTTTAAAATTATTATAATTGGCAAAGTTCAGAAAATTTAGAAAAATTTAAACATGTCTGCTTTTTTCAGATTTTAAATTTTAATCTTAGTAGCGAAGCCATTGCTTGGTCTGTTTATATTTTTCCAATGTTGTTTTTAACTTATTCCATTCCAACTAAAGAAAACTGTGAACTTGAAGTTAAAAAGTTGAATTCATTTATTTGGTTTTCATATTGATTATCCCAGTCTCTCTTTGATGGGTATAGCTAATATATTAAATATGACACTGTTTAGTTAGAGGATTTTATTTGAAGTAATCGGCACTAGTTGTTTTGAGACTGCTGCCATTTTGGGATGACTTACAATCTCAGAATTCTTCCCCACGCTAGTCTCCTCGTTTTTTGTTCAATCCACTTGATATTATTGCATCCTTTTTTTAAATTCACTTTTATTCATTCTCATAGTAACATAAATAATTAGTTGAACCTTCTTATTAAATTTTTTTTTAATCAACCCCAATATTTATCTCTTGCATTTTGTTCATAAATACACGCATTTTCATACTAATTGAGGATCACGATGGTTTCTACAATAATGGCCGCGTCAACCACCTCGACCATGACCATCTATCAGGTTAGCCTTGCTACATCGACTCCTAACACTACCTCTAATGTTGAATCGGCAAACATCGTTCATCACGCAACTTCCGTGCAAGATGGACAATTCCGAATCCTTCCTCCCTTCATCCTCCTTCCGAAATTCAATTCTGGCAATCGAATAGCTTGGCTTGAGATGTGCGAGATAATCGGATCTTATATATAACTCAGAATGTGTCCCTAAGTATTTTCACTCTTTTTAAGGAATGAGTTCGGTTGGTCACAGGTGAACGATTTGAAGGAGCTTCTTAATACCCAGCAAATATGTGATCGGCGTCCAATGCGTTTTCTTGAGCACCTGAAAGATCTAATTCGAACAAAGGGAACGAAATTAGAATTTTTTGACTCCCTTCTCACCGAAATATTCATGCGTGGGATCTCCGAGATTATTTGGCCCCTCATCCTCGTGGTATCACCCACTAATGTGGAGCAGATGACCAAAGCAGCCGATGAGCTGTATATTAATCCATATGTTAGCTGGGGAACTGTCCCAAATTCCCAAGTTCCATCCCTTAATTTATCAATTTCGCAAGCTTGTCTGACTGTTTCTGGTTTATTTTTTCCTTCCCAAAGTTCTCTCGTGTCTGTCTGTCTTCCTCCAACAACCACGCACTTTCAGCAACTTCTGCAGGAATTTCCTGGTCTTAGTCTTTCACCTTCTAAAGACAGGCCATCAAAGACAATGTGGTTTACAGGATAGAGATGACAGGAGGGCCTGTATTTTCACGCCCCCGAAGACTGGCCAGGATATACTCGCCTTAATGAAGCATGAGTTCAGGTTTATGGCAGAGGCCGCCATAGCTTGCCCTTCCAGCTTTCCCTTGGCTTTACCGCTTCACGTAGTGCCAAAGTATATATCGGTACAGGTGATTTAATGCTTATACTATCCCAGATAGTTATCCTCTCCCCTATCTGTCTGATCTCATCTCTGCTCTTTTCTCGACTTGATTTGGTTCGTGCTTTCAACCAGATCACTATTCACCCAGATGACGTCCCAAAGACAGCTATCACCATGATATTTTCCTCATTTGTCATGATCCGCATGTCATATGGCCTTCGTAACAGTAAACAGACCTTTCAACGTTTTATGGATCAGGTTTTGAGAGGTCTCTCCTTCGTATTTTGTCATATAGACGACCTCCTGATAGCATCTTTGTCTTTCGAGAAGCATCTCTCTCACCTTCGCCAGGTTTTCACTCGTTTACAAGAGTATGGTCTCGTACTCAACAATTCTAAGTGCCTTTTCGGTGCCACGCAATTCTCTTTTTGGAACGCCACATTTCCCATGACGGAATTCGTCTTCTCGAGGATAAAGTTGCATTTATTCGGGATTTCCTTCGACCTTCTTTACTCAAGCGACTTCATAGGTTCTGTAGTATGATAAAAATTTACCACATATTTATTCCCAACGTTTGTAGCACCATGGAACCTCTCTATACTCTACTTTCAATCTCCCAAAACTACTTTCCTCTATTCTGGTTTTCCGAAGCGTGCGAGGCTTTCTCTCGCACGAAAGAGGCTATGGCCTCCGCTGTTTCTCTGGCCCATACTTGCCCAGGAGCTTACATAAGCGTTGCTTTGGACGCGTCCACTACCCATGTCAGTATGACCTTGCAACACAAGGTTGGTGACTCTTGGTGACCTCTCACTTTCTTCTCCAAAGCATTTATTCCTTCTCGACAGAGGTACAGTCCTAGGTGTTTACCTCGCCTTCCGCCACTTCCCCCAATATTTGGAAGGGCGTGAATTTACTCTCTTTACCAACTATAAGCCTTTGGTTAGTGTACTTTCCGCTAGTAGCCCCTCTACTGGGCACTCTGCCGTTGATTTTCGTCACCTAGACTTCCTCACGCAGCTTACGAGCGACATTCGCTACGTTCCTCGTGCTAAACACGTCGTTCCGCCGCGCTTTCTCGCGTCGCCATAATGTCGGGCACGCAACTCCCAGGAACAAAGTCCGGACACACAAGCACTGTGTAACTTATCTCAACTGGTCGTACGTGAGATCGAATTACCGGACAGTCCTTCCACGTGTATCCTGGTCGATTTTTCATTGCCCGACTGTCCTCGCCCTCTTATTCCTCTTGTCTTTCGTTGGCATATTTTGATCAAACTCACGGTCTTTCCCATCTTAGCATTCGAGAAACTTACAAGCTCATTGCACAGTGTTATTTGTGGCCAGGTATGAACACCGACGTGGCCAAATGGACCCGCGCATGTTTGCTTTCTCAGCATGCAATGGTTCAACGCCACACAAAGTCCCCTCTGGCTGCTTTTCCTCTTCCATCGGCATGTTTTCACCCCATTCACATCGATGTGGTAGGCCCTCTGCTTTTTTAGCGTGGTTGCACGTATCTTCTCACCATTATAGAACGTTTTACCCGTTGGCCAGAGGCAGTTCTTATCTCGGACATCAAAGCCCCCACCGTCACTCGAGATTTCGTCTCAGGGTGGGTTGCTCGTTTCGGTGTTCCGTCCACGATCCTTAATGACCGTAGTAGCCAATTTGAATCCTACCAATGTCAATGTTTGGCTTCTTTCGTCTTCGTACCACTAGCTATCAACCCCAAAGGAACGCCATAGTGGAACGGTTGCATCGGACGCTCAAGGTAAGCTTTTACTCCACGGGCCCTAATATCACTTGGGTGGACAAGCTCCCCTTGATCCGTCTGGTTATCCGTTTATCCTTGAAAGAGGACTTGGCGTTTTGCGGCGAAACTTTCTTCTAATGACCACACTCTACCGTCTTATCTTGATCTTGCCGCATATCTACATAATTTAGCACGGGGGATGTCCGAAGTTGAGCTAAACGTTTTTTTTGTCGCAACTCAACTCGCTCCTCCTTGCAATCTGTATATGATGGACCCTTTCTCGTTATTTCTAGAAGGCCGAACTTCTTTGTAATACAGTTTGGCACCTAACAGGATACAGTCTCTCTGGATCGCCTGAATCCCACCTTGAAAAGCCTCTGCCTCATCCTTCTACTCTATAAATGAGCCAGTGATTCCTCATACTCGTTTCCTAAACCGTACTCTAATCAATTCTCCAACGCCCATTTCTCCTTGTCCGATTGCTGCCGCCTCCCTTTTGTTGCTGGAGCCCTCATCGTCAGTGAAAAGCCAATCTCACAACATCCAGCTGACGCCAGACACCATTTTGTGAAAAACGGAACGGATGACCTTCGCCCCACCCGCCTTCGCGTAGGAGAATATTTCGCCTCGATTGACTGGCACTGCCATTCGATTGTGTTCCCGCGATCCAAATCAGCCATTGGGCACCGTGAAACGTTCTGGCCGCGTTGTTAGGAGACCTCGTCGATCTCTGTCTGGACTAATTGAAATACCGTGTTCAAAATTTTCGATGGGCGAGTGATCCTCTTATAGGGAGGAAGGGGGGGGGGGTATGTGTAGCAGCTACCCATATAATGTGCATTTCTACAAAAGTATTTTCAAACATCTAAATACCCTGTCGTAAAACATCCCAACTACATTCTGTCTTCATATATCTTATCATTTGAAAACAAAAGCAATATAATGTTATGGCAATCGCTAATGAAAGTTGTTTGTATTGTCATAGATAACGAATACTTGATTAGTAGCTTCAGTAAATTCTGAATTCTGCTGCTTCCATAGTCAGGCGATAAGTCAGCGCAGTTGTTTGTCGCTATGCCCGCCAGGGGGCGATTAAAGTCATTGTTACGATTTACTTTGGGTGAGACGCTGCTGCCATCTTGGAAAGTTTTGAAATCATAAGTTAATTGTATTGATTTGAGGTTGTAGGTCTGTTAGCTCTCGTACTTGTAAGTAGTGAAGATGTGGACTCCTGCTATTTAAGTAAATAAGTTATAATGTGTGTTAAATAAGGGAAGTCAGCATATGATACATATATGTTGCTTGGGGAGGGACGCTATAATGATCTAGAAATTGCAAACCTATCCTTAAGCCTCACAATTCACGGGTTAATTTCTGAAATAACTTAAAAGTTATAGCAATAATTACATAAATAATACACTAATTTAAATTAATAGTGCATTTACGCTACAATAAACTTAACTATTATCGAATGATTTTATTATTCATAGTATTGGATACGTTTGTAAACTAACGAGGACGATTAGGCTTAACAGGATTGCGATCGTCTAAAATTGTCAGAAATGACGTCCTTGAACACATTTATTTCTATACGGCAAAAGCTCCTCCATTCGGCAAAAATATTCTCAAATATATATTTTTTATTTTGATTTCATTAACCTTGTATCGGCGCCGATATATCAGTTATTGGCTAATTTTCAAATCAGTGCAACCCTAATCTATAGTATTGTTTATCAATAGATAACTGTTTATCATAACTGTGATATTAAAAGTCGTGACTACGATGCGCACCCTAAACTACACCTTCACCGATGCCTTGGGTTGATCAAATCATCTCTGGCTAGCTATTACGGTAAAATTATATTTTATTGTCGTTTATCATCATCACTAACTCTATAATTTAAGAAGGGTATTTTTTTGAGTATTTGAATAATAATTTCATCTTAGTTTGGTAATGACTTATGTTTTTTTATTTAAGTTATTTCTAATAATTCCTTTATAATATCAAAAACAAAATGGTGAAGTTCAGAAATAAATATTAGTATCGAAATTTTGAGAATTTTTTAAAACTCAAATGGTGAAGTTCAGAAAATTTATTTATATATGTCTTCTTCTAGAACTATATTTTAGCAACGTGATATTTTGAAAGGGGGGAAATTTAGTTTAGAGTTCCTTTTTAAAATTATTATAATTGGCGGAGTTGAAAAAATTTAGAAAAATTTAACCATGGCTGCTGTTTTTAGATTTTAATTTTTAATCTTATTAGCGAAGCGCAAGCTCCCCCCTGTAGGGGGAAGTGACGAAGCCATTGCCTGGTAAATTTATTAGACAGCAATAAAATCTAATTAATAATACTGCACTGTTATTCATATGATTACAAATGGTGTATTACTTTACCAGAAAGGGCAGCAGCCTTTCTAGTAAAGTATAAAGTTAAAAAAAATGAAATCAAATGCGGGGGTCTAGCTAAATAATACCTAATAAAAATATAATTGTTTGCGAGATTGGTCAGGTGTGGGCTCTGGAGGGATTTCTTCTTTTTTTTTTAATTGATGCTACCTACTTTATTTTATTTATTAGAATATACTTTGAAATATGTTTGTAGTTAAATGTAATATACCCATTTTTCATTACAGTTGTAATTAGAGATTTTGCCATTTATTTATTTTAACTACCTGGAAAACCTATGCAGTTTTGAAATTTGATATTAGTAGACACCCTGTAGTATCTAAGAATCCCATTGTACACACCCTTATTAAATAAAATTGAATTGAATATAACCAACATCGGTCATAATTATAAGGTTTTTATTTTTTATTTTTTCATTAAATAAATCACACTTTCGTTCGTCACGCCGAATCTGTTCGTCGAATAAAAATTTGACCACAGCTCGGAGTACATTGGTCCCACAGTGCTTCATGCCAAATTTGTGTTGAATATCTTTAAAAATAAAGAAATGAGAACGATTTTTGTTCTTTTCCTGGCTAGCCCGACTATCGAATGGCCTGATTTTGAGCTACCAATCAAGTATTCGTTTTCTATGTTATTGTATATAAATTTAATTAACTCCGCAAACTGCTCAAAATGTTATCTCGCGAAATGAAAGTTGCAATTCTGAATGCGTTGAATAACTGACTCCTAAACATTGGCAAATATGGATGTTGTGATGGTCCAGCACTTTCTTTTAATTGCATGTTTCAGGTGTTTTAGCTTGGTAGGTCTTGTACTATAAACTGTATCCCCTAGGTAACCCAACAAGTAAAAATAAAGTATGGTCAAGTCCGATGAACGTGTAGGAGGCTGAATGCTACCAATTCGTTTTATCCAACGGTTAGGTAACTTCTGACATCGCAATGATAAAAAAGAGGCTGGAGGAGGTGGTGGCTCAATCTTTTTTAAAGTAAAAGTCGTTGTTTCCAAATAGCGTCAGAAGTGTAGGTATAATTTATGTCCACAATATGTCGAGATATGCGTGGCTGGTAATTACTCCATTAAAGAAAAATTGTCCAACCAAATTCCTGGATGTTATATACTCCATACTATTAATCCTGGTACCATGTTTATCTACCTAAACGTGTGGATTTTCAATGCATGCAGTTGTGTCGATTTACTTTCCATTTCAGCTTGAAGGAAGCTTCATCGGACTATACGATTCTGTTGGAAAACTTCGGCTTCATTGATTGAAAACATTCACAAAATTCGAGTCAGCGATCAGGGTCGTTTTCAGTCATGGCGTCTAACAACAGCCTCGGAATGTAGCTTTTCCATTGGGACGACTTTGAAATCCGGAGAAATCCTAATTTGTTCATCCCTGTCTCACGAACAAATTGTCTACCTGATTTCTGTGGAGATAGAACAAATCTTTGCAATTGAGTTTTCGTCGCTCGCACGAGGTTACGTCATCCAGATCTTTGCTTTTGCAATTCTTGAACACTCACACTAGCACTGGAAGCTTGTAATGGCGAGACTTGTTGGCTTTGTACCAAATACCCAGATCTATTGCCATTGGACTTTGACCGCATTCTCACATATCTAATACTATTTCACAACACTTTGTCGTTGCTCCAGTGACGAATGATTACGCAACATGGGTTCGTTTGTTCTTTTTAAATGGTAAAATTTAGAAACTTATTCAGCATATACATATACTCTTTTGGAGACGCACTGTATTTCAATTTTACCTTTTTTGTCGACACTTTCTTTCGAAGATTCCTCTCATCTATTTGATGCCTGCAGCATCACGAGGATTTCAGATAACATCTGGATACTTGTGTGCCCGCTTGATCCCAACGCCTGTAAGAGGATCTTCAGGTTTATATCTCACCAACATTTTCACTATCTTTAACTCACCACTTTCTTTGCATATCTCTTCTTACAATCATTCTGGCAGAGATGCCTTCGTTGGTAGATATCCCGCTCTCATTTCCCACTCCTTGTAAAAACGAGGGAAGAATAAAACTAACCTTGGCCCCGATCAAGACACTCACCACAAAATAATAAATATTAATTAGCAACTACCTACTTTCCTTGAGCGTCCTCCCTTAATGATGGTTGCGTGCCCTTGATGACTAAGAGGCAATACCAGTCAAGTTTGGTCATCAGTTGCCTGGTCCCTGGTAAGTGTCCTTCTCATCGCCACCCTTTGGACGAAACGTGGACGCTAGAAAGAATATCAACAGCCCCAAAGTAGACCTGCAAAGATCAACAGCAGCTTAGTCAATCTTTACAGATCAGCATTCCTAGATGCGACCTGTAAAGATCAGCAGCCCCAGACTACACCTGTAAAGATCAACAGCCCGGACACGACATGTAAAGATCAGCAGCCCAGGAGACTACCAGTAAATATCACCAGCCAATGACTCGATTTGTAAAGATCAGCATTCCTACAGTCAACCTGTAAAAATTAGCATCCCGAAATTTGACCTGGGAAGATCAGAAACCTAGGAGCCGATATATTAAGATCAGCATCGCCGGAGTCAATCTGTAACGATTAAAATCTACGGACTCGACCTGTAAATTTAAATCTGAAGCTTCAAGGCGAAATGTAAAGATCAACAGCGCCAGAGTAAACATATAACGATCAGGAGCTTCTTGTAAAGATCAGCAGCATCAGTTGGGCCAATAAAAATTAGCAGACCCGGAGAAGACCCATAAACATCATCAAACCCGAAGACGACCTGCAAAAATCAACAGCCCAGGAGTCGACGTGTAAAGATCAGCAGCTCGACGGTGGCCTGTAAAGATCAGCAATCTTGGAGTAGAGGATGAAAGAACAGCAGCAGTGGAGTGGACCTGTAAAAATGAGCATAATCGGACTCCAGCTATTAAGATTAATAGCCTCGAAATCGCCATGTAAAGATCCGTGTTTCCGTCACATTACAAAATTGAACACAGATCGAACAAAGGTTTGCGATGGGCAAACTGAGCTCGAGGTGAATGCAAATTGCATTTTAAGATTTTACGCCCCGGGATTCATCTAATCCATACATTATACTACTGACAAATGAATAATAATAATTTAATTTACTTAAATATCGCCGTCATTTTGTGCGGCATGGATGCACTAGTTAAATATAAATATTGAACAGTTTTGCTCTGGTTGCTAACTTTACACAATGAACTTTCAAATGAAAGTGGATTTGATTTAATTTGTTAATAAATCAAATTCAATCAATCCATACTTTTTAGTATTATCGAGTCAACGACAGTATTGACTACTCGGAGTGAATTTGGAGGAGGTTGAATGTACACATAATCTGTATTCATGAAGATTGCGGGCAAATAGATTGAATTTCGTGTTTTAATAATGTAACAATTAATTTAACCATATTAATTGAATATGCGAAATTTTAGGGTAACAAATAAAAATGGAAGTATTCACCTCAGTGAGAATCTCTAATGATAATTAATTTGGTCTAATATCAATGAATTTATTCACTTCACTTTAGGCACAGTTAAAACACTAATTAAACAGAAATTTATAATTAAGATTTGCCCTTTATATTAAAGTTAGTGTCCTGACGCAGTGAATTAAATACTTTTTGAATTCGGTGAAATTATACGAGAAATGCGTGTGGAACTGGCCGAGTAAGGGAGAAGTACTTTAGCTTCTCACCTAGAACATGGACCCCAGTTGCAGCCAAATCTCAGGATGGATAAAGTAGCAATTATCGGGGCCTTTTCTTCTGGAACTGCGAGGTGGTTATGAACTGAGATTAGTGGAATATTATTACAATGAAGAAGTCTTTAATGTCAGGCATTATTTCGAGTTTTCTCGGAGTAAACAACAATGGGGTGAACTCAGAGTTGACTGATCTTGACTGATCTCAGGCTTTTTTTGACAAACTGTTTTTATTTCCCACTATTTGGGAGATTCTGATGTGTCCCATATTGGAAAAGGATTGCGTTACCAGGGCATGATGCTTCTGGCGGAAACACGAATAAGCGAATGATGATCTTTTTTGGAGAACTAGAGAAGGATATTCATTACATTCTCTACTCTCCCCAGTGGGTGCCGGAAGCCCTACCAGAAGTTTGCCTTCTTGGAGGAGCATGATCGTGTATGTATGTGCAAATTGTATGGGAAAGGAGGGGCCAGCGTCCCCCCCGTATTTTCTCGAAATTCTGATCGAGTACTCCTTACAGAATATCTATATTTCTTCGTTTTTCTTTGAGTTTCTTCGAAATACACGTTTTTTATTATTTCCTCAATGTATTTTTCTGAGGTTAGCAATTTCAAAAACATTATTTTTGAAATCTGCAAACAATTCATTTACTCTATATAACAAATGTTTTGGATTAGTATCTTGTTAAAAGTAAAATTGCATTCCTAGCTTCAGTTTTTCTGATGATGCTAGAGAGTTTCTTCCAAAATAGCCAAACAATAATTCCTTATTGTTCATTCTGTTTTAACGATCATTTCTTAACCTCCATGCCTGCTCATTCTTTAATAGGTTTTTAATTAGTATAGTGGGGGGGGGGAGCGTACTTGAAGGTAACACTTCACTAGCTTTCCCCAAAACACGTATTTTGCAAGTATCGTCAAATAGATTAATTTTCATTTTTTCGCTATATAAAACTTCCTTTCCTAATGTTTTCTCATGCCGAAAGTGATCCTTTAGAAAGGTTGCCCTTTCAGCAACATACGTTTCACGAATATACGTTTTTTTTCTAACCCAACACTTTGAAAGTCACTTTGGTGTAGGAGTCTCTTCAAAAAGTCTTTGAACCATTAAGCAAATCTACAGACAAAACTTAACCACTCCTTCTTAGTGGTGGTGTGTGCTTCATCTGTAAGTTCTATACATTATTACAAAGCGAAGTTGGTAAAAATTTGAGCTTGCTCCCACTTATTATGTCTTCATAATTTTCCTTGCATGTGCCCATTGTGAGAAAATATAGTGGTAGAAATGTTGGCAAAAAGTCGACCAAAAGGAGTCGTATTAAGGAATTTGATTTTGAAGCTTATTCTGCAAAGTCCTGAAGAATCAGACAGTCTCCTGAAAAAATCCAGAAAGAATTATTGGCGAGAAAGTGTTATTTCAACTTGCCTTTGACGGGAATTCAACAGGTTTTTATACATCTGATTGACTGACTGTATATATAGTGAATTGCTTTCTCTCCAAGCTCTTCTTGACGGAGCTAATATAACCGAAGATCTTCTATCACAATTAAAAGTGTGTCTTCGTGACACATGCGACATACATCTGCGTCAGTGTAGGTGGTGCGTTGGGTACAAGCTTACAAAATTGTACGGCGGCTCAGTTGACATCCCTCAAAAAACAGATCATTTCATCAACCTTAGCTACACGATTTTAGCTAAGCCTAAATTGATTTCCTTAACTCGGGCCTAAACTGCCACTATATGATTAAGTAATTCCCTTTATCTAAGAAAATTTAAATAGAGATCCTCCTCGAAGACCTAGTCAAGCTCAAACGAGACCGAAAAGTCGCTATTAATCCCAACCTCGCTACTGAACTCTCCGCAGAGTCGAATAAATGCCGCGGCCACAACCGGAGCTCCCTTATCACACCTAAACTCAGGCAGGCTGCAAAAGAACTCAGAGAGAACAAGGATATTGTCATCCGGAGAGCCGATAAATCCTCAATCTATGTTATCCTGAGCCAAGAAGAATACCTCAACGAGACGAAAACAATACTGCACGACACCACCAAATTCAAGAATATAACGCGGAATCCCATTAACGATTTAAAAATGAAGCCCAACAAACTCATTCGAAAAAATAACACCACCGCCAACCCTATGAATATTCTTCTAATTGAAGGCGACTTAAGGATGAGTTACGCCTACGGTAAGTTAAAAACGCATAAACCTGAAAATCCCCTTCGCCCCATCATAAGTCAAACCCTAAGCGTGACTTATTATCTGGCAAAAATTTTCAACTCGATCATCGTGCCCTACACCCATCAGACTATATGCTGCCCTCTTCTTCAACTCTTCTAGATATCCTTCAGACTTCTAAACCAGCAGCCGTACTAGCTTATATGGACGTATAATCTCTATTCACAAATGCTCTCGTTGATGAAACCATCGAATTGATAACCAATGCCATTTACCATACTGAAGGCTTCACACCCCTCACCATTCTCGAAGACATATTGCGACAGTTCCTCCAAGCATGTACAAAAAAAGCCCCGTTCTATGTACAGTCCTGATGGGAAAATGTACGTGCAAATCGATGGCATCGCGATGGGGTCACCCCTTGGCGTCCTATTTGCCAATATTTACATGGGCTCAGTTGAGAACAAGTTTTCAAAGGCAATATAGCGCCCAAGCCTCCCAGCTACGCGCGCTATATCGATGACATAATTTTGAATAAGAATAACTTTGAACAAGTGAACGGCCTAGTTGAAACATTCAAAAACAACTCGTGTATGAATTTGACCCACGAAACAGAAGATGAAGGATCCTTTCCCTTCTTTGATATGCTCATAACTGCCAAGGAGTCCAAATTTGTGACCCACGTATACGTTAAGGCCACAAACTTGGGCTTCTGCTTAAACGGTTCTTCTGAGTGTCCTGAACTTTACAAGAGATCAGTCATCGATGCCTTAGTTAACAAGGAAATTTCTCATTCATCCTCGTGGACGGCTGTCGATCTCAAACTTAATAGGGGTTTCTCGAGTTCTCGTCAACAACGGCTATCCACAAGAATCTATCTACGCCACCATGAAAGATAAAATGAACTTGGCTGCTGGTCCTGGCGTCAGGTCTACTCCGAAAAAGAATAATATTGACCTTTATTACAAGGCCAATATGAACACCGGCTATCGTGAAGACTAAGAGGCTCTTAAAGCCATTTTCCATCGTAATGTGATCCTAACCGACCCTAATACGGATATACATCTAATTATATACTACAGGACCTAAGAAAAAAAGTAGTTGCATCATGAAGAACAGCTGTATCCCTTCGACGAGCAAACTCCACGAGACTAACGTCGAGTACGAATATTCCTCCAAAGTCAATGAATGCGAACACCGCAATTCAAAGTAAATCGGCGTAATCTCCACAACCCTGTCAAGGCGAGTGAGAGCTCACCTTCAAGATGGTGCGATTAAAAAACACGCCCTCTCTCATGGCACTACCCTAACCAGTAAAAAACTGAATAAGGACACCTCTCTCATCCTGAGACTCCAAAAGCGCAGAAGATTGCGGATGACCGAAGCCGTCATCATTCTAATAAATAAACCGGCAATTAACGTGCAACTTCAGCCGGAAACCATACTCGTGATATCTCGGTGTCTCCGAGTTTACCGCCTTTAAAAGAAGCACGTTTTCAAACTATCATTTTCCTTTGCCTCATTTCCCAGAGAAATAGATCGGAGCGCCAAATAATCAGAAATGAAATGAAATGAAATTAAAATAGAAGTGGGAGATAAAGAACAGCTCTTCCTACCCTTTCCCCGCCCCGTTTGCCCCTCATGGAGCGGCCAAGAAGGGATGGGGAGAGGCCCGGTACTCCTTTGTAGACCCCCATAGTCACACTTTCTAGAGCCAAAGTAGGCTCCAAGCACTGTAAGTACGGCGGATAGGAGTGAGAGGGAGAGGAAGAAGAAGGTTTTAGGATAGGACGGCGAAGAAAATAGTTGGAGACAAAAGTGGACTTAGTTAGTCAAGGGATCTATAACTATAACTTTGCAGTTTATCGTGACCCCTGTCCCAAATATCTACTGTGAGTCCCATGTGCGAATGGGATAGTAAAAACGAATAGATGTTGAAGGTTGAAGGAAGTAAGAGGTTTGCAAAGAGATGCTAGTTGTCTCGAGGTCAGGCTTATCTCTGTCCATTTTAGGTAGTATGGCTAGCGTAATAAAGTTAGAAAATTTGTATTTGCTTCAGTGTCCCGCTTTGTTGTTATTTTTATTTTTTTATTTTTTGAAGGGGTATATGTATCTATTTTTAATATGTCTAAGTAGCGTTGATATTTATGAGGCGTTCAAACCGTTATTAGTAATTAGTCTTACTACAAACTGGTGTAGGTTTCTCTCTCTATCTATTCCTTCGTATTCCTATCCTAGTTATAATTGACTATATGCTATTCCCTGGTGATGCTTCGGTTATTTAATTACTCTTAGTCGTCGTCGAGTATTATTCTCTTTCTCTAGGTGTAGATTTATTCTTCGTCCCCTTATTCTCGCATCTCCTCTTTTTTCACTTAGTTGTCTCAGCGCAAATATTTGATCTACACACCCTCACTCGCATCCTTTCGAATTTGAACCACGTTTGTATATCTCAAATCGTCCTCTTCTTATCCGTACTTCATATGCTGCTTTCCTACTATATTTAATCTCCTCTTTCACTTTCCTTTTAAACTCCTTGTATGCATTCAAACCGCATCTCCATGACAACTTCATCTACCCTATTTAGCATTTGCAAGAACGACTCATCTTTGCTTTTCACTACAAATCATCCACACACAAGCCTTACATGACCTACCACACTTTTAAAAATTAATTTCAGATTTGTTCCATTTCCATACTTACGCTTGTTTCTTCTCTTCTACTCTCAACCATTCTCACATACTCTCCTGATTTTCTCTGATTATATAACCTTTCACTTCTGATTCTCCCTTCAGTTCCAAAATTCCTCACCTTTTCTCATCAATGTACCAACCAGTTTAAACATGCACAGCACAATCATTTGATTTGATAGTTCCACAATCATACCTTCCACATTTTTTCACATCAAATACGCCGCGCAGCATATTATTTAAGACTTTGCACAGATCAATCTTACTATTAACTTCGCTCCCTCTCCTAGACTCAACCTATGTGGATTTATGTACATCTTTAAGCTGAAAAAATGTGTTTGCTACACTTATTTCTTTCAGCACAGAATCCTATGAGCTTCTCTTAATTTTCCTTTTTCTCCGTCCGTACTATTTGCTCAAGATATCCTTTCTCTAGTATCTGCCATCACCATCAACCGAGACCCAGCCCACTTCCATTCACCACTCCTCCAAAGTTTTTACACAACCTCTCCTTCTCAGCCCCACTCTTATTATTAAATGTTCCATACACTGTGTATAACTACTTGCAGTTCTACCTTTGCAAAGTTCAATTTCATCCACATAATTCTACAACTCCCACATTCGGACCCAACCATTGTATCACACACAAACTCTTTATTCTCTTTCTTGTTTGTATCATATACAGCAAACGTTTGCGTAATTTAATGGCATCCAAAGTCCATTCTCCTTTTTTATATATCACACATACCCCTCACGTTCCATACACCCAATCGATTAAAACAATGACGCGGATTAACCGGCCTGATTGGACGAGAGGTCCGCGACAGCCCCACCCATTACCCTCATTGTGTATCGCGCTCGTAGAATTTAGCTTCCGTCTTTCCAGGTCATCGCTCCCCTATCCAGCCGGAAGAGGGTATGTGTATTCTTCCTGCTCCACATAAAGGCAATCTGTGCTTCAAGCTGTCATTTCTACACTTGCTCCGGAAGGATTCACATCCCTACATAATATCACAACTTTTATCCATAGTCATTGAACCGCAGATTGCAGGGTAACGAATTTGGTGGAAATTGAGAAAAATGTTGTAATAGATACAGCTACAAAATTTGATAAAAAAATAAAGGAATAATAACAGATTTTACGAACGTTTACAATCACAAAGTATTCCTACCCTATGGGATTTGATAACTAATAGTCAATAGTATGAGCATTTTGTTTAATGAGGCTCCTCAAATTATTATTATAGTTATTAATTTAGAAATGTTCCCCAATTCATCGGTATTTTCGAGATGTCTCGACTGGACGTAGACCTTCCATCCATGCGCTAAATATGTTATTGGGTGAGGTTTTCAGGCAGGAAGAAACCAAATTCCATGTGTGATTTTGCTCGTTGTCATGTGAATTTCCAATATTCTTTCTACGCCAAGCTGCAGAGAAGGAATCTTCTGATATTATCCAACAATCTTCCTGTTGTATTCTTTATTCATCGTTCCGTTGAATCGTTGAAGTTTACCAACACCTGTTGAACAGAAACTGCCCCTCCCCCAAATAATATGTAGATCCAGTTTCATGATTTATTTTGGAAACCGTGTATGTTTTAAGACCAGCCTTGCCACTTTTACGCCAAACATACCTGTCATAATTTGTGCCGAACAACTAAGTCATCGTTTCATTTAACCATAGAATATGGCCCTCAAAATGGAAATCCATATGATCTTTGACGCGTTCTCAAAAGAATGTTTTCTATTTTAGGTGTCCTCCTCGGATAACGATCATATATTTCCACTTTATGAAACATATTGGACACTGTTCAAACTAACATCGACGTCTTCATTTACTAAATGATAGTGTTCTCCCTTCTAATTATCATTGGGTTATTTTGAGTAGATCTTAGATCCTCTGAACCGCACGGAGTGGAATCTTTGACGACCGGAAGGTGGGAGGTATGCCGTTTCATCCAATTCCTTAAACTTTCGATTTCAGACAGCACTATAGATATAGGGACATTTATTTCTCTAGAAAACTTCCTCTAGCTCATCTTTTACTTGAATTTTACAATTACAGCGTGACTCCCCCGAAACGGGCCCCAAATTTCGATAGGCCTCATTTCTTAATTTTCTGCAAGGATTGAATGAAACTTTGGTGATAACTAATTGAATGTGTTTGACGCAGTATATTCTTTGCTCGAGCTCCCATTGAGATCTAGTTGTGTTCACAGGCGTTGCTTCTGTCATGTCCTACAAGGTAAGGGTGATTGGTGAATGAATGAAGGATATATCACAAAAAGTGTGTACAGGCCCGTTTTGGGAGGGTCATCCTCTATTCTCGATTTGAGGTTGGAGGACAGTTCTTTTCATTTCGCAATAATGATACTTGTATAAAATATAAATGTCTAGAGTGTTATTACTCCTTTATATGTCTAGAAAACTTGTCAAAATTTTATAAACGTATCTTTTAATAGATTCCTCTCAATGCGCTAAAATCTTGTTAGGCTGCAATGGATGCAGCCTAACTATAGCGAAAATATTTGGTATAATGAAGGAGTGTGAATCCTTTGTCCACAATTGAGTAATCTTCGTCAATTTTAAAATATATTAACTGTCATGTTTGCCCCTACTCGTCAAAGTGGACTATTAAGAGATTGTGTGAGTTTATAACTAACGTAAATCTTAGTCATGACCTCAAAGGTTGGGAGTGCGATGAGAAATCAGGGAGTGGCCACGAACACTCTTCGTCACTTTTGACCATGAAAAGCTCCCTAAGTTGGTGAGAGTTGGTTGGTATCGCTACCGTTTTACGACATGCGTGCAAATATGTCACCATTGGCATTGCTTCGGCCACACTAATAGGACTTGTTAGCGTGCAAAGTCGAGTCAACTAGAAATCTCTTATTTGCTGCGCCAAGTCATCCTAACACGATATAGATTTAACAGGTGAGACCGTGGAGCAGTTCATGGAGATTTCTAATGACTCGATTTTGCACCCCGATGAGTTCTATTAGTTTCGGCGATGCAATAACAATGAATGCTTTAAAACGGTAGCAATACCAACCAGCTTGCACCAACTAATGAAGCCTTTCACAGTCTTAAGTATTCGAAGCCCTTCTTTGATTTATAATCACTCGCTTGATCTCGACAGCCTCTTGCTCTGCAAACTCTTCTTTGATATTCTATAAACAAGCATTCATTGTCCAAAGAGGGCTTACAAAGGCCGCTTTGGCAGAGGCAGCCGCATTCCTCATAAGGTTGCCGTCCACGAAACAGGAATATTTGGTTTCCTATCGAGAATTCTGCTTAATGCCTGATCCCGATAAAACGTTTCTTGTGTACAGCATGCCTCAATGAGTAGAGCGAATAACTAAAAAACTAAAGTTGCAGGCTCGAAGACTCCGGACAGTCGACTCACAAGGAATATACCTTTGGGTTGTCATTTACTCCATTAGAGGGTGCCCAGTGGTCAGAAATGCAAAAACTGATCTGGTGACCTGCCGACTTAAAACCCGCACTTTCACGTAACCCCAAAGGGGCCAAGAGACCGGATTAGAGAGCGTTGGCCTAGCCCTTCCTCGGAATGGAAACTGACCTCAAGGCTTGTGAGGTCTCATTTGAATGAGGACAACTCGTCTCCTTTTAAGCCATGGGAGGCCCGTATTTCCCTAGAATGATCTTTCCCAAGAGCGACACAATCCCCTGAATCACTCTAGAATGGTCTCTTGCAACCTGAAAGCGTCTAAAGGGGTTGTTTTTAAAGGTTTTAAAGACTCTTTCTGACACGGCATTAAGAAGTGAGATAGACGAAGAAAAAAAAGCAATACAGGAGAATGGGTACTCTTAAAAAAGGGGCTCATAGAAGCTCATGAGCGAAAGCACCAGATTCAATAGTCGCGGCAAAGAGTTGAGGTTAATTCAGTGAGACATACTTTCTTTAGGGGCACTCTGGCCTGGAAGACTTTAGGTGTCTCCAGGTATCAGTTTTAGCAGTCTACGCTGTGTACCTCCCTGCGGGTATCATTATAATCAACATACGTCCACCAGGATGGACGCCATCTCGGATAACCAAACCCATAATTCTCTGTTTGCGGATATTATTCACATCTCTCTGGGTTTCAAGGTTTGGGTATATTGGTGTTAGCTGTTCTGTTTTCTTATGGAAGGTGACATCAAGGTTAGTTTTGATTTTCTGCTTGGTTCATGTGGTTCTTGTTATATTGAAGTTTTGCTTATTGGCTTGATCAGTCTGAAAAAAGTGACTCTAGTGATTATTACTTTACTATGTCTGGGGGAGTTTCGTGCAATATGGGGATGATTGGAAGGTTGGGTAAGTGGAGCCTGACATTCTGCTGTTGATTTGAAAGGTTGTCTCTGTAGTGGTGGGCTATGTAGCTTTGAAGTGTAGTTAATACTAAGGGGAAGTGTGTTGGTGTTAGGCTGTAGCATGTGTATGATTGAGAGCATATCTTAGTGTATAAGTGTGTTCTTATCATATTATTTGCATATATATTGGGATAAATTTGTTTTCTGAGTGTACTAGAGGTTAATTGGCTGAGGAGCTGTACAAATGCTTATATCTTGTGATGTTTCAATCAGTTCTCCACATATTGGCTATCTATATAATTGAACTCTATTTTTATCCGCTTTATTCATAAGCTCAACAATTAGTTGCCCTACGTTGCACCCGTTCAATTAGCGCTCAGTTTCAATGATCAGGACAAAAAAGGATTTCTAAAAATGACAAATGTTATCTTTTGACTTAAACGTGAAAGAAAAAGGGCAATTTATCATTTTTATTATTACAAATTTGAAGCCAACTGGAAATGTAAGAACACTCTCGACAATTGTCTTCAGCAGAAAATAATGCAACTTACTACTGAAAATGAAAAATGCAAGAAATTAATAATGAGAAAACTCAAGCAAAAACGCATGCAATGAGTGATAAGGAAAATTACATACCTCATAAAACCCCGTAAGGGGCGCGGCGATTTGCAACCTGGACGCCGTGCTGACGGGATCCAGCGCTCCGTCCGGCCCCAGCTTAGCCTCTCTTCCTTCCTTCAGATAGCCTGTTTTTCTTCCCTACCTCGTCGCTTTTCACACAACCTCTCCCACAACTTTCTCTGGTCAGCCTCTAATTTCACAGGGTAGATGCTGACCTTCTTTTCAAGCCAACCGTCCCGGATCGGGGCTGAGGGGGAAGGGGAAAACGTTTCCTAACCCCTGAGCTCCGGTTCGGGATGTTTTTTTTTTAACAATCTGCTTCATCCCCACCCATACCTTCCTCACATCCCCTTTTCCTCTCTTCTTCACAATCTATCCTTTTACGCCGTGTTCAAGGTGGAGCCGCCATGCCGATGGACTGCCAGGCCTGAAAGCACCTCTTGCAGTGCGGGCAACTGTGAGAGGTGAGGAGCTATTGCGTCCCGCAGAAAATTTAGGGTCACCATGCCCAATGATGCACAACCTAAAAAAAAACAACCCTCAACTTCCCCTTGCTGATCAACGGAGCCGCTCTCGGGCAGCTCCACCGAAAAAATGGAGGTCAACCCCCTGTGCTTGCGCAGGGGACCCCCATATTTCTTCAACAGGAGAGGAGGCTTACTCCTCTCCTACGCCTACGGGTGTAGGGGACTCCTTCTCACTCCCTTTTCTGGAGGTGCTTTCGGGCACCTCCCTATTTCCAGCGGCAGTCCCTCCTTTTCTTTGTAAGGGGACTGCCAAGAAAGCCAGCAGGCAGCCCATTGCCGACCGCCCCTCGTGTAAGCGGCTTGGTAGGGCAAACCACCTTAGGGGGGGAGAGGGAAGCCAGGGTCAAGGCCTGTGCCTCCCCACACAAGACTGGCGACACTGCCAAGGGGACCTGCGATGTTCTGGGAGGGGATGGCCAACTGGAGGCCCCTCCTGTGATAAACATAGTCCTTGAGAAAACCCAGCCTTAGACGGTAGGGCCTTCTACGGGGTGGAATCCAGGCTCGGCGCTAAACACCGAACCCAAATCCGCCCCTATGCAAGGTCCTCCTCAAATTGCTATGGTTTCTGAGGCAGTACAAGGAGGGAAGGGATCTCCTCCGGACGGTGCCCCTGCGACTACTAGGACCTTCTTCATTTCAGAGAAGGACCTGGCTGAGGCCGGTCCATCTTGCCTAGGGGCTTCTGCCGGAGGAGGTGAGAAGCGGGTTCATTCCCCTTCCTCCTCTCCTAAAAAGAAGAAAAGGACAAGAAAGTCTAAAAAGACTCGGGGCTCCTCTCCATCCGCGAGGGCTACGGGGACGGATGGGTCTGCCACCACTTTGGCAAGCGATAAAGCCAAGAGCAGCAAATCCGGCCCCTCTGCCCCCCCCGGGTGCGGAGCCCCTGACTATGACAAAGACAAAAAATGCACAAGGCGGAGCTTCGATGACATCGGGGCCCCTAATTCAAAGGTTACCTGGCGTTTTCGAGCCAGCTGGCTTTAAACACCTCCGCGGTATTCGCTCCACTGATGGCACCATGTTGGCCAAGGGCAACATGATCCATCAGAGGAGACGATTAGCTAGTGAAATTGGTAGAGAGCCGAAGGTGACCCGTTTCTCGGGCGGGAGCCTTCTGGCGAATGCGGCGAATCCCGCCGAGGCGGCCAAGATAAGTGCTCTTCGGACACTTCATGGCACCCCGGTGAGTGTGACGCCGCACTCTACCATGAACTTTGTGAAAGGAGTAGTTAATGCGAGGGAACTCGTTGACTACTCCATTGAGGAAATCACCTTAGAGCTGGCCGACCATGGGGCGGTCAAGGTCGAACGTGGAGGGGCCTCGAGACCCCTTCCTACACTCTTCGTCACGTTCGACTGTGACAAGCTCCCTGAGTCGGTGCATCCCGGTTGGTACCGCTACCGCGTAAGGGCATTCGTGCCACTGCCACGGCGGTGCTATTACTGTCACCGCTTCGGCCATACGAATTGTTCTTTTTAGACGTGCAAAGTCGGGGTCACCCAAAGTTTGTGTAAATTACTCCAAGGCCGCACACGATAAGTCCAAATCGTGTGTGGCCAAGTGTGTCAATTGCGGAGAGCTGCACCCCGCTTTTTCGAAGCAATGTGGTGCATATCTCCTTGAAAAAGAAATCCTGGCCGTTCAGGCCCAGGATCGACTCTCATTCCGCGAGGCTAAGGACTTGGTCCTGGCGCGCCCGGCTCTGCCTGGAACGTCATATGCCTCAATAGTTAGAAAGGCACCCTCTGCTCCTGGCCCATCCAGGCCAACGAGCACGGTTGTTTCCGCGCCCATTCGGATCCCTTATGCGGGCTCTACTCAACCCAAGCGCTCCCCTGGTAAAGCTGGCGGCAAAAAGGGTTCACACCCAGCCCCGGATAAAACCAGGGCTCCCCCCCTCTTCCCCTAGCGGACCGTTTCCCGTAAGGCAAAACGGCCACGCGCCTCCACCGAGTCGTTAGACTCACAGGAGGCAACACCCCTGAAGATGGTCGCTAGGATATCTTCCGGGGTTCCTAAAGCTGTCCCCCGAAAGGAGGACAGCAACAAAGGAGCTGCGGCTCCTTCGCCCACTCCCCGAAGTGAAGCGAGTGGCTCGGAGACGGTGGTTCCTCGAAAAGAGGGCCCACCGCCTCCGAAGCCGCAACGCCCGCCTAAGGTTTCGAGGCGGAGGGAGGAAAAGACTCGCATGGCGAGCCAAACCTCCCCCAATATGTCATCGAAGGCGACGGCACCTTCAGCGCTTTGTCCGGCCAACAGCGCCCGGGGTTGTGTTCCCGGAAAGCGTAAGGCCATTCCCGTGAGGGTCTTCAGTTCGAGGTGGCCCCCGCGTCTTTTCCGAGCTAGGCCAGGAGGGCATATTCCTTCAATCGAATTGCCGTAGACTCCGGGACATCTGGGAGGAGCTGCGGCGCTGGTATTGTCCCGTTCTCGTTAGCTATCTTTTTGCAGAAGACCATGCTAGGCGCGTGCCCCCTGCCCGCCCTCCCGGGGTATAAGGGTCTTGCGAACCCACTACCGCAGGATGGCCGGGCTGGGGGATGCGCGATTTACACCCGGCATGATGTCTCCATTCTTCCTTTCTCTTTAGATACCTCCTTTCAGGCAGTGGCTGTGCAGCCGCACCTGGATAGGAGGTATACTATCAGTTCTGCGTACATTCCACCCTCAGCTGACTTCGAAGGGGGACTTCCGCCGCGTCATGGCACGGTTGCCGAGGCCCTATCTCTTGCTTAAAGATCTGAACGGCAGGCGTCCTCTCTGGGGAGATTACTTCATAAATCCCAGGGGACAAGTCCTTGCTAATCTGATCGAAGAGCTTGAGATGGGTGTCCTAAACGTAGATGAGTTTACGCATCACTGTCCGAGAACCGCTTCATTTTCTTGTCTTGACCTATCGATGTGCTCTTCGGATGCACAGCCTGATTTTGATTGGGGAGTAGTCGATGACCTCCATGGTAGTGATCACTTTCCCATTCAAATATCATTTTCAGGGCAACTGCCGCCTGAGAGACCACCTCGGTGGTGCTTGGCGCGGGCACGGTGGCCTGCATTTCAGGAAATGACTGAATTTTCTATCTCAGTCAATGAGTTTAGGTCGATAGATGAGGCCGTTGAGTTCTTCTCCGGCAACCTCATCGCCGCGGGCCTGACTACTATTCCTAGGACGTCTGGCCGTTTTGCACGCCGACCACTCCCATGGTGGTCGGCCGAGTGTGAGACGGCCTTCAAACAGAAGCATTATGCCTACATGCGCTATAAGCGCCGCCCGAACGATTTCACTGTTGCTGAATTTCGTCGGGCTAGGGCTAGGTTCCGGTATATTTCGAAGCACGCCCGGAGCTCTTCTTGGCGGGCATACGTGTTTTCACTAAACGGGAAGACCCCTTTACCTGAAGTGTGAAAGCGAGTCAAAAGGATTCGGGGCAAGTTCTCGCAGGACTCCCCTCCCGTTCTCCAGGAGAATGGGACCATAATCTCGGACCCCGCGTCCGTGGCGGAATCCTTAGCGATCCCTTTTTCCGCATTCTTTAGTCCGGATGCTGCTCCACCAGCATTCAATGCACGTCGTGATGTCGCGGAAGGCCGCCGGCTGGACTTTACCTCCAGAGGCGGAGAACCCTTCAACGACAAGTTTACTGTGAGTGAGTTGCGTTACGCTCTCGCTTCGTGCGCGGACACCACCCATGGTCCGGACGATGTCCCGTACGCCATCCTTCGACACCTGGGTGAGCGAGGCATGGCCTTTCTGTTAGATTTGTTCAACAGGATCTGGGTGGAAGGTCTTCTCCCAGACTTCTGGCGAATCGCTACTGTGCTCGCCTTTCGCAAACCGGGGAGAGATCACTCTACTCCGACGGGTTTTCGCCCAATCTCTCTAACCTCTTGCGTGTGCAAGTTGATGGAGAAATTGGTAAATGTTAGATTAGCCTTTTTCCTGGACAGCGGAGGCCATCTGTCTTCTGCACAGTGCGGCTTCCGCAAGTTTCACTCCACGTCGGATGCTCTGCTCCGACTGTAAAATGCCGTCTGCGAATCTTTCCTTCGTAGACAGCACTACGCCACGGTGTTCTTCGATCTGGAGAAGGCCTATGATACCGCATGGCGATACGGTATCATGGAGACTCTCCACACGATGGGAGTGAGGGGAAGCCTCCCAATGTTTATATCTGAATTTTTGCGAGATCGTCGATTCCGCGTACGGGGGGGGAAGCCCTCTCCGGCCCAAAGGAGCAGGGAGAGGGTGTTCCGCAGGGAAGTGTCCTCAGTGTCACACTATTTGCCCTGAGCATCAACGGCATCACCTCGGTGCTGCCAGGAGATGTTCTCGCTACGCTCTACGTGTACAACCTTTCGATCTCTTTTGGCGCGGCCCAGATGCCAACTCTGGAGCGTCGACTCCAACATGCATTGAACCGCGTCTCTCGCTATGCCGAAGCGCACAGGTTTCGGTTTTCTTCTCGCCAAGACTAAAGTGGTGCAGTTTTGCCGCCATCCACGGCTTCACCCCGACCCAGATTTGTTTCTTATTGGGGTGCGCCTAAATGTGTTTGAGTCGCACCGCTTCCTTGGTCTTGTATTCGACCGACACCTTACCTGGGAGGCTCATATTCGCAGCTTCTGGGTCTCTTGTACCCGCGCCTTGGACATTCTCCGTTCTGTGACGTTCAGCGCTTGGGGCGCTGATAGGGCTACTGCTTTACTTTTTTATCGATCCCTTGTACGTTCGAAGCTCGACTACGGATGCGAGTTTTATGCATCCGGAGCCGAGCGTTTATTGCGGAAGGTGAATTTGATCCACCACACCGGCCTTCGTCTCGCGCCCGGTGCCTTCCGCACTTCCCCCACTGAGAGCCTGTTGGTCGATGCTGGGGAGATGTCACTCACTCTGCGCCGCGTGCAGTGCATCGCTCGCCTGTACACGCGAGCATGGCGTCTCCCTCAGTCGCCAACAGCTCTCACTGCATGCGCAGCTGATCTCGATGGTGCCTATGCCACCGAAGGACGCCAGTCATACCCTAAGCCCTTCGTGTTTAGGGCCAGGAAACTCTTTCGAGTGGTAGATATAGCTCTCGGGCCGGTGGCGCCCCTGGTTCTGCCCAGGACGCCACCCTGGAGGGTACGACATTTGGCTATTTGTCGCCACGCCTCTGCTCTCAAAGTTTGCACTGCGCCGGGAGTATTGCATTCGACCTTTTTGGATTACACACCGAGTCACGCTGGAACCGTGCCGGTGTATAAGAATAGCTCCAAGTCCCAAGAGGGGGTCGGCTTCCACGCCGTATCCCCTCTGTTTGAAGTCAGCGGGGCTCTACCAGGCGCTGCGCCTGTCTTCACGGCCGAGCTGGTGGCAATACACTACTCGGTACGGGAGATTACGCGACATGCCCGGTTCGGAGACTGGATTGTGATCTATAGCGACTCACAAAGCGCCCTGAGTGCTCTCGGGGCATTGGAATCTCTGCATCCCCTGGTTCGCGATATCCGTGACGCCACGGTTTTGGCGAGCCGGGCAGATGTCGAGATTATCTTTTGCTGGGTTCCTGGACATGTAGGAGTTGCGGGGAATGAGCGCCCCGATGAGGGCGCCAAAGAGTCCGCGAGGACTCTGCGACCGGACCAGCGTTTCGTTCTTCCTCACACCGACTACATGGCAGGAATACGGGCAGCTCTTCGGACTGCTTGGCAAAGAAGATGGGAGACGGTCGAAGGGAACTTAAAGTTGCGTGCCATTGCACCGCGACTGTTCCCATGGACCTATCTCCCAATGCCGCGGCGGCTTAGGGTTGCTTTCTGTCGTCTCCGAATCAGACACACTCGTGTGACACATCGCTATTTGATGGAGCGCTCGCCTGCGTCCTATTGCAACGACTGCGTCGTCCCCCAGACTGTTCGGCACATTCTTGTCGAATGTCCCAGTCTGGGTGATTTTCGTGCATGATACCTGTCCCGGTACCGGGATGGGCGGGGTCGCTACCGCCTCTCCCTTGTACTCGGGGCAGATTCGTGCACATTGACTTGTGGACTTGTTGACTTCTTGGTGGAGGCCGGCCTTCTCCCTATTATTTAAGCAATGTTTGTTTTTTTTGTTTTGTTTTGTTTTTTGCATTTTTTTCCCTTTGGTTTCACGCTCCTGCTCCGGGGGACCTCTCCCTGACGCACCAGCTTGCTTCCTTTCCCCCTTTTTGGGGTGTTTCTTTTTTCTCTCTAATTTTATTTTAAAGTAGCCTAGAACTAGGCCAGTTTTAATACGGCGACTAATGCCCAAGTAGGCAGTCACCAGATGAGCTCTTAAAAAAAAAAAAAATTCCTCTCGAACAAGAAACAGACAAGACTGCCCACGGGCTTCATACTTATCGTCATTCCAATCTTTATGTGAATTTACATATCCGTTAGCAGGACATTGGCCACGATTAAAAAGGGGCGAGTTGAGTGGCACGGGAATTCACTAAAATAAACTTCTTCACTTTTCGGATTCCTTTACCATTATGCCTTAAACAGAGATGCCCTTGTTGGTCTCCTTTAAAAAAAATCGAATCCTATTCTTTTGCAGTTATGCTCAAATCGAAGGTAAATTTGGGAGGTGTTGCAAAAGTTCCCTGAAGTAAATAAAGCTGAATTTCTTTCACAAGAGATTGAAGGGGAAAAAACCCCGAGATCCTCCGAGGGACTGGTCGTATGTCCTATTCTCAGGGCCTGGTTTGAGGGCCCTTGTCGTTTCGCTTATCCCTACTTTCAGAAGAAATAATCAAACCCCGAGAGATAGAGTCAATAAAGGAACACAGGCAGTTCGAGGGGGAGGGGGGGGATTCTTTTTCGCTCTCCAAATCCCCCTTCTATTGTCCATTCGGCGTTTGTTTATGGATCTGGGAAAGACCTGCAACGAAATTTAATATGCCCAGCCCATGAGGTTATCACTAGCCACAGCTTTGCAGCTTTGTTCCTACTAACCTATTTTATTGGATTAAAAATAATTCAAGCCAATTCGATTAAATGCGTGCCACCCAATAGCTCGGAATCGGGCGGCTAAATTAACACATACATTCAGATCTGTAAAAGGTACCGAAAGTCTCATTACCCCATGTACAACAACTGTAATAATTTATTAATCTCTTCTATAATCAATAAATGTACTTTGGTTTCTTCGGGGTTGCAAGCGATCGTCGTTCTAATCTTTATGTGACTTTCAATATTCTCTCGGGAGACCTACGTTCACGATTTAAAATGACGAGTGTACCAATTAACTGAGTGGATGTTCCTTAAATATAGTTGTCATGATTTTTTTATCTTTCCTTACTCTCATATTAATTCTAACCTAAAACACCTTTTTTTTTACACAAATCTCAATTTACTTTTAAAAATATTTAAACTTTTCGCCCCTTTTTATTAGCTCCATAATTCCCAATGCTTAAGAAAGTTATCGTGAAGGCCTTTCATAAATCTCAGACTCGCCGTACCGCATTTTCTCAATCTTTTAATGGGACATCGAAATACTCAATAATAACAACTACATAATTCACATTCACGGCTCAGGGCTGGTTATGGGCTTAGGGTGGGGGAAAGGGAACAATCATGTCTTGGAGCTGGTTATGGGCTTGAGGATGGGGGAAGGTAACAATCACGGCTCGGAGATGGTTATGGGTTTTCGGGGAACAATCACAGCTCAAAGCTGGTTATGGGTTTTGAAAGAATATCATAGGTCGGGGCTGGTTAGGGGTTTTGGAGGAACAATCACAGCTTGGAACTATTTATGAGTTTAAGGCTAGTGAATGTGTGAGGCAAAAGTGGCGGTTTGAGGCTAATAAAGCCTGAAAGCTAAACATAATAAATAACTTAAGAATTACTAGAAAGTTAGTGATGCCTTGAAGAGAACTAGGCTTTAAGGCCAAAGATTCCTTGGCGAATGATCGACCCTGATCGAGTCCAGTCATTAATTAATTATTCTTGGTCATAAATTGGAGAGGAAGATCCGATTCGTCTCTTCTGTGCACCTGAGATATTGCAGTTTCCATTCCGCTGTCATGGTAGATGATAAAGAAAAATAAAAATAAGAAGAAGAAGAAGCAATGAAAGAAGAAGAAGAAGAAGAAGAAGAAGGAGAAGGAGGAAGAAGAGGAGGAGGAAAAAGAGGAGCAACAATAATAAGAGTAGGAGGAAGAAGAGGAATAGGAAGAAGAAGATGAGGAGAAGAAATAGGAGGCGGATGAATAAAGAGATTTATTTCCTAGTTTATATAAAGCCTTTAATTACCCCCAATGACCAAAGCAACCACCTACTTTCGGGCCCAAGATCAATACACTTTTGGTACATTTGCCTTTCCCCTAACTTCACCATTTTATTTAGGAAGCTCTTTTAAAACACTTCTAAAGACGATGCCTTCGTTAGTGTTCGAGTGATAATTAAAGTAAGAATAAAAAGAGGAAAACAATTGTGTCTTTAATTTTATAGATAAACCCAACGAGGGCATTTCGAACAGAAAGAGGGCAAGAAAATAGTGAAGTGAAAATGTGTGGAAGATATGGATCTGCGAAGCCTCGTGCAATCCTTATAGCAGGGGCGGGCGCCTTATCTTCTACATGCCAGCTGCAGCATGTGGTCGGGGGGAGCGAGCCCTTCCTCTGCGCCTACTACACCATCCACCCTCTTGCGGATAAGAAGGAGCTTTTCCCCTCATCCCCTACACCACAAATTCAATAAATAATACTACTAAAAATGATAATTCTAATAATGGCATTTATCCTTTTCTTTCATTCCTCCCTTAAATTTAATCTCCAAATTCCTTCCCCCAATGAAGCGGGTCTGTGTCCCCTCCGTCTTGTCTGATGCTCAAATGGAGTTTTCGTTCCTCCTTTTCTCTCAGTCCTCTGTCCAATAAGGTGGACTGATCCTTGGTGTAGGAATGATGGAGTTGCTGCTGTAGAGGTAGATGATAAGTTGAGAGATTTAATTTACATTAATATAAATGGCATTGTACACTTATCCCCCACCCTCCCCTGCCGGGATGTGTATTCATTTAACGCCATTTAAGAGTCGTCGTCGTCATGGCTTTGGTGAAATAAATTTTGTCGTCCATCTGATGATTCCAGTCCATTTCAGGCGAAGGATTCCTCTTTTCTTATTGTTTTTTTTTTAATTCCAATCTCTTTTTTTCTTTTTCCTGTTCCACCTCTGTTTTTTCGCGTCCTTTTAGTGCCCTTGATGCGCCTGCTGGATGACCGTGGGATGCCACTGATAGATAAGTGCTACAAGAGACGTTCCAGCATCAGTCTAAAATGTGAGGCCGAAAGTTTCCCTACGTAACACTTGAACGTCCACCTGCAATGGTTTCACGGCCGAAAGCGACTCAGCTACAAAGACCTTTGAAGGGAAAAAAGGTGGTGGAGGTTCAAGTACATACTTTTGCTAGTGGGTTTATAAAAGGATCGCTTAGTTAAAAGGATTACTCAAGTTTGAGTGTAGTTGTTTTTAGATAGTTTTTAGCGATCGTTGGATATCTATTACTTTGGAGACCTATAGATTTGGGTAGGTTCTCCCTCTTCCCCCATCGGAAAAGGCCACCACCCATTTAGAAAGCTTTAGACTAATGGAGAGTGGAATTCGGATTGGCTTCGTACCGCTTGGTCAGGAATCGTTTCTGGTGACGCGCGATCTTTGAGACCACTGCAGATCGCCCCTTTATGAAAGTAATTATTAAAATCATTATTATGTCCTTATTTATTTCTAGTGAGATTTTTTTTTAGCCACTGTATGTGTGGCAGGGATAATAACCCTACAATCTCGAGGTTTGTCGTAAAAACTGACTAAATCCGGAAAAAAGATCGCTGACATTCGACAAAATGCACTATAATGGCAATAGGCGGGGATGTCACGGACTCGTCCACTCATACCGTGTAGCCTTCATTTTCACAGACGTAATTTGATGGTGAAGCCGTGGAAGTTAGAGATAAAGGGTCATGGGATTATTTTTCAATTTTCACTCTCGACTCTTCCTAACTTCGAAAGAACTCCCCATTCTCCATCTCCCACTCAGCTCTTTTTTTGCGCATTATTCATTCAATTTTGACAATTTTTTTCCTACATTATTGATATTCTAACATAATTAGACTATAAGTCTACTACTAATGATCCTAAGGAATTTTTAAAATTAAAATATTGCTGTAGTAATTAGCAACATTTCCACTTTACTTCACCTTTAATCCTTGTGTTCACGTCCGTCGTTGAACTTCTTGGACATTCGTCTTTGTGTCGTGCGACTTGGGCCGATCGACCTGCTGCAATCCGCATCCATTTTTCACAATTTCAGGGTGTTCATGATCTTACCACCTCCGATACACCAATTCAGTTAATGGAGAAAGTGTCTCTAATCCGCTCTTCCTAAACATCAAACGACTCCTCGGTCTCCACACACTTTATACTCGCCCCACAACTCTTCCTCAACACGTAAGTGAAAAAAACTTTCGGATGCAAATACCATTCAAATTGCCACTTCGCAAGTATTTCATAAGATCACTTAAGCATGTTCAGGAGAGCTGCGTATCCCCCTCTTTAACACCCCAATTCTTCTTCCTCATTATAATTCTTATTGAAAAAATACGGTCGTTCGGTATGTATAAGGGACAAAGATATATAGAGTAGTTCCCTTCAGTAGTTTTGTTTTAAATAAACACCTTATGATTTAACCCTGTTCATTTATATTTTTATAATTTCTGTGAATAAATTCAGAAATTTTGCAGAAAGTTAATTATTGATAAACTCTTTTTATTCTAATATTATTAGTATTCCTTTTTATTGTTGGTTTCCTACCATATTGCTGAACAGCTGAGGTATTCTAGACGCTGCTTATGAAGCCAATAAAATAAAAACTCCTCGCTTTATCAGGAACTCCCTGATAATCTCTCCTTGTATGGCATTAATGTAACAAGAATCTCACCTGTTTGATATAAAAACAACTGAATGAACGAGAGGTCGTTTGAATATTCCTGCATAAATTATAGCCACAAAGGACCTCACATTTCATCGTATTTCCCATTTATTGTTTGCCACTTGAATCTCAGCAACTGAAAAATGGAATATGTTTTATTGAATTTTATCGTATCATGTCACTGCATTCAGTAATTACGGGAGTCTGACAATTACTTAAATCAATTGGATATGTGATGAACGATTTATCTTTTTTCTTTAGGATATATTAATTTAGAAATAAAATGAGATTCTACACTCGGTTACGTCTTTACGCGAAAATGGCGCGCTAACATTCTTTAATTAATTTAGAGAATGGGAGGTGCATTATGAGCCTCTATTGGACATGAATTTAAAAGCCTATGCGGGGATTTATGATGGACAAGCTTTTTTCATCGCAAATGTCATTCACGTTTAAATGGTCTTTATCCCTTGCTCTTACATCAAAGGTCACTATTATACACGTCTTTAATCCACGTAAGCATTGAAATGGGGGCAAGTTAAATGCTATATCACTCTCTGGAGCCATTTCTTCTGAGCTGCCTTCTGTGATGGCGTATTGTCGTGTCGTGACATTACATGATATCAATACCATATTATATCGATGAGGGAGGGACCAATAACTTGAAAGTGAACCGACAAAGGGGACGGTAAACCACCAGTTTAGACGAGCTGAGTAGCGTGAGAGAGTGCAACGAGGTCAGGTAAATTATGGACAATGGCAAAGCTCAAGAATATTCAAAGAGACATGTACAAAAATATAATTTTATTTACACAAAAATAATGAGAGAATTGATGGGTAAAATTACCTCAGAGAATTAACGGGCAAAATCACATCAGTAAATGAAAGGGGGAATTGTAGTTATAAATCAGGCTATGAAGTTAGAACTTAAGGATTCCCAGGAGAGACTATTCAAATGGGAGGGGGGGGGGGATTAACTCAATTGGGTTACTAAAAGGGAGAGAGGGGTTGGCTTACAGATGTCTTCTGCACTTGAGGTGAGGCCGCTCGGACTTCAGAGCGGAAGGTTGGAGTGATGACGGTTGTCCAAAAGCAAGGGTAGGGGGGGTGGGGTAACTTCCGGTCCAGGGGAGAGTATTTCAGCTACCCGAAATGAGGAGGGCTTCGACAGGAGTTGTTAAAAGAAGTCGGGAAAATCACTCGGGGTGATCGTTCAGTGGATTACCTCCTGGCTGGGGCTAATTCCAAATACACAAAATAGTCCAGCTGTCACTTTGCTTTGTTGCTAGCACTTGACTTGGAACCGTGGGGAAATCTTCTGGGTTCTTGGCGAGACTTCTCAACTCTGTGTGTCTTCCAGGGAGTCGAGCATTATTTATATCCGAGGCTCTCCCCGGAGTTGGGGGTTAGCGGGAAACACCTCTACTCTCGAAGGGCCTCGTATCTTCTTGCAGAGCTATTTTAGCCCGCATAAAGGTGAATCGTGATAGACTCGATTCGAGGCTACCGCTTGTGGAAAGGGGGAGGGGTAGGCTTACTTACCACTTCAGGCCTAGCCGGGCCTTCTGCTGCACATTGGAATTCCTTTCTGCTAAAGATCTAACACGTGGGGATTCCCTCACACGTATCTTAGGACTACATATCATTTGCCATTTCAGCTCATTTACCCCTCTATCAAATCCTGGAATTTGAGATGTAAAATGGAAATATGCCCTAATCAATCATCCTGCCGAAAGGAACCCTTAAACCCAGAGTATTCCTATATTTTCTTCACAGGGTCAAAACAGAAATCCGGGGGTCATCTGCCAAACCTTGGCTTAGAATCAGCTACGCGCAGCCCCGCAACTACGGGACCTACTTCTGTAGCGTGTCAGGGCTAAAATGTCGAGAAGGCCAGATTTACATAGTTCAAGGGGAGATGCGACGTCGTTTCTCATTAATAACCTCTCCAGTTCATTAGTAATTAAAACCTTATATTTATGTATTAACAACCAGTTTTAGTTTCAAGATGAAAGTTTATCAAATGCATCAAACGAAACGAAAAAGAATCATTAGATGAATGCAATTTTATATCTCCTAGCGATCCCGCTTTGGCCCTTATAGCAGACGAAAATAAAAAATCGAGAATTTCTTCAAATGATTTATTTTTCCATCCAATTTTTCTTTTAGCCTTTGTCCTATCGAGACTAAACATGCATGTTTAACTCCAATTAAGAATCAAGCACAAGGGGAATACATTTATTATTATCTCTCCTAGTGCTTTTGTTCTTGCGCCAAAAAGGGACACACAAGCATGCATAATTTTGAAATTTTTAATATAGAGATGCTCGAGATGAAAAAACAAACAAACTGGGAAGAGTTCAAGAAACACATAAAGGATAATACGCCACAAAACCTCGACTTGGAGCACACCAATCCAGCCCTGTTAGATAACCAGCAATGAAATGCATTATATATCGTCTCTACCCCTTGAGGGCATTAAATTTAGGCCATTGAATGTGGTTTTATAGATGGTAATGCTCTTTTGAAGTAAAGTTGAACAAAATTTTACTTATTAATTTCTATTTTAATAAATTAAAAAGTGGGGAAGCATATACAAAAGTTGTGAACTCCAAGAATTATTATAATTATTTAAGTAGGAAGGTTTCTCTCTCTACATTTGTTTACACTGACGGAGTATTTATACCAAATATTCATATCAATGTGTAAATAAAATTGCTCTTAGCTCCTAAGTAGTTTATTTGTAATGGAGTGATAGAGAACAAATGATAAAATTCATTGTTAATCTTTTTCCTGTTTATTCTCCTTCACATTTAAATCTTGAAGTCAGCTCGAAGCTCTTTTCTTGTTTATACGTCTCTTATTCCTCTCCTTATAGTTCCTTTCCTGCATCTTCTTTTTCTTCTCCTTTTTCCCTTAGCTACTTCATAACGCATTAGACAGAGAAGGAGAGATGATGCTACATTTAATCCATGAATAAATTTGTAAAGGGTCGAAGAACCCAGGTGTGGTTAAAAGGTATCAGATTAGTGTCGCCGGAGGAAAATACACCTGCATGCCCGGACAGTTCCAAGGAGCCGCCCCGAGGACTTTCTCGCGAGCCTGTGATGCTCGCTGAGAATATCTCCTCCCTCCTGGCGCGCCAAGTCCAATGAGATCCCCATCCCCCTTTTGAGGGCCTCTGGCGCCCCGCTTTTGCCGAGACAGTATAAATACTTCGGGAAAAGCTTCTTTGGTCCTCACGGAGGTACCACGTCTCCGGAGGTGGTCTTCCGCAACGACTACGCTACACGCACATCTCACCGGGTCCCCACGTACTCTCTGACCACATACCTATATGCCTTATCATATCCACATCTCTCATACTAATACCTACACCACCTCTCTAAGACTACAAAAACACAAACTGAGAAGAGTTCAAGAAACACATAAAGGAAAACACGCCACAGAACCTCGAACTTGGGCACACCAATCCAGCCCTGTTAGACGACCAATGGTGCTTAATCATAATCACTATAACCATAGTACGCAACCTACACTCACCACAAGGAACCTATACTTGCATAAAACATTTCACATTTTCAATACAGACTCAGAGACCGATCACAAAGTACAATAATCACTACACTATAGGCCCACGACAACACAACATAAATCACTTACGTGCCCGCATCCTACAGTGCGGGAGCTAGATAGGAACCGGCAGTGGCAAGAAGTCGTCCGCATCGCTTACGATACCCTTTGCACTAACCCCTCCTTCTAATGGCGGCACTTAAAAAGGATGATAGGCACTGATCCATGCAAACCCATCACCCACCAAGTAAACAACCAAACACTCACAGACACTAACGTTATCCTCGACGCATTTAGGTCCCACTGGGACACAGTACATACACACAACTCACACAAACCACACGCGCGGGAGCACTTCCAGGAAGTCCAGAAGTGGTGTCGGACCCACGCTCACGAGCTAAGGACTGCATCCCTGATACGAATGGAGCTGATCGACTACACATCCACACTGACCACTTCCATCACCGTCGAGGAAACAAAAACACTACATTAAAACGACACCAAAACGTGATCCCCCCCCCGGGGTACCAGCTACACTAATACAAAACCTCCCCGCAAACATATACCCCACACTTACACACCTATTCAACGCCTCACTAGCCTCAGGCCACTTCCCTAAAATATTCAAAGTCTCTCACAACATACTTCTACACAAAACGAACAAAGACCCCAAACACCAGAACAACTAAACGCCTATCGCTCTATTGGAGCACCTAGGCAAAATACTCGAACGCATGATAAACTGCCGCCTAAGGGAATACCTGGAAGAGAGGGACTGGTTCTCCCCCCACCAATATGGGTTCAGGAGAGGCCGGTCCACTCAGGCGGCCGGAACGATCGTTCATGACAGAATACAGAAAACAACGCGAGGTACATCAAAAGACACACTCTATCAGCAAGGACCCCGAGAAGGCCTTCGATAAAGTGTGGCACGAGGGACTCCGTTGGAAACTCGCCAACAATACGGAGTTACCTCTCTGCACAAGAAGGCTCCTCTCGCACTACCTCACTGAACGGAGATGCCACATAAAATACAATAATACCCTCTCATAACCCTTCACACCACGCTCAAGCGTTCCTCAAGGAAGCGTACTGGCACTCACACCATACATCATGTTTACAAACGACACCCCACGCCCACCCGAAAACTGCTGTCACACATACACAATGGCCTACGCCGATGACGAGACCATTCTCGTCAGCGACCGTAGTCCAGAAAAAATCGCGCTCCACGCACAAACGATACTAGACGATAAGACAGATTACGAGGTATAAATGGCTCATTGCCACGAATCCTCAGAAGACACAGATGACACTCTACGGCGCAAGAGATCACTTCATGCACAACCAACAAATCTTCTCAGACTCACCAGGCATGAACCACCTAAACCCAACAAGGTTCGAATATACACAACGTACAAAAATCCTTGGGATAACTTTAGACAAGACACTCAGGTTCAATATACACCAAAAAGGTGTAAGTGTAGTCTTTTGCCCTGCGGGCAAAAAACTACACTCACACCTTTACAAAACACTCGTGCGACCTATTCTCACATACGCCCCACTATCGCTCGCAGCCGCGAGTGACACGTGGAAGCGGAAGGCTTAGCGAATTCAGAACTCTGCTCTAAAGCGCGCTTGCCGCTCTCCTTTGTACTTGAGAATAGCTACACTACACTATGACAACAAATTAGCACCCATCAACATATATTGTTACACCAGACTCACAAAACAACACGGGAAACTCGCCAGACACCCATTATACACCGCACTACATGTAAGAATGTATGCGATGGCACCGTGATACCCCGCGGCCCATGACCACTCGCAACCCATACCTTTCTTTGCATAAACTAAAGGCATCATGAATAACGCGTTTCCAACTGAGCAGACACGCTCTTCTTCCTGACCAACCTCCAACCTTCGTCCATTCACGAACACTTCGAGACCAAGCTAACTACACAACGCATCGGTGTCTAGCCACCGACCTATCAACTTTTCCTATCTCTTCTCAAGTTATTTCCGCAACCTTTTTTCTATGACTGCCTGTTCGCCTGTGTTACACAGTGATCCCTCTCTGTCCTTTCTATACCCAAAATGTAAGTTTTTTTGAAAAATTAGTACCATACAGCCCCGTCTTGGTTAGCAGCCACGTACAGTCTCGTACGCTCTGCTTCGCCTCCCAATGGCTTCCAGCTACGAACGCGACGCGTCACCTCTCTACCCGGCCTCACTCGTACCTAAGGGCAGAGTTCCCGCCCGACAGACGATAGACACGAACACGCATCTATCACTCGGGTATCGACCACGTTCTAGTCTCGAGTACTCTCTCGTTCCTTTCTCAACGAGGTTAAAGAAGAAGGAATTTTCCAAGTTGAACTCTGCAGCGCCCCGCTTCCTCGTCTTCTCTAAAGCCTCCAGTCAATTAGACTTTACGTGAGTCCCCTCGATATTTGCACTCTCCCACTTTCCCTGGAAGCAATAATCGTACATCCTCTCTCGGACTCTCCTCTACGTTGAGTCATTTGTATCCCACCCCCAGGTTGGTACCGCGGGTCTCATCTTATTTATCGTCGTTTAAGGATTGTTCGCAGGGATTAACGACCGACTAGGAGGTCAAACTTGAGGCGTTGGGTTTCAAATCCTTAATAATCAGAAAGAGTGCATAAATGGTTGGCAAGATTTACTTGAATAGGCCAAAAGTATCGTTCAAGGTTAGTTAAAGATGAATTAACACAAATATAATTTTATTTACAAACATCAAAATATGAATTAAAAAACGGCAAAAGGAGATTATTTAAAATTGAAATAGTCTCTAGATAATTAGTATGAGGAGGGATTCTCAAATAAAATCAATTGATTAGCGTTACTGGGCTCAGATTAAAAGGGGGAACTTGACAATAAAAATAATGGAGGGGATTTCAGTCTTACGGGTCGGTAACTTCGAGGAAGGTCCTTCTTGCGATGAGGCGAGTGGGAACGTTCTGATAAGGAAAGTGGGGCACGATCCAACGAGGCACGTAGGGCACGGTCCGAATAAGGGAAGTGAGGCACGATCCGAACAGTCTGATGAAGATAGCCAATCTTCAAAGATGACGTTCGACGGGCAATGTGTGAATTCTCGTAATTCTACTGGAAGAGGAAACTTCTTTCCCTCAAAGGTAATCGATGGAGATTTGCTTCGGTTCAATTAAACGAAGGAAGACTGTTGCGCAAATTCAAAGTCTTGCCGATCAGAGAAGATACGAATTGACTGAGATAGAATCACGGGGGAGAAAGTCTTGCTGTCTGATGAACGCTCACGGGACTTAGACTCGAGAGGATGAGGACGTACTTGAGGTGCGTGCGAGACTCTTCCATCTCCAGTCAAAACCAAATATTTGTATGGGCGATTCTGAAGGGAAGGCGGGGATTTAGAGAAAGGAGTCACAAGCTATAGTTAATTCATCATTTAACAGCAAGGCATGAAACACAGCGCCTTTTTCCCGCCTCGTCGCTGGGAAGGGGAGGGGGGCAATTTTGCAGGATTGGGGCATATTTCCCCAATGCGCTCAGGAGTCAAAACTTCTCGAATGTTCCCGAACAGGAAGTGACGTTTTCCATGGCGAGATACAATAGCACGCGGTCTCCAAATAACGTGAAGAAGTCAGCGATTGTTCTTTTACAAGTTTATTTGTATATAATAAAGTTATTTTTATACATTCAGTTTCCGTTAGACAAGAACCTCTAGGAATTGACTATTTAGGTCAACCGCACTCGAATTTGATTATTTAACCCTAGCACTGGGCTCTAGATTCCAAATTCAGGCGTGCTCCCTTCCCGCGTCACCGCAGAGTCAATCCTTGGCTGGCATCGACGTTCGACTCTACGACAACTAGATTAAATTTTTACCTAGGATGAGCATGGAAAATTTTGATGTGGGGAAGCCCCTACAAAAAAGAATTTGAGAAGAGCTCTCAGTTTATTCCTCCATTTGCAAACTATGCTTTCTTGTTTCACAAGATGGACTGTAATTTTTCATTACTAGCTAATTATAAACACAGAACTCACCGAAATCTAAACTAAGCCTCATAAAAGTGAAGACAGATCACAAGAAAGCGCTCTAACATAATTCAAAACAAAAGAAAAACTAGCGTTTATATAGTATGGTAAGATTTATATGAGCCCACCGGCGGGCGTTGAGAAACGATATGAAGAAGGCAAGGAATTATGGAAAAAGATACTCGTAAATCTCGTAGGGAATATTTTTGAGAAACAAACTTATGAGAGTTTCTATTTTCGTATTTTAGGGTTAAGCAACTTTCACAGCTAACCACATTAAACATCGAAATCTATTTTGGTGAAATAGTAATTCCTTCCGATATGATTAACGAGGTGAATACAATAGTATTTTTCGGAAATGAAAGTATCGAAGGCAGTAAGACAAATTCGTATACTCAAAAAGATCTAGAAGACAAATTAAATACACTATTCTGCATCACTTTTAGTCGTTTAATTAGGAACATAGTTGACAAAGTAGAGTTTAAAAAGGGTAATGTCACACCTTTCTTCACAAAGGAAGAAGCAGTGATTCTAGTAATTACCATCCTATTAGCGTAACATCACCTAGTGTTAAACTTTGTGTTAAGTTTAAAAAAAAAACTATTTTTTTGAATGACCTTTGACACCAATCCCATCTAAGTCTCTTAATTAAACGTAGAAAACTCAGAAAGATGGGAAAATACGGTGGTAGACATGAAAGATACTATGAAAAAGCAAGTGTGGAGATTACAATTCGTTAAAAGCACTTAGAGTGCTTTATTAGTCGCTAAAAGGCACATTCTCTTTTCGGAACCGGGTATGATGCATTATCTTCCGTTGCGAGCGGTGTTTTTAACCAAATTGGCACGCAAGACAGAGGAATAGCTTGGTTTAGTCCCAGTGACTTCAAATAAAGACGATACGGATTGGAATTGGAAATCGAAGCCATCTTCGGACTTTTAGCTATCCCTGTACACTTCTACGGATCCAGTGTGAAATTAAGTTTGCTCCCAAATGGTCGAACGCAATACTCCCAGCGCTGTAGAATCTTTAGGAGCAGACAAAACGTGACAAATACGAGGGGCGATCAATAATTTTTGCAATTCGGATATAAGGAAACGAGATAAGAGGAAAAGTGTTCATTATTTTTCAATATAACTACCCTCGACTTCAATGCACTTGCGCCACTTGTCCCTGAGGCTTCGAATTCCCGACAACCAGAAGTCTCCTGACTTCTGTTCAATCTACTCCTGAACGGCGAGTTGGATATTTTCATTACCCCCAAACCGGCGTCCACGCAGTGCAGCCTTGAGCTGGCGGAATAAAAAGTAGTCGCTAGGGCACGGATCTGGACTGTAGGGGGGATGGTTGAGCTGCTCGAGTCCGCACTCGTGCAGGGCAGCTTGTGGACTTTGACGACGTTGAAGTCGATCATGGGGCGTGAGGTTTCTAGAGACCCAACTTGCAGAGACCTTGGTCATGGCCAAATTGTCATGGATGATGTTCATAACACTTCCATGTGATATTCCAAGTTGTCGCTCGATTTCTTCGACCTTCACCCGCCGATTTTCAAGAAGCATCCTCTCCACATGGGCCACATTGTCTTCGTTGGTCACGTCTAACGGGCTTCCTGAACGGGGGTCATCTTCAAGGGACTCACAACCATGGCGGCACTCCCTATTCCAGCAAGCAATGGTTGCATAGGAAGGGGCGGTGTTGGTGTATACTACAACCATGCGGTCATGGATTTATTTTGCATTTTTGCCTTTCTTGGGAACAAATTTGATCACTGCGCGGTGCTCAACCTTCTCTATTGTTGAAAAAATTGTGACTGACGATCTGCGATCAGCTACTGCTTCTTAAATAGACGAGGTAACGACGTGTGGCTGCAGGTCCTGACTTGTCATAACTTGTCCTAGCATCCCTACAAACAGCCATATCCCTTCTTCTGTTTTGCCCAACAGATTCACAAAACTTATTGACTGCCCCTCGTACATAAAGGTAGTAACATGCTAAGTAGCAACCTGGGCAAAGCCAGAAGCCAACTTGCCCTAACGCTCCATCGAGCTCTCAATGAGTTTATTAGGGTTAAGTATTTACGGTATAGCTTGTTTCTCTGAGCGGCACAGGCACTGTCTAGTTCCTCAGTGTTGCTAGAAGAGCCGATGGCAAATATGGCACACACCGGGACCGCGCGTAAAAGCGCATAATTCACTGTCTACGACTCAGAGCAATTGCCATCCTCCCAGAATCTTCAAGCTGGCTCACAATAAGGTATCTGCGTAGGCATCGAGCTCCAGCAGTTTTGTGGATCGATTGATCCCTCCAAAATTCACGCTCGTCTATGGATGCGTAAAAGTCCTATCCTTACTCAACTTTTAATGGACAAAATAAATATTAAACAACAAAGCGGTAATCCTATCACCAACCTATTCTAAAGGTTATGGAGCGGAAAATGTTTATGTTGCGGGTATAAACAATTCTTAAACTACGGATTTGGGCCTCTTAGTAGATACGTCGGTGGAAAACAAGAGCAAGTTTGTATGAAGTAAAACCGTGGAAGTAGGGAGAGAAGTGCACTAACTTTTTTTGTGTCAAGGAAAACCGAAATCTGTGGAAAACCGAAAGCTGTGGGTTTGGCATAGCGAGACATGCGGTTCACTGTTTGTTGAATTTGAAACTCCAGAGTGGGTATCTTTGCCGCACCAAAAGAGATCCTAAGGTCCTCGTCTAATACATAGTGAAGACAACTATGCCTTTCAAGAAGAGTGGCGGTGGTGCCTGGAAGCAAACCGGAACCTAGCCATAGATAGACCCCGTTATCTCATAGAATTTCTCTGGTCGAGACAGACCCGCGCAACTGTTTAATTTTGAGTGCTTTATCACCGTCTTTACCCCAGTTTGATAACGCTGTCCCGATTCCAGGTGGCAACCGTGTCCATCTTCCCCCTCTTGGGGCAGAAGGGAATCTCTCTTATTTCCTGTTCACCTCGTCGAGGCCCCAAATTATCAAGGTTCATGTTTGCCTAAGCCGCGTCCGATATCCCCTTGGGACGCCCTCGCAGCGCGCAGTCATCTGTCGCCAATGGCTGTAGCTCCGATTTAAGGTCATGTCTTCAAATCCTCAGCAGATAGAGAGAACCTGAGCTTTTTGCCGCCCAGACCCTAGTATTTGTCTCCCGTGAAGTGGTCCACTCGCCCTTGTGATCTCGTCAGCACATCATCTTCGTGTAATCCACTTTGATCAGAAGAAGATTACGGAAACCCTTTTATATCACGTAAGATTGTCCTGGGTCCCTCTCGTCTCTCTACATTGGTTGAGACTTCCTGCCGTCCCAGACGAATCTCGATTTTGTGATTACTTCTGCCTGGAGCCGAGGTAATCTCAATCCCCTTCGGAGACTTTTTGAACACCTTCGCATCGAAACCCCATCGAAGAAGACCTGGCCATTGGTCTTCCACATCCCCAGTTCATCCTCCAGAGATAACCAAGAGGCCCTTCATTAGTCTCTCCTCTTCGTCCCAGTCCTAAGAAGAATAATTCCCCATTTGTTGTAACGCCAATAGACTTGCTAAATCTTTCATTCAATCCAACTTATTGGATCACTTATATATTTTCCAGGACCAAGTTTCCTTAATTTTTGTCTGTCATAATATTCTTTTGTCGTACTAATTATTTTTTTGATTTCCATATTTATCTGTGCCCTTGTTCTTATTATTTGTATTAAAGTTTATTTTTGTTGATGTGTTTACTCGTATCTTTCGAATAACCCTTGAGACGAACCCGGCAAACGTATTCCCATTTTAAGAGCCAACCTAAAAATATCGCACTCTAAGTAGAAGGGCCTTACCTTTCCCCAATTCAATTGTACCCGAGCCCAGCGACGATAGTGGCTGCCTGGCGCACGGTAGTGTGTCCCTGTAGAGACTTTTTGGCCACACCCATTCGTTACTCGACAGTATTTATTGGCCGTTTTACACACGGGAGACCTCCGCAAAAGCGGAACGGCATGCAAAACAGGACTAAGATTAAGGAATAGCAAAGTTTTCTCTTGGGTCGAAGGGTCTCTGCTCCGGCGAGGTGGTCAGTGAGTGTGTGTGTGGGGTGGAGGTTAAAATTCCTGCGATCCTGCTCTTTCTTCTTTTATTTATTTACTCCCCTGTGAAAAGCAAGACTCTAAGAATAAGTGGCCCAAAAAGGAGACTAACCAAAGTAATACTCAAAGTGGCTGGATTATCCAAGTGTAAACTACGTTGGAAATCATTGAAGAGACAACTAAAGTGCAATGAATCATATAAAAGTTGACTAACTATAATAAACTTAGACAAATTGCTCGAATATAGTGAAGTTAGGGAAAAAAGTGAACAAAAGACAAAGAGAAGAAGGAAACAGAAGTGCTCAAGTGTAAATATTAAAAAAAACACAAGAAAATACACCTAACAGTGTAGCAAAACACATAATTGCATGAATGCTCCAATATACATACAAATGAAAGAAAGAATAAAATAAAAGTGATTAGTCGGTTCACCAGACACCTTTACAGAAGTTGCAATTGCTTATCCTTAGAGCAACAGGTGAAGGATAAAATAGTCAAGCTAAAGCAGGTCGTGTTTCAGATTCCACTTTAATCAATTGGTTCAAACCATTTGGAGGTTTTCTTATTCTTTCCTCTTATCTTTAGTTATAAGTAGTAGGTCATCTGAGATCAACTTATGCTTTCTTACTAAACTTTCCTTTTTACTCCTTTTCATCTTCTCCTCTTATCCTCCTTCCAAAGATTCCAGCCGTTGATTCTTCCTCTGGACCAACTAATCGTGGTGTAACTGAAGAAGGAAGGGCGTCCGGAAGCCTGGGGAGGTTGATAGGGTGTCATCTCCTTTCCTGTGCCTCACCAGGGGCGGATAAGTAAGAGAGCCCTGCGGCCAGTAAAGTTATTTTCTTCCACAAAATAAAGAAAAAAGATCGAAGCGTCTTGGAAGCATCATTCCATTTCTTTGGTAATTTATAGGATAATATTTTAAGGCTTAGTAAACGCAGTTACTCGCTTGGTTCTTCGATTTCGTCTGAATCTGTAATAATGTATCGTCTCGTTAAATTTGCTACTTTAGTATAGGAGGCTTTCCTTTAAGTTTTTTAACTGTTTGCCAGAACATGTGAGAGTCATTTGCTAAGACTTGTCATTATATTTTATTCCACCAGATTAGAGTTTATTTTTCTGCTATGATTATTTAAGTTCGTCCTTGATTTTATTAAGTCTTCTATGAATGTTGTAGTTTGAGCCTGTTAGTGCTACTACATAAACCAATTCTCTTTATTCTTGGGTCAGATCCCTCCAAACATCTTGCAATGGGGCGGCAATATAGGAGGAAACTTAAACTTTCTACCCTTTCCAGATCGTAATCTTATAGCTTTTGAGTTTTGGGATTGTGAACTGTATCGAATAGATGGCCTGGTGGTTGCTCGGAATTTGCGGGAGAGTTGATATAATACATTAGTTATGGGAAAATCTAGTGCTTGTGAAGTCTATGCCTGCTTCTGTGGCTGTGGTTTGTGTCATATAGGTAGAAAACCCTGGTCCAACTCTTACCATTATTCTCTGTCTAGCAGGGTTTCGATGTTCCCACTCGTTTGTTATACGAGGTGTGTTCGGGCGCGGCACATCTCGCATTCAGGTCATCGGCAAAGACAACACTTCTCCGGCAGCTAAAAAATTGCATGAAGGTGATCAGGGTCGGAACTTTGAATGTGTTAGGAAACTGCATGGGTCTGTATTGGTGGCAACGTTGTAAGATGCGAATGAAACAATGGTATTGAATTCGAAGAAAAGATATCGAGTGTAAGCAATGCAAATGGACCAATTGTGAGGGTACCTTGTTGTTCAAAGGGCAAATGGACTAATAAGAGATGGGACAAAGAATATCTAGGGTGTGGAAGAGGTTGTGACTCAGTGTATTATGAGGTGGGTGGTATAGCTATATCAGAAGAATATATGGAGATATTATTTTGAATAGAGAATACGAAACTGAATGTCAGGGTTTCAGAATGGTAAGAAAAGAGTGTAAAATGTGGGTAAATTATGCGCATGAATGTTTTAGAAAGAAAAGACAAACATGCAGGCAAGCGGATGATAATATTGTGTATGAAAGATGTGTATGTAATGTGTTGTGAAGGGTGCAATATGCTCCTTTGCCAATGGGCGAATCCTGACTGAACGAGAACTTCCAACACAGCATCCTAGCGCTATTTAAGGCTCATTTGGTGTAGCCAAAAGGACTGGGGAGGAGCTTGTGCTTGATTAGGCATCAATGTAGAAAGGATAGGTTTACATGGCATTGATGCACGCCAATACCATTATATAGGGAGAAAGAAGCTGATGATGATAAAATTTTTAAATTGTTGGCGTAAAGAAAACGGAATTTTTTGCTTCGTCTGAAGAGTATTTGGTCAAACTTGAAAAAAAAGAACACAACTAATCCAAGACTCAGGCAGACGCTAGAAATAAGTTGCGTTTCTTCTCTCAGACACATATATAAACATTTGTGTGAAAGTGCACAGTTTTTGCAACCCCATTGGATCTCCAATGCACAACACCACCCATATTCGAGACCATCGATGAAGTAATTCTCCTCCTTAGAAACTCCGAAATGGAAACTGAGGCAGAAACGAAACAAGAGAACAAACTTTCAAAGAAAAGAGGTAGTTACCTTTTCCCATTTTGCCTTTTTCTTGTTTTGTTTGTTTGCACGATGCTCTTTATGTATTCAAAGTTTTCTTTAGTGACGTTTGGTTGGCAAAAGTAGGGATAATAAAAAAGACAATAGACTTTCCATATATAAGTGTACTACATTTAGAAATTTCGATCAAGGAATAAAGATTTAACCCAATTCCCTTTTATTATTAACACTTTTGTGGCCGCCTTCGCTAGAGTGAGAGGAGCACCTCACCTGCGGATCGGATTAATGAGTTCGGAAATTGTAATTGAGACATTCCTCAAAAAGTTACGCAATTCCGTGTTCTTGGTTCGGCGGGTTTTGTACATTAATCCTTCTATCGTCCATACATATATGGGGTTGATATCAGGGGGCCGATTTTGTCTGAAGAAATAGGCCACGAATCCGTCAATTTGATTCAGCGTCTCTTTTTTTACGTTCACAATAGGCTCTAATACGCATTTCAAGGGGATATTAAACAAGTGAATTTAATTTTCTTAAATGAAAAATGTTAAGATCATGACAGGGCCTAATATTAGGGCCGTTTTTCATTCAATGAAATCCATAGAATAAAATTGAGAGTAAATTTTACCTTATTTTTCAACACTACCATCCCATTATTTTCATCTTCCATCCGTATTAATATTTATGTCATACATTCTCTTCCCATTCTTTCACTTTTTCTACTATATGTATTTTTTCGCTCTAAGCACTTGAGAATATTTGCCCAAGCCTTACTTGAACGATAATTTCTATCTGAATTAATTTCATGAGCAAATTTGGTTTCTGCCACGTGCCAATGTGCGTGGTTTATCGCAAGGTAATATGGCTACGAAAGCTTTGCCTAGATTGAAGTTCAAATTTTAATAGAGAATTATTTTCAATGCCTTTCATAATACAAGCGTGACAGCTGGATACACTGGAGATTTATTGATTCTTGATTGTAAGAAAAAAGTATTAACACCTCCATTGCCAGAAATTTGTTACTAATCTCGTTAGAATTCCCATTCTCCTTTTTAATGCTTGCCTTGCTTAAGAAGGCTTTTGTTTTGATGCATGTAGATGAGTTTGTAATTTATTTCCCTGCTATTTTTGGTCTAGTTATGACTGGTGATGGAATTATTCAGAGAAATAGAGAAATACTCAAGCTATAATTTTCTCCTAAAACTTATTTAGCCCATTTTTTTCGTAGAATGACTATCATATTTTTTTTTATTTCGCTAAAGATGAAATGTAGCTATCAATAAGAAGGCAAAATAGGGGAATTTCTCATTTTAGAACGGGCCGTGCTCTTTGTCAGCCTGACCTTGAAAAGTCGAAGGGACGACCCGTTTGCATTGTCGGATTAATACATTTTTACTGCCAACAAAATAGTCCTGTTTAAAATAAATTGGTTGATGTAAAAAAATTAATTGAATTAGGAAATACTCAATCTTAGTCTTCTGACATACCTCTTCGCAGCGCACACCCATCTCTTAATATGTTGGCTGGGTTTGTTGCCAGAGATAAATAAGTACACCTTTCATGTACGAAATGCTGCTGCCATTGTCGCCATTAATATCTATATGAAAAACTCTTTATACCATATATGTATTCCCTATTTTGTAGTCAACTTGTTGAGGACATTGGATTTAGAATTGAAAAGGTGACAAATAATCTCAGAATTACCTCATAGAAAGCAGTAAATGATCTCAATCCGCTTCAGTCTTATGATCGTGCTCCGTGAGAGATCCCATTTTAACTAAGACTTGTTTCAATAAGAAGAATGAGGGAGCTACGGAGGTAAACAATTTCCCATCTAATTGGCTCAATATAACCAATTTCTAGAAAAGTTAAGGAAATTATTGGATAGTGGATATCGATGGATCTATGTAAAGGTTATCCAACCGTGAATTTGAACGAAAAGAGTACAACTAAGAAGCGAACGCGGTGGTGTATTGGTTGTCTTGCGGCTCTGTTTATAAAAGTTGATGATCGACTTTAATTCAGAAAATCCATTTTTAGACACAAAGAAGAATGAGGGCAAAAGATTTAATCACTTGATTTAAATAAAATAAATAAAAGGACCATTTTATCAACTTCCGCTTAGAGGGGCTGATGTTTAATTATGAAAAGAGAAGAGATGATATTAAATTACTAATTTGATTGAGAAAACCTAAGCTAAACTAACAATATCCTGATTATTAATCCTAGATTTTATTATTAATCTTTGATTTTGTTATTAAATTAATTGCGATTTCTCTTTTATTTGCGATTTCTCTTTATAGCTTCTTTGGGGGAGGGGAAAGACTAAATATGAAAAGGGTGTTAAAGCGATAAAAAATTGTTTTCTTAGAAAACAGGAAAACCAACAGGGTCAGATTTGTCACGAAGATTTTCATTTTTCTATGACTTAAAGTTAGATACCAACGATGGCATCTCTCGCAGAAAGTATTCAAGGATCAACGGGAGATCTCTCAAAAAAGTAGGGAAATGAGAGAAAGCGAGAATGTGTAGAAGATATACTGTATGCAGCAGAACCTCCTTTAGGCATTAATGCAAGAAAGGCAAACTGCAGATGGGGTGGTTGAGAGAGTACACAAAATCCAGATGACAGCCGCAGTAAGAATGCCCCTGGCATCACGTTGTAGCTCCCCCAAAGTGGATTTTCATTCAGATCAAGGCAATAAAGATCCGAAAATCAGAAATTAAAAAGAAAATAAGATAAATTTCTCTCAAATCCAGCTAAGATTTACTGAGTTACCCATATTTATTGGGGGCTTTAGGCGAGAGAGGAGACCAAAAGAGAGAGAGAGAGAGAGAGTGTTTGATGTGAATTCGAGGGAACTAGCAGGACTTATACGAGAAAGGGGGTATAAAAGCTTACTTGGGTAGGAGAACACGGGCAAGGACCTACTTGCGAGTTGGAGTCGTTCACGGTGCCGCACACTTCCGACGTTTTGTCCGGCCGAATCCAAGAGTTTGAGAGGTGTTTTGAGAGTTTTGAGTTGGATTGTTCTTTCTTCAAGCTTCAGAATAGTTCCGTCCAGAGCCCAAGAGTTTGCAAGAAGATTCAGATAATGGTTCTTATCCAGTTTTTGAGCTATAGTGGCTGTTTTGTCGCGTCTACAAGAGGGTTTTCAAGGAACCGGGAAGGGGGAAGTTGGGGGATAATTAAGGGGAAGGATACGAGGAAGGTAGGGGTGCGAGGCCTGAAAACGCCCTCTCTCATAAAAGGGGCGCGGCGATTTTCCTTCCTGGCCGCCGTGCTGACGGGACTCAACACCCTGCCCGGCCCCAGCTTAGCCTCTTCTCCTTATATATTTCGAAGCACGCCCGCCGCTCTTCTTTGCAGAATAAGTCTCTTGACTTAACGGGAAGACCCCTCTAGCAGATGTGTGGAAGTGAGTGAAAAGGATTCGGGCAAGTTGTTGCAGGACCCCCTCCCATTCTCCAGGAGAATGGGACCACAATTTCATACTCCGCGGTCGTGACGGAATCCTTCGCCACCGCTTTCTCTGCATTCTCTGGCTGAGTTGCTGCTCCGCTGGCATTCAATGCGCGTCGTGATGTCGCCAAAGGCCTCTGACTGGACTTTACCTACATAGGCGGAGAACTCTTCAACGACAGGTTTACTGTAAGTGAGTTGCGTTCCGCTCTTGCTTCGTGCCCGGACACCGCCTATGGTCCGGACGATGTCCCATACGTCATGCTTCGACACCAAGGTGAGCGAGGCATGAACTTTCTGTTAGATTTGTTCAACAGGATCTAGGGAGAGCTTATCCTCCCAGATTCCTACCGAATCGCTTCTGTGCTTGCTTATGCAAACTAGGGAGATATCACTCTACCCCGACAGGATTTCGCCAAATCTCTCTAACATCCTGCGTGTTTAATTTGATTGGAAAATTGGTAAATATTAGATTAGTCTTTTTTCTGGAGAGCGGAGTCTATCTGTCTTCTGCACAGTGAAGCTTCCGCAAGTCTCACTCCACGTCAGATGCTCTGCTTCGACCGGAAAAAGCCGTTTGCGAAGCGTTCATTCGTAGACAGCACTACGCCAAAGATTTTTTCGAGGGGGAGGGGACGCCTCCCAATGTTTATATTTGAATTTTTGCGAGATCGTCGTTTCCGTGTATGGGCTGGGGGAGCCCTCTCCGGCCCAATGGAGCAGGGAGAGAGTGTCCCAGAGGGAAGTGTCCTTAGAGTCACAGTTTTTACCCTGAGCATCAACGGCATCACTTTGTGTTTGGAATATTCCTTGGTCACGCATCTGCAGCTATCTATTCAAATCGCACTCTTAGAACAATACAGTTGTCGCCTTGCTTGGCTTACCTTAGAGCCTGCGTGCGCATATTCCCGTACACTGGGCCATACTTCGACATGCCATATTTGAACCATACTCAAGAAGAGCATGACTGTTGTGTATAACTTCGATTTAATATCTTTAATGTTTAATATTTGAACCATTTTCAAGGAGAGAGTGAGCGAGGTCTTCACATATGATTTATATCTTCTTTGGGTAATTTTTTTTTGTTTTTTTACATAGAATTTTTATGTTCTAAGGGTAATATTTGAGATATTCTTAATGACTTATATACACTTGGAGGAGACCTTGTGTGGGGTTATTTACAAAAATTTCATATCTTTAAAAAGTAAAATTTGAGCTGTCAGCTTATATTGTATAAATTTCGTATATTTAAGCTATTCTTAAAGACAAACAAGATCAGAAGAACTGCGTATTTATACTTGAATGGGTAATATGTAAACTATTCTCAAGGACATGCCCTTGAAGAAGACTTTGGGTGGGGCTTTATTATTTTGGTTTTATATGTTAATAGGTAATATCCAATTTATATTCAAGGAAATACACTTGAAAATGTTCTTAGATGGAGTCTAGAACTCAGTGATGTTCAGAAAAAAATAGACCTTCGACTCATGATGGGTTACTCCTTCCCAGGATAGGAAGGAATACGTTTTTACTTTCGAGCACCCGAGTTCTTGGCAGCAATTCCTTTCCTTTTCAAAAGGTTCAGTGTAAAATTGGGGGTTTATCATTTAGGGGTGTTTCTCCTCTTTTTTCCTATATATTTTGATTATATTCTCTCGCAAAGAGAAAAATATTGCCTTGTTAGGCTAGAGAATTTCTATTTATTTCCCTGAAAATAAATTAGCATTTTATTTGTAGGTTTGGAAATATTATTTCTCGGCCTTTTTAAGATTATACGACTTTCCTTTAAAATTCCAACACCTTTTGGCGAATATTTAGTACTTTAAAAGCGTGGGTTAAAATAACCATGGCACAGTTTCCCAGTGAGCCGCTGTTTTTCCAACTCCTTTCATCTCTACAAAACCCAGACCAAAACTTTTTGGCCCCGTGTCATAGACTTAACTATAAAACACTACCTGACTTACCAGGTGAAAATTTAGGTTCGAATTACAGATGAAAGTAAGTTCTTTTTCAGGTTAGATTTAATTAAAAACATGAAATTGGTCTTGGGGGTTTAATAAAAACTATGCTAAAAAAGAACGTCCTTTTCTCCCGATATTTAACTTCATTAATATTCCAGTTGTATAGATTTGAAATATATAGATTTTAAATGAAAAGATTCAAAGTGTATAGATTCGAAATGAATAGATTAGAAATATCTTGATAGTTATTTCCTTAAACCAACGACAATTCTTTCTCTCCGCTCGCTCATGAGCTTCGTTCTAGTTGCCTCAGAGATCAGATTTGATCTAACACTGGGTCTCATGTTCGGGCTTTCTCTGAAACTTTGGTTGTTGGGTGTTGGGGAGGGGGCAAGGCCAGTGGGATGGTGAAAGATAACGAGAGAGGCCACTGTATTTGCTAGATTTTGTTTGGACAAAATTTCAGTTAGGTTAGCGTAATACGAGTTAGTTTAGGTTAGCTCAGTTTACTTAGCCTGGTTATGTTTAGAATGGTTCAGTCTATTATAAACTGCAGTCGAAGTGACATAATTTATCGCGCCTTTGAAGCGATAATCCGTAAGAATCCATTTTACCTTGAAAATCTTGGATTTACCCTTCACCATCTTATAATTAACTTCACCAAAGAACATCATAGCTTAACCTAACCTAACCTAGCTATTTTTGTTAACATAACAATAGATTTTTCCAAATGTTTTCGTAAAAAGTGGTCCACTGTTAACCAAAAATGTGGCTGCCTATAGTGAGCAAGTAATTTGGAGAAATTAACTGATAAACTTTATCTTTTATTAGTAAGAAATATTCTATTTCATTCGCCCAAACTTATTACTCACGGCCATTCAATCAACCCCTTACTCTTTTACAAGTTCGTAATTTATGATATCTTTTACATTCGCGATCAATCACATTATCTGTGTTTGAATGATATATTGCTCATAAAAGCCACCATGAGCGATATCAAATGTAGCATTCAACATAATGTTGCCAATTTAAGGCTAGTTAAACTTCAGCGAGAAAAAGAGGGAAGTTTGGCGGCAAATGCAATAGAGAGAGATTAGAAAACTTTTACCTAACTCAATTCTTGTGAAGTTGAATTTCATAATAAAGCGACTCTTGGGCTCAAATTAAATTAAAAAGTTTCTTAAACTTGGTAACCTTTTTTAAAGTAAATACGCAAATCCTGTCACTCCAAAAAAGAAAAGGGCAAATGCATACATACTATGTTTGCGGTCTTATTTCCTTAAAGTTTAAAGGGTTAGACAGACCTTTTTTGTGGGGGGCGGGGTGTTTTTCAGATTAGTTTCTTTTATATGTTTTTCTATGCTTTCATCACGCATTTATGTTGATACACTACTTATATACACGGAGACAGAGAGATTTATTTACGTATAAATGTATAGACAATGTCATTCACTTTCCAAAGCCTGACGCAATATTTTATCATGATGAAACGAAACAACGAGGATATGTTCCATTAGGGGGGAAATAATGAATAAGGGAACTGACAATTAAAAAAATTTACACAAATAAAGAATGGAGAATAAAAATAATAAGGCTAAAAATAAATCCCCCAAACAAATTCACAAAACGAGCAGAGGCGCGAAAGAATTAAAGACTTGTTTTTCTTTGTGAGTGTGTGACTCAGTGCCATATAAACTCCAACTAATCTTACTTGAGTGCCATTTATTTTGCTTCCGTTAAATTTATCCCCGTGGGCCACATTCATTCTAGTTTACCTAACCACTGAGCGGAACGTTTTATGCTCGGAGCAAATCATATTTTATATTCAAAGCTCCTGCGTAACGTCGTCTGCGCTGCATTCAAACTTTCACGCCGCTTATCTAAGCCACGTTTAAAAAAAATAAAACTCCATTTATGTTGAGTATTTTATTAAAATTTATGATAATCTAAAAGAATATAAAAACTGAAGTTTAAGCATACATTCTCTTGATAATTAAAGAACTTATAACTATTAAAACAGTGGCCAAACCAATCGTCTTTTGTAAATTAAAACGAGCGCGACCATTTTGATTTGCGCGCCATCTATGCAGCGACGGCGCAACCGCGCAGCTTGGCGGGAACGCTGTTGTCGTGGTTTACGGCCGAGTACGTATGTACGTCTTATTCGTACATGAGTAAATCCGTTCCACTTTTCTCTAATAGTGCTTTAATTTACTTTAATTCTTTAACCAGGGAGGATTCGTGTTCTGATATAACTAGTGCCATTTGCAGCGTGCGAGGATCTAATTAAACAACTCGGACAAAAATATACTCTTAATTAGATAAAAAACTGAAATATAAAAAGTTCAAATATACTAATGCTATAATAAGATCTAATAAAAATGAATATTACGGATGAGTAATACGCGATGGTTGACTCAAAAATTACTTTCGCACGGAATGTGAACTAACAAACATAAATAAGTTTTGGATGCCTTTTCACCTTTAACTAAGAGGGAGTCTGCAGTTGGGTCACCTTGAACGGGAACTTACTCGATGAGATGATTAGAGGCGCGTTGGAATAGAGCTTTCCTCGAGGCCGTGAGGTTGGCTGAGAAAACAACTGATTCTTCTCAATGGGGGCAAGAGACGCGTGGTGAGTCTATTTGGGAAGAACATCTGATGCTTGTCCCGGGGGGGGGGGGTGCGAGACTTCTTGACCTGAAGATGTAAGTGAGGGGATCTTGGATGAACAGAAGTTATTCCGATCCATGTGTTGCAATTTCGGGTTTCTCAATGATGAGACTTAACCAAGAGGTAAATCTTTTCTAGAATGGAAATTCATGTTGGTATTCCTTAATCGTGAGGGGTATCTCTGTTTTTATTCAGAAAACTAAGATAGTGGATTTCTCTGGAAGAGAATGCTATGCGAGTGGGTCTCAATATCACTGGTATACTCTTCTAAGCGACCAAAGGAACGGCCTCGGGAGGGGAAATCCCACTCGTTTCCATCTGTCTTCTTGATTCCCTGTTTGAATCAGGGACTCGACTTCTCTCGATTGCTAAGCGGATTCTCCTTTCATTTCTCAAGATCGAACTATATTTACGTTGATTATTTCCTGGGGGAGAGGAGGGGAGACGAGGGCCCACAGTTAAGCCTCTCTCCTAGGGCATAAATTTTCAACGTTGTGACACTTCGGTCCTTCTGGTTTACCTACGGAGAAAGTGAAATTTTGTCTATTGGACTCTCACGCCTTTCTCTATTTATATTGACGGACTACGAAATCCGCTGATGAAATCCTCCTTTGCGAGCGACGCTCGAAGGGTCTTTGGGGCAGCGGGGAAAAGGAGAGGGGGGGCGGGGCGTAAAGTCTTGGACCATGAGGCGCGTAACAGTAGACGCTGTATAAACAAACTAGCATCTGTTTGTCCTCGTGATATTTAATCCCCCACATTTCCTCCCTCCTAAAGAAGGTAATGTTGGAGTGGAGGAACTCAAGTGCAAAATAATAAACGACAACAAAACCCCCTCGCATATCTTACAACGCCATTCTAAGTCCGACTGTTGCGGTGAAGCTACAGTGGTCAACCATCATACTAAAATAAGACTTAAAGAAATTGTACGCACACGCGCGCACGTACATAGACAGGCGAGCGGCGGACTTTAACTTTGCATCGTCAGGCTAAACAGTCCGGAACACACAAACCAATTTAAACAAAAAAACCCATCAATTACAACAAAGAAAAAGAAAAGGAAACTGAATATTAATCAGTACCTAGGCAGTTAATTACTTACAACACATAAACAATTATCACATTAATATATACCCCCAAATTTGTTTTTTCGACTAAGGGGAGTTTAATTAGCCCTTTGTGGGGTTTCGGTACAAGTTATCGGATATACAATTATCGGAGCCTTTTATATAGTTAATGGTAAATTGGTACTCCATTAAAAATAGACTCCATCGCATGAGTTTGTCGTTCTGGCTTTTGCTGTTACGCAAATATGACAGAGGCCGGTGATCAGATTCAACGTTAAACTCACGACCTATTAAATAGAAGTTGAATTTCTTTATCCTCGAAATTATGGCTAGCGCTTCCTGTTCTATAGTTTCATAAACTGTTTCTCAAATCGATAGTTTTCGGCTCGCATAAGCTTTGAGAAAATGGGTACCATCGTCTTCATATTGCACCAGGACACAACCGATTCCTTTACCACAGGCTTCGTTGTGGATCCCAAACTTCTTTTGGGGATTAGGTGTTCGAAGGATGGGTGCTGAAATAAATTTTTCCTCCATTAGGGCGGACAATTGTGAATTTCTGAGTGGGACCAGGTAGGGATTCAAATCTAACTTCTTGGACGGGTCGTCCTCGCGGAAGGATAATGAGGGTAGAGGATACTCGTTTCCGACTCTAAGCACACCCTGTTTACCACCTGAAGAGGTTCGCATGGGTATAAAGCTTCCATGGTTCTTTCTTCATCCAGCGGCACAATATTATTAATACACGCTCGGTGGTGATACTTCTTGAGCATGTTTATGTGAATAGGGGTTTGGTGAGGAGTAACTTGCCGACGTATTCCATTAGTTCCGACGTGAACTAAGGACCTCGATCTAAGGGGATTTCTTTAGGGATGCCGAATCGGGAAAATATGGAGATGAGGGCATCTGCACAGGAAATACTGTCAATTTTCCCGAGGGCAACTGCTTTGGAGAAATGAGTGGCGTAGTCTTCCAAAGTAAAGATATAAGAGTCTCCTTCACTAGACGGGGGATGGATGGGTCCAACCAAGTTTATAGCCACTCTGAAGAAGGGTTCGGAAATGACAGATGTTTTGTGTAGGGGAGCCGGCGGTACCCGGATTTTGGCGGTGGCCTTCTGGCACAGTTTGCATGACTGGCAGTATACGGCGATCTCTTTAGCTGCGCCGGGCCAAAATAAGTATTTAAAAATACTTAGAGAGGTTTTGTTGTGACTGATATGCCCAGCCAATAAGCCATCATGTGCGATTTTTAATACCCGTTGGGAGTAACACCGGGAAATGCACAAGATTTTATCCGACGGGGATGTTACTTCAGCCGTCGTCCGGAATAGTAGTGAATTCTCCACCATGTATCTTATTCGTTTGTTCTCGCAAACATATTATATTTCATTTTTTGCTGCTTTCTCCCACAGGGGTTGGAGAGTCGGACAGTGCTTCTGGGCGGTAGCGAAGGTTTGGGAATTAAGCTTTTCGTATTCCGGGTTCTCAAGAGGAGATAAACGGGTCGGAGCCGCTGTTCTCTTAGTTTCTTGAATCCGAGTCACTACTGGTTGAACCACCGGATTTGGAGAGAGCTGTGTACTCTGGCCTATTAAGACAGAACAGAATTGAATAGGCACTGCCACTACCTCGGTCCAGCCAATGAAGTATTGACACTGTATGTGGCATCTGACTACGGGGAACTTGTTGATCTTCCCAGGAAGTCCTGAATGACCGCGAACCTCTTGTTCTAGGGTTTGACTAGGAGAAGCAATTTATCTTATACAAAGATACAGGTAAACCCCGTATCGCGTACCAATGTTGAGATTCGGCAACTATTTACTGATCCAGTCTCGAACTTTAGTCCTCCGGGAGAACTCTTATTAAACAAAAAGTTCACCTGTTTGTCAGGGGAATTCGCTGTGGACGAAGGAGTATTTATGTGGCCTCAGGGAAAATGCATCGCCTGAGGTGGCGGAAGGGAGTGAGTCTTATCAGAGGAAGTGCATCCTGCGTAGATTCTCACGGTCACACAGAGTTTTTCATCTGTTCTGAATTCGTCCTGCTTTGAACGCTCTCGTTACCTGCGCCGGCCATCCCGGAAATCAAACGTGGGGTTATCCTTCTGTTTCTGACACTCTTTCCGTTCCAAGATGGAGCTTCAGAAGTAACTGACATCTGAGAAATGTAAGGAGATTACTCAGCTTAATTTCACAATAGTGACAGGACACAAAAGGGGTAATATCAAGGACTCTATACAAAAGTAAATCAAATTAAATGAGAGTCGGGAAATACAACCTATTTTCACAACATCAAAACCAACAAAAGTAAAAAAATAATAATAATACAGGAAGACAAACCGGACTAATTTGGATATAGTGATAGTTATTATTGTCTCGATAACCTGGAGCTTAAACATACAATTGATATACAAAGAAAATAAGTGTCCAACACAATTAATAATAAAAGGATACATACAAAAAAAAGAAATTATCAGGAGATAAATATATATATATATATATATACAATAAAAAAAAAAGAAACATATTCTTATAATGAAACAATACTAAAAGAATTGTCGTAAAAAATAATAATAATATATGAAACAGATACTAAACGTTAAAATAATTAATATACAATTAGTCCGGGGATGAATCTAGAGGATTTCTACTCAAGCTCTCTGCTAGACCGTTTTCGCAGGCCTTAATATAAACGATCTTAAATTGAAATTCTTGGAGAGAGAGAGACTCCACCTCATAAGAGCTTATGATCGGTCTCGATAACAAATTCCTTCACTAAAAGAAACATCTTAAATTTCTGTACCCCCCAGATAATAGCGAGCGATTTTTTCTCAATTACCTCGTAGTTTTTATCGCGGGGCAAGAGTTTACGGATAGCAAACGCGATAGGCAAACTTTCACCTCTGTCATTATATTGGAGAAGGACGCAGCATATCCCTTCGTTACTCACGTCGGTCCGTATGCCAAAAGGTTTTGGGGGCTCAGATAAACGGAGGATTGGTGCTGAAGCTAACTTCCCTTTGAGTTGGTCAAAGCTAACGGTCGACTGTGGCGTCCAGTTGAGGCACCCACGGGGCCTTTTTCTTAAGTAGCTCACATAAGGGCGCGGCAATGGAGGCAATTTCCTAATTAATCGCTGGTAAAAGGAAGCAGAACCCATGAACGACCCCAGCACCTTCTTTGTTGACGGCAGGGGCATCGCTACAATCGCCCGGATTTTTTGGGCATGGGTAGCTAAGCAGTCGTTTCCTATGTGGAAAACAAAATAGTCGATGGTACCAAAGGCGAAATGGCACTTGTTGGGGCCATTCGTGAGGTTGTGTTCCCAAAGAAGGCACAGAAGGGCGCGAAGGGTAGCCAGATGGGAGTCCCATTACTGGGTTGCCACGTAGATGTTATAAAAAGTAGAAGGTGACGTATACAACCCGTCCAATATCCGCCTCTTCATTCGGTTGTAGTTGCTGCACGCCGTCACCAAAAATAAGGGGAACCCCCGGAACTGCCTCTACCTATTGTCGGTGGGAAAGGACGTGTACCCATTTACCTCTTTCCTTAAGAGAATCTGGTAATAAGCTTTACAAATATATAATTCGGTGATGAATTTAGCCTTCTCGAACATGTTCAAATTCTGATCGATGAGAGGATCGGCTCGGCGTCGAACACGGTGACGGAGTTTAATTTCAGGAAGTCGATATACATCCGGTAAGAATCGTTCGACTTCTTCACAATGCTAAACGGGGAACAATACTCCGACTCCGAGGGTTATATAATATTTAACTTTAAAAGTTTGTCTACCTCATCATTGAAAGCTTTTCTTAAATGTATGGGGAGGGGGTACGGCTTAAAACGGACTGGTTCCTGGGTAGTGAGCCAGATATGATGCTTGAACTGAAAAGCACAACTAGGGATGTCCGAACTTTCGTCACTGAATTGCATAAGTAACGCTTGTAGCTGATTCTTTTGAAGGATCGAAAGCTGATTATTTATACTTAAGTTGGACGAAGGAGATTCAGGGGTGTCTTGCAGGACGTGTAGAGGGTATTTGGCGTCTTGATCTCCACAGGTGACATACCACGACCAAGGGGCCTAGCGGGTAGTCGGACTCCAGGGCTGATTCTTCGTCTAGTGCCACAAGTTGGTTGGCACAAGCCCAACGGTGGTATTTCTTAAGCATATTTACGTGAAATAGTTTAGTGCCGGACTGAGTTTGGATTAAATAATCAACGGGGCCACCCCTTCGATCACTGAGAAGGAGCCCTTCAATTGACTCAAAAGCTTGTTGTTCTCTGTGGGGAGTAATAATAGAACCTCTTCGCCGGGGTTAAATGTCCGCGCCTTCGGAGCACGCGCGGTAAAGTAAGCCTTCGGTAACGAGGTAGGAGATCATCTGTCTCCTCAAATGGCTTCTAGTTCTTTAGCCTGGGCCTTGGCCCACAGGGGACGGAGGGAGTCGCATCTCTTCTGGTTCTTGGCGAAGTCTTCAGTTATGGCGTTCTTGAATTGTGAAGCGCAGGGAGTTACTAGGGATATGGGCACCTCTGAATCTTTTACCTTTTGGGAACAGGTAACGACGGTTTGAGTTACAAGGAGTTACAAGGAAAGAAGGTACCCTAGGAGACCTTACGGTCCATTCAAAGAGGGTACCTTGGGACTAGCAATCGAGCGGGCACATGGCTGCTCAATTGTTTTGCGTCCCTAAACGGCCACTTTTCAAGACTTTGTCTAGTCTTGACTTGAACTGGTCAACAGATTCACTGTTGACAACTTCCACTGGAAGTGCGTTCCACTTACCGCAGATACTGTAGGTGAAAAAGTTTCCACACAGATTGCGGTTGTAACGCTTCAGTTCAAGTTTGAAGCCGTGATTGCGCGTTCTGTTCTCACTCAGTGTGAAAATATCCCGGTAGTCAACATTGTCGAACCCTTGAAGTATTTTGAAAACTTCGATGAGCTGACCACGCAGTCTACGGGTTTCCAACGAGAACAGATCTAATTCCCTTAGTCTATCCTCATAACTTTTATGTCGGATAGAGGGAATCAGTTTGGTTGCCCTGGCTTGTACGCGTTCCAACCTTGCGATGTCCTTTCGAAACGAAGGACTGCAAAATTGTACGGCATACTCCAGGTGCGGCCGAACTAGGGAGTTGTACAGACAAAGTACTATCTCCCTGTTACGGTATCCAAACTGGCGCTTTATGTAGCCTAACATCCTTTGGGCTTTCTTCTCTGCCTCAATGCACTGTTTCGAGAACTTGAGGTCGCTAGTGACAGTAACACCCAAGTCCTTCTCAGTGTCACTCGATTCGAGAGCAGTGCCCTTAAGGATATAATGAGATTGGGGATTTCTGTGGCCGATATGCATTACTTTGCACTTGTTCACGTTGAACGGCATTTGCCACGTGTCCGACCACTCCCCAATCTTCCCAAGGTCTTCCTGCAGGCGGGCAGTATTTCCATCCTTTGCAACGTTCATACCAAGCTTGGTATCGTCGGCAAATTTGGAAATCTTGGCAACCATGTCACCGTCCATGTCGTTGACGTAGATGATGAATAGTAGTGGTCCCAGGACAGAACCTTGAGGCACTCCGCTAGTAACGGGCACCCACTCAGAAGCCTGTCCATTCACCACCACCCGTTGCCGTCTGCCACTTAGCCAGTTCTCGATCCAGCCGGCTACTTTTCCGTCTATGCCCAGCGCTCGCACTTTCCGGAGAAGGCGGCGGTGTGGTACCTTATCAAAGGCTTTCTGAAAGTCTAAGTAAACCACATCCACCGCCTTGTCCCGATCGTGCTCACTGAACACGAAGTGGAAGAATTCCACAAGGTTCGTCAGGCATGACCGTTGCCTTCGGAAGCCGTGCTGGGAACTCCTCAGTAGCAGGTTTGACTCTAAATACGACGTTATTTTCTCCACCATCATGCTTTCCATGAGTTTACCGACTATCGAAGTCAGACTGATAGGTCGGTAGTTCGACGGTTGGTTGCGGTCTCCTTTCTTGAAGATCGGAGTCACCTCCGCCTCACGCCAGTCTCTAGGAACGCATCCGGTCCGGATTGACATGTTAAAGATAGCGCACAGATGTCGTGATACTTCATCGCACACTTCCTTCAACACCTTGGGTAGAAACCCGTCCGGTCCAGGGGACTTATTCGTCTTTAGGTCAGCGATCTTTTTCTTTATTTCTCCTTCGGTGAAGTCCATTGCCTCCAGCTTTCCCCCCGAGTAGGAATCCGTGGGCTGGGGGATGGGACCACACTCTTTAGTAAACACTGAGGAGAAGTAGTCATTGAGAAGGTTAGCATTTTCTGCATCTGACTGAGTTAATGCACCCTCCTCGTCCACTAGGGGCCCAATCCTACGATGGATTGGTTTACGGCTATTTACATAGCCGAAGAACTCCTTGGGATTCTCCTTGCAGAGTCTCGCCACTCGGAGTTCCTCAGTACGCTTAGCCGCCCCTATGCTGGACTTCACTCTCCTGGCTAGCCTCCGGTACTCGTCAAAGGCACCCGAGATCTTCGATCGCCGGTACGCATTTCTCTTTTCCCTAAGCAGTTGGCCGATTTCTCGATTAAACCACTTTGGTTGAACAGAAGACCGACGGAGGCATTTTAGAGGGATGCAACTTGATTGAAGACTCATGAATTTATTTTTGAAATTGTTCCACGAATCCTCAACCTCTTCGCATACCGCTAGCCTTACATCAGTCAGCCCAGCACGAAGGCGTGCAAAGTCTGCTCTTCTCAAGTCAAGTTTCCTTGATTGACTGGCAACAGACCTTACCTTCGGGATCTTGACGGTAAATCTAACTAGCTGGTGATCACTGCCACCGAGCTCTTCGCCTACAGAGACATCCTCAACGATATCATCCTCAAAGGGGAAGACCAAGTCGAGGATATTGTCTCCTCTCGTCGGTTCTCTGACCCATTGAGTGAGGAACTCGTTGTTGGCGAACTCCAGGAGTAGCGCGCTCTCGCCACAGGCTGCTCTGGTTTCCCAGTCAACTTGTCTGTTGAAGTCGCCTATAACGATGCACACTCTGCCTTGAACAAGCTCACCCAGCAGCTGGTACAGTTCCCTGTCCTTCTCAACGGGTTGGGAAGGGGGTCTGTAAAGCACCAGGGTCCTGTATCTGACAGGACCTATCTCTAGGTCAACGCCTAGGAGCTCGTGATCGGATATAATGTTGGAGTTCGTAGATTTGATTGTATCCTTGACATACAACATTACACCGCCACCCTCTCTGACTGGCCTATCTTTGTGGAAGAGTTGGTAGCCAGGAACCGTGAATTCGCCTTCAAAGTCTCGGTTTGACGTTTTTATCCACGATTCTGTTATGGCTACCATTTCGGGTTCTTCCGTCGCTACGAGGCCACGGAGCTCAGGAAACTTGTTCCTGATTGACCTCTTCCGTTTCCCGGCTTCTTTGTTGGCGAGGCACCCCTTTTTGCGACCTCTGAGAAGGTCGTTCCTGGAGTGACACGGGCGTACTGGCGTACGTCCGCCCTCACTCTGGGCCGGATACTCCTTTCGGTCCTCTCTACGACATTCTGGATCATGTTCGACAGAAAGGCCTTTCCTTTAAAGGAAAGATGTACCCCATCCCTTTGGTAGAGATCATTTCTTCCATAAAAGGTGCGGTACGGGTCCACAAAAAAGACCCCCTCTGCCGTACACAAATCTGCCAGGCGCCGGTTTAGAGACACATTCATCGAGTGAGCGGTCCGTGTTGGACCTCTCCTCGGGAGCATCCCGACTACCACACGCTTGCGGGTTTTCAGCCCACAGTCGTCCACGGCACCCATGACCGTGTGGAGGATTTTATCTGTAGGGCCTACCCTACCTCCTCTCAGGTACAGGTCGTTTCCACTGACCATCAGAGCAACGACTGAGCTCTCAGAAATCTGTGATTTCTCAGCCTCTACTCTGATGTGGTGGTTACCACATCCTGGCAGGCAGCTTACCTTCACACTAGTGCGAAGGCGGGCCGCTAGCAGAGACTGCAAGCCCCGTGCTTGAGAATCACCAATAAGGGTGACTCTTGCACATTTGTCAGCAGGCGACTTATTCTTTCCTCTCGGAAGCGACTTGCCGCTTTCCTCTTGTATCTCTGCATTTTTCTTTTTTTTCTTCCTCATCTTATTTTTCTTCTCTTCATTTGTTTTCTCTTCTTCCGTTTCTCTTTTCTCTTCTTCCGTTTCTCTTTTCTCTTCTTCTCTTTCCACTTTCCCATGCGCACCAGTAGCGCTCGAATCCTCTACACTGGGGTGAGCTGCATTATGGGGTTGGAGGATACCCTTGGACACTGTCCAATAAGGACGGAGCAGAATTTAATAAGAGCCGCTACTACTTCTGCCTAGCCAGTGAAGTACGCACAATCGATGAAGCACTTTAGAATGGGGAAATGATTGGCACGCCCTAAGTAATCATGCACGACCGTGAATTTATTGTGATCCGGGGCTACAGGAAGAAGCAGCTTATCTGATACCACTATACAGGTGCACCCTGTATATCTCACAAGCGTGGATACACAGCAGCCATTAATCCTTCCCGATTAGAATTTAAGGACCCCAGGGGTATTCTGATCAAATAAGAAGTATACATGGTGGCTGGCGGTGCTTGGGGTGCTCGGGGGCGGAGGGGATTCTGGTGGTGATGACGCTGGTGTTGACGTGGCACAGATCTTTTGGACTTAATAATTGGAGTTACTTCTGAACTGGGAGTTCTCAGGGCAGTGGGTCTTCACGTTGCCTTGCACACCTCATGAGAAACAAATTATGGGTCTCGTGGGGAAGAATGACATAGAAGGGTTCTTAACTATTAGTTTCTACTGACCCACCAAGTGTTGTTAAAGTGTTATTTAGAGTCATACAGTGCTCAACACGGCTAAGCGTTTTTAAAGTGGATAATTAGTGTTTGAAGGTGGTTAGTCAAATTGTCAAACAGTGCTGAATATGACTGTGTTTTAAGGTGGATGGTTACATTGTTATACAGTGTGAACACAATTAAGTTTATTTGTAAAGTTAAGTGTATCTCCTCTTTTTTTCCTTAATTTTTCTTTTACCTCTTTCCATATTTAATTGAATTAAGGTTAATTTTTAAGTTCATGGGCAGTTACGATTTCCAGCTATTCGGGTGGTTATTTTTAGTATTAATCTATCCCACTGACCAATCAGCGATCAGTATTCAACTCCGTCCTTGGTTGTTATTGAATTCTGGTTAAAGATTTAATCCTAATTTGAGAATAAAAAAGCTGTTTTTTCCCACTTCGTTACTATTTTATTTTTTGCCTTTTAAAAAAGTATTTTTCACGATATTCGTTTTTTTTATTCATGTTCCCAAAAAATCCATTCGGTATTAATTAAATTATTACGAAAAATGTGACATTCAACAAACGCACTTTCTCGATTTTCGAATTTTCAAAGCAACACTACTTTTCCGAGGATCACAACCAAAATAAAAAATAAAACTGAAAATACAGGACCGGGAAGTGCTAAAAAAAAGAACTACAAGAGCACTTCCTAAATCCCTGCAAACATATTTTCTCGATATCACCAAAATGGCAAAGATGATCTTCCTACCGAAACCGGCCGAACCAAAACACCAAGTAAGAAGCTCCTCCCAGATAAATTATTACGATTGAGCCATCTCCAAAAATAATGGCTTAAATATCCCCCTTACCCTCCCCTCGCCAATGGCCCTGCACCGTTCCATATTTAATTGAATTAAGGGTAATTCTTCAGTTCATGGGCAGATGCGATTTTCAGCTATTTGGGGGCCTATTTTTAGTATTTTTAATCTATCATACTTACCTATCAGCAAAAGGCAAATATACCTTTCACTTGACAAGACATAATTGCAAAACCTCGGGGAAAGGAGGTTTGTTGTCTAGCCCACTGCGGAACCCGAGGTCGGGAGGCTACCTTGATAGGGGCCAGAGTTACGAACTCCGGGGAGTACTAACCATGCCACGCGGGAATTCCGTCCAAGACCATAGAGGGAATTGCATCCGTCTCTATGCATGTCGGAGGTAACTATGAATAACCAAAACCCACCCAAGAGGGCAGCACCCTCAGGTTTGGATCGATCTCTTCCTATCATCAAGTCTGCCATGCTTTTGCATCCTCTGAGGATCCCACCCAAGTCCATACTTATCATTCATCCTTCACCTGTCTAATCTTACGTGGCGCGCCAGGCATTGGGGTGGGGACCTACCCTCATAGAATCACGAATATCTCTCTGGACAAGTATACTAAGATGGACAGCGAGACTACCTTACGCCTTCGACAAACAACAAATACTAAGACAACGATCACAAACACGGAAATTTTAACACTATCATGCACACTGGACACCCCGATCACAAATATAACAAACACACATACTGGGCAGACTCTGTTTTTTAGGTAAAAAAATAATGCCACGTCCTTTCACATACACGCACACCACTCCCTCAAATCCAAAAAACCACTACACCATACTGCCGGACACATAAACGTCCAACCAAATAAGAATACGCCGCACCAGCTTCTTCTGGCTGAGATTCATTACAGATGAAATACTCGAAGTCCTTAAAGAAGAGTACGCAGTAAACATAGTCCTGGACCTCTACTACAAGAGGCACAATTCCTGGGCTTTAATCACGCTACAAGACGAGACTTACACAAATACACTGCCCAGCCAAGGCATTAAGGTCCTGGGCACACAAACATACACCCACCAAATGGAGCGCCAACACAACATACGCCCATATCAGTGCCTACGGTGTTACAAGACTGGTCACCAGACCGCCTCCTGCAAATCAGAGCAAGTCTGTTCTAAGTGCGGTGTAAATGGTCACTTTTACACCTCATGTACACACGAGACCCTCCGCTGCGTAAACTGTGGTGGCGGTCACGTCGCTGTTGGTTTGAATTTTCGTTCCCTTAAACAGAAGCGCGCTGATGTCATCAATGAGCTGAGGAGGCCTCAACACACCTCGAAAAAAAACACTCACGCCAATAGTTTTCTTCTATCACGTCAAGTTTTTTATTTATGGACTGGTGCATATTGGTCCCACTCATAGTAGCAGGCTATCTTACGACCAAGTGAATGAAAGTGTAGGCGTTTGGGATTCTTCTTATTTTATTTTATCTATGTATTTAAACTTAGATATTAGAGCAATTTTGTATAATATAATTTTGTGTTTTTTTTCAGATTTCTAATTTTGTCTCACAAAGAGATCTGGTTATAACAAGAAAATGCGACATAAAATAAGTTACCCAAATCTTGATTTAGCAATTCGTCTAGTGTTTCATTCAGATGAAATTCCAGTACCTGTAATCTGATGTAAGCAATAGACTTGACAGTGATCCAGACTTTGTACATACAAAGACCCAAGAACGCAGAAACTATAGCCAATTAGAACAGAATGATTTAGTTAGAGACCTAGGCCCGTCAAAAGAGTTAGCAGAAGTGTTCCAGAGAAAAACAAATATAACTTTTTATCGGAAAAGGAAGAGAGATCTCCTGGCATTCTTTAAAACTGAAGAAGATTTTGTTTACTGTTGTGACGTGGCGTGAGTGTTAAACGTGATGGGTGTTTCAGAGTATGATCCAAATGAATGGAGACTCTTTGTAGATAGTTCAAAGATGCGTCTAAAATATGTGTTACTCCATAATGGAAACTTGTTCGGTGCGATTCCTTTTGTCCACTCTCTGCATTTAAAAGAGAATCATGAACACATAAGATCTGTATTAGATTTACTTAAATATGATGAACACAAATGGATCATATGTGTGGATCTTAAAATGAAAAATATTTTACTTGACCAACACGGAGGCTATACAAAATACTTCTGTTTCCTGTGTTGATCGAGTGACCGAGACTGGGACAAATATTGGAAACAGATACTCTGGCCAGTTAGAGAAAGTTTGACTGTTGAGGAGAAGAATATTATACATCAACCACTTGTTGAACGAGAGAAAATAATCTTCCCACCCCTTCACATTAAACAAGGGATGATCAAACAATTTGTGAAAGCTCCTAATTCAGAGGTTGACTGTTTAAAATTCATTTGTACAAACATGATGACAGACTACTGTTGGAGTATTATCGAGATTGTGTAGACATCATACACTCCAGACACTCTCACAAGCGAAAATTTCTTCCATAGGTATGTGTGCGATTGCTTGTGTTTTCTCCATTATATTAGAAAAATAACTTATATGTATTTAGTAATAGGTAATGTTATGTTACAATGTATTTATCTTTTGAGTCTTTTGACATTTTAAGTTATGGTTTGAAGCTATAACACTTAGGAATCTATCCTGTAGAATGAAAACCTAGTGTTACAAAAAATGGATTCCATATTTGGAATTAGCACGTCAAAATTAGTTAAAAACAACCACAAAACATAGATCAGCAAAAGGTGTGTGGACCAGTGTAATTAATAATAGGACTAATAAAGCTTTTCGGTACAATAGAGATGACGCAAAGTGCATCTTAGTTAAACAGTTTTATAAACATCTCATCTGAGGTCCCCGATGCAGGTTTTTCCTTAACCATGGTTCTATACGTGGTTAGTGCTTTTAACTTAGTGACTAGGCTTTTGCTACGATGAATGGTCTGCCTAAATCCCTTCCAGGCGTTGCTCCTCACCTCAACCGACGCCACCCCTGACGTCATTCCTGGACAAACATGTCACATTTCTGATTTGATAAAAAGTGAGACCGCTCTTGGAAATGGAATTCTATGCGCCTGAGGTCCTCCACAATTACCTTCTGTTGTCGCCATATTTAAGGTAAAAAAGAAAGACGGGACTCATGGAAATGAGATACTATGACTTCTCTATTACGAAGGAAGCTAAGAGCAAAGTCTCCATAGGATAAGAAATTCCAGAATATGATCCGACATTGGTGAGCTTTGCCAACCTGGCCCGCCATTTAGGCAAAATTGACCTGTAACTTTAACCATAAAGGATAGTGCCGGCGTAGCTAGCTTAGATGTTTACTAGAGGAAAGTGAGAAGGGTTGACGGTCCAACACACCTCATACCTATTACTTCCATAGCCAGGTGTCTTTCATCCGTTCTAACTTGTAGGAGCATCACGATATACACTGCCACTCATAAAAAGACGAACGTGTGGCAAGCAACCAGAACCTTTGTGTATAGGAGGGAAAGTTAGGAAAGGGGTGGTAAAGGATGTATCAAAGAGAAGTAGAAATTCGCCGGTCCACTAACGAGTAGGGTGGTTATTCACCTATTATTATCATAATTTGGTGGTAGGTGATTTCAAGATGGTATGCCCTCCGCCAAGGCACTATGCATAATAAAAATAATATATAATGATAAATAATAATTGTATATCATAATTAATACTAATGATAATATAAAAATAATACTAAATAATAGTAGAATTAAATTATCTAAATAATAATAATAATAAAAATATTTGTAAATAATATTTAATCATAATATATAATGATAATAGCATAAAATATTAATAATAATGAATACTAATCCTAATAAATAATTATAATACATAATAATATATCAGAATAAATGCTAATAACAAATAATATACAAATCAACTAAATAATGCTAATAATAATAATAATGAATAATAATAAGGATGCTAATAACAATGTTAATGTTAATAATAATAATAGCTAAAAGTAATACTAATAAAAAGGTAATAATTACGAAATAAAGATGGTGTTTCAATGTTCTCATCGATCTAATGCAATTAAAAATTCTCTAATCAGGTTTTATCTCACAAACAGATACACCAGGCTTTATCTAATAACTTGTATAGATTGACCCAAATGTTAGTTTTATCTAATCTCTATTTTACATTGACCCACACCGTGGTTTTATCTAATACCTTATGTTGATTGACACATACTGTGGTTCAATCTGCACAAGAACGAACTGAGGTTAGTTCTTGTCCAGGCCATTTGTGAACATGCAAAATTCTGATAAGAAGATTAATTTTACCAAATGTAAATTTTATATAAAACTTTAAGATTCAAATCGAACGACGCATCGCAGAATCTATTCTTCTCGGTGTCGTTCATAATTCTAATATTTCAGGAGAACAATGCAATTTACAAAAATATTTAAAAAATTAGGACGGCCTCTATCTATAAACAATGAATACCCTTTAACAGAAATTTTATCTGCCTATCCGTCCTAATTTACGTATGCTTCCACGTCAATTTTCTCATTTCCATTTTCCTCAATAATTTCATATACTTTAGAATTTTTCAATGTATGTTCACTTTCTTTAAATACACGCTCTGTATATCTCTTCATAGGTAGCGATAGATGAATTAAGCTAAAACTACGAGGATATAGTTCTTGTATTAACTATATGGCTCATACAGTATTTTTTTTAAATTATTGATTAATCAGGTTATTTTCGCTTTCTAACTAATGCATTCAAAGGTGTTGGCTTCTGACAATTAATATTTCTTTATCGAGCGATTGAGCCAGATGAAACTGTGATGGCTGTTAAATCTGAAAAAAGGAAAGTTGACTCGCGGTGGGTTGTATGTCGCCTAACTTCAATATAAAATAAGATAACACAGATAGTTAATTAAAACAGATATATTTACCCCAATACGTGTTAGAGACCTGAAAGCTTCTGCTATTCATTTTATACAATTAAATCGCCATTGGCCTCAACCACGCCCTCCAGGCGGGATTGGAACAGACTGCCAATGTACTCGACGATTTCCCTGTTTAACTTGGAGAAAACTGTGGTGATCCGGACCTTAGCAACACCTTGCTCTTGCTGAGAAACTGTTGGTCCCTTTCTCTCAACTATGACCTACATATAATAGTCTCGTGGTTGCAGTCTGGAAGTACGAAGCCTGATGTTCGGAGCAATGTGGTGAATATAGTTGTTTTACAGCTAATACTGGGTCCTCCTACTTGTATGACTTGGTGCAGAGTCCTACTGCCAAACGGTTGGCCTTTCAATGGCTAACTCCTGGTTAAATTTTAACAAAAACTCCCCCCAAGCATTTGATGTAACCAACTGAGAAGATAAACATGGGGCTTAACGTGACCATGGCTAGTCACGACCCCAAGCAATATGATTAAATGGGCAACTTGGTCTTATTGACTCTCGATACATCTTTGAGGCCCACATCAACCTAATAGTTGCTTTGCGAGTTCATCAACTTGTCCTGGCCGAAATTCTTCTCGTCTGATAAGAAGCAAATCATGTCAAGTTTGAGGGATGCTTCAGTTTGGTCACAAAACTAGTAACAATTTCATTCCACTTGTCTCTCTTCTTATAGACTATAATTATTAAAATTTACGTTAGTTTATTTGGGCTTCCTTTGACGTTGGCAAGTTTTAGGCTATATGAGTTTGCTTTCTCAAAAATTTGACCCCTTAAAGCTGACACCACTTTTATAAATGTCGTAGAATTGCTCATAGTCTGGTCCAATAATTATTCTAGTCCTTGATCTGGACACACCGCTTTTGTTTAAGTCGATGGTATTGAGACCCTATGACTCAATCTACGATCATTATATATATATATATAGGCTTTAATTCCTACTAAACGTGCGAAGGCTGGTTAGAAGCGGGTTGTGCCACGGCCAGGATTTTCACTATAAAAGTCCCACTTGTTACTGGGGGGAGGTTTGTGATTGTTAAATTAAAGAGTGCATAATACAGGTTGAATAAATTAGCCGAAGGGATTCTTAATTTAAGTCTGGCCAAGGATACGTCAAAAAGAAGGAGCTACAAATAAACAGACGACCAAAAATAAACTTTACTTTATACCAAAATAATAATTAGTAGTAATAGTTAAACGGGCATTTAGGTAAATAAAGATTAATATTAAACACGGATTAGTCCAGGTTGACAGCAATTATAAATAATAATATCAGAGAATGACTCACTTGAATCTCTTAAAAAAGGAGGGGAGGATAACACTGACGTTAAGCGTCTAGATTTATAATGACTCAATGGGAGTATCAATCACTGTTAATTAAATAGGTAATTTAAGAATAGAGGGACACTGGGTTTACAGATTACCATTAATTGTGATGGATTGGAAAGACGACTACTCAGGTTCAGACGGGGTGGTTCGGGTTGCGTTAACACGAGTTCTCAGGGAGAGGGGGGGATAAGACGACGGCTTCGGGGCTGCTGAATGCAGTTCCGGTTAGTTCACTCCTAACTGGATGTGACACTAACAAATAGTAACTTCCAGTAACTATTTGGATGTTCCTTTTCTTACTTAAGTTACGTGGAGCAACAGAGGGTACTCTTCTAATCACAGACTCTGCGGGAAGGGATTTGCCTCAGGAACTATTTGAGACAGCGACCAAGTTAACTCAGCGGGTCGCGTTGGCAGTCGATACGTTACGGCAGCGATTTTCGTTCAACGTGAGGGTTACGCCTTTAGGTTTGGAACACTTCTGGCGAGAGGTGAACGGCGTTGTCATTTATACCGCGGACTGTGTGAAATCGAGAGAGAAATTCCTTATACGACAATTCGCTTATCGTGGCGCCTTCTGGACAATCTTCATGGTATCATAAAGAAGGCAAATAGAATTTAAGCTTCTCTGTGAGATAGGCCTTCTTTCGTCAGACTTCCTGTCGCCTGTTGGGGAAGTTTGGCATGGATAACGACTTAGGTCAAGGGGAAGGGGGAGGAGGGCGGTAGAATGTCTGGGGAGGGGGGGGAGGAGACGGAGGTAAACTCAAACGACAAATATTTTTCGTTCCCACGAACGCCTGGCGACATGCGAGTATGTATGTTCCATACCCTCACATACAGAAATTGGTCCTTATTTTAACTTATATGAGTAGAGTAGCGGATGTCCTTATTCACTGGCTGCCTGATAGGAAACTATGACAGTCTCTTTTCTAGGTTATGGAGTTCATCTATAGACTTTGAGACCCTCATCACCGTTCTCAGATTGACACAAATTCACTCGGAGATCCTCCATTGGAACTCTCAGCGGGATTCCAAATCATTTACTCGCCTTTTAAATAAATCACAATTATCTAGATTAACAACAACATTAGACATAGCACTTATCACGAACCGGCCGTGAGGGAGCTGGTATTAAACAGTGAAATGGATGTTCAGAATCAGAGACAATTTTAAAGAAATGAGTCAAGCTCCAATGAGACGACGATGCTTAAGGTTCAACTGTACATTGAGTAGCAGAAAACTAATCTGGTTGAAAGCTCTGTCAATGAGCTTCAAATTGGTTTCCGGTGCAGAAAGGAACACAGAATGACATTATTCAAAATGAGGCAGAAGGAAGTAATAAAACAATTCCTAACGACTCTGTCTGTGGACTAGATCTAGTGGCACTTACGCAACAAACTAACTTTTTGGGAAATTGAGGATGCTTAAGTGCAAAAGTGCAGCTCAAATGTCAGCTTGGGATCAAAAGTAACATCAAGCAAGTTCAGTGAAGAAGAATTAGAAACCGCACCGCAGTTGAAAATGATGCCTGGCTGATGCGGTTGTAAAGTTCCAAAACAAGGCTATGGGATTTAATTGGATTAAGTTTCATAACCTATCGTAGGTCAGGTAGATTTCACTGACCTTTGCTTGCCCACCATAGACGTGGAGAGGGGAAAGTCTCTTTTAAGAATGGGGGATATTCGAGTACATGTATTCCGTTGGTCGACTTAGATAAAATAATAGATCAATGGCTTTTATGTGGTTCTGGGATTTAAACAAGAGAACCAAATATAATCTTCACTATTATTCACGAAAATAACAGAATTTAACAATAATTTATACACTATGGGAAAACTAATCGTCCAGCAAAGTTTTCGGCACGAGCTATAAGTAGCAAAATATTTACCCGAAAGAAAATGGGAGGAGAGTAGGGGGTGAAGCTTTGTAGCCGGAAAGCGTCATACCTCTTCGAGGGTGATCGAGAAAACAGGAATAAGCTTACTATTTTACAAGAATGGGGAGGGGGCCTCGACTGGTGTTCGGAGGGGTATCCTTGTATGGCACGGAGCGAAGCGCGTATTCCAGAATGAGTCCTTATGTCCTTGATTGCCGTAGTTTTGAACAATTGGTTTCTTGCCGGCGAGTCCTAAGAGTAAGTAACAGGAAATCGCTTTTGAAGTTGCGCGTAGTGCCCTCTGGCTGGTTCCAATGAATACTTGTGATTACTGCTTGGATACTGAGTGAGCAGTGCCTGCATCCTGGTTAAATACTAATTTTCTCGTTTCTGCGCTGGGAAATATATAAGGCTTCGCCGGAGGTGGGTTCCACTCCGATTCAAGACTCGGTGAGTAAAGGCTTTGCACCCTCTCGCTGATTTGGTTTCTGGGCTCAAGCTAAACTCGTATCGCTTCGTTATCGCCACGGAAGTTTACCGAAAGATGCCGGTTAAAGATTCGTTAGTCCGCCTAAGACTCTTTAGTCTGCGTGAATCTCTCTATCTCTCTCTCTGACATACTCCAACACCACACCAGGATAGAATTCTCTTGATATCCAAAGTAACCATATTTGACTCAATCCCAGAAAACATGTATGAGGTATAAATAATGAAGAGAAGTAGCCCCAGGACACTACCTCGGGTAACACCTGATTTAATAAAGCTGTAGGAGCTAAAACTACCATCAACCTACACACGATATTTCCTCTTATTCAAAATCTTGACAAGTATGCCGAGGAAATGACCACCAATACCAAGGGATTTCAATTTAAATAAAAGGGACTTATGATTAACATCTTTAAAGGCAGAGATAAAAGTAAGAGATACAAGACGAGATTCATGATCAGCATCAATAGAACTTTGAAAGTCATTGGTGATAAAAAGAAAAGCATCAGAAGTACTAAGACCATTTTAAAAACCAAACTGTTTTACCGGCAGACATTTATTATTATTCAGAAAATGAAACATACGTTTAGCCAGCAACGCTCAAATATTTTAGACAGAATTGGTGCAAACGAAATGGGTCTATATTTCTCCGGATGGATTGATGTGGAAGATCCTTTGGGATCAGAGTCACATTTGAAAAACGCCAGCATTTAGGAAAAAAACTCAGGCGAATAAATAATCTAAACATAACAGCCAATTTTAGTGCCAATGATGGAGCAATTCTTTAATAGAAAATAAGCAAAAAACCCTAAAGGATCACATCCACAAATGAATCAAGGCCAGTGATATAAAAAATAAGTTCTGACGATTTAAAAGCCATGAAGTTCAGTTCACTAGGAGGAAAGCAAGATGAATATAAGTCAACGACTTCGCTGCTGTGCTTTTTATTAAAAATTGAGGCAAGTAGATCAGCTTTCTCTTTAGACTTATACCATACAGAGCCATCATAACACGACAATGGTTAAACCAGGCTATGGTCAATCGCAAACAGGGATTGTTTAAGAGCAGACCACCAAGAGAGCGGTGAGAGTTACCAGTTAAAATGTATCTGAGATGATCATCATTATAGGCTCTTTGAGTCTCACTATAAGTACGCTGTGTGTGTGACCTGAACTGCATGTAGTAGTTGTAAAATTCTTGGGAGCGCAAACGATACCACTGGCAAATGCAGCCTGCTTATTTCGCTGGGCCAATCTGCACTCGTCATTGAACCAGGCCTTGTCGGTACGACGACTCCGAATAGTTGTACGCGAAATCCTTCTCTCATTTATGGAAAGAAGAATTTCATTAGGGGCAGTCACCAGACACTCGGATCTATATACATCGACCCAATAGATATTGTTCAAATCAGTATCAATGCCAAGCCAGTTGGCACGAGATTTCAAATAGACCAGTGGGGTAACGGACTCATCCAGTGGCAATAATTTCGTGTGAATCTTAAAAATGAGTCCAGAATTATCGTTTTTACCAAAGTGCGGCACAACCCATAAATAAACAACGGCAAGAACATTCGAAAAAAGCAGATCCAGGCCAATTTCAGAAGTGTGAGTCGGATCACAAACCAGCTGCTCACATCCAGCAAGATTACAGAAGTCTAAGGCAACCCTACCATGCCGGTTCATCGCTGAAATGGAATTCAGACAGTGCTGGTAATGGGCATTAAAATCACCATCCTAAGAGTTAGATTACTGAATTCTAGCCATAGTTGATAAAAGGAAATCATAAATACTATCATCCAGGTTTAGGTTACTATATAAATATATAATAATTGTTAAAATGGCCACATATACGACACTCAAATCTGGCCCTCCGCAAGGCACTGAATGAGGAAGCTATATAGAGACACATCGTCTGAGTCCTAGGAATAGAATTGCGTCTAAAAGGTATAGGCTTGTAAAAATGTGAAATAAGAAGCTCAGACACATGCCTAAAATTAGAAATTAAAGTCCCAGAACAAAAAACTATATCGTACATTGTGGAAACCACCGAGAGCTCATAAAGATTAGATTTCAGTCGTCTAATATTAGAATATAGGAATCTACAAGACTCATTGTGATGGCCAGGATTGGGGTCGATATCTCCCGCCTTTAACTAAATTAAGCGAGAATTATGGTCAGTAAACTGTAAAAAATGACTAGATATACAAGATGACCTCCCCTCCTAAAAATACAATAAAAAGGAGAATAAAAAAGGTCCCCCTGGGAGAGTCTCTGCTCCCATATAAAGCAATCGTTAAGTTATACTTCCAAGACGCCAATTCCAAGAGGAACCTGGCAGTAGCGATGGCAAAAAAAAGGAAAATTTGCTACCACCATTCAACCCCATCGCCCTGCCTACACAGCATATATTGGGATTGCAATTGAAAGAGAGAGAAAAGAAAGAAGGTAGGATTGTGCCCTCCTTCAAAAGAAAATGGCTGAGCTCAGGAATATTGGTCACACAACTATGGCTAACCTTAGACCGTCCACTTCGGGATGCTGTTGTTAGAATAACTACTCATCCGTATTCGTCGAAAGACTAGGATACCTCGAGCCCATATGACAAGGACACACATACGCCTACTGAGGATATACAATGGCGGGTAGTGTCCAAGAGGGTATTAAAGGGTTTTAGGGATGTATTTTCTCTACACCCATGTAACCCCAACCCCTAGAGGTCGCTCATTTACTCATACAGCCGTTGGATGACAGGAGTTCGCTCATCCACCTAGATGACTGTTGACGTTCTTGTATTTGATAAGTATTTCCGCCTAGCACGGTTTGCCTAGTAACCTTAGCTAGGGACCTTTGTACGAAATATCGCTCCGGGTCAGGTTGGACCTGGGAGCGATGATGACTAAGGAGTTGTTCCACACTCTCCATCACCACAAATCTCCCCAACTGTGGCCCCATCCCCGAATACATTTTAAGAGCCCTATTAAATTCCCTTAATTTACTACCTCTTTTTAAACCCTTAACCTCATTTTTTCACAATGAAACAACAAATAACTTTCCCCAACTCATTGTGTACTATTCATAGCTTGCAAAAGAGGTAAGTTAGGTAGTGCAAAATTCAGTGAATCCTTCTCAACCGTTCACAGCCCCATATTGCATTTTTCATTCAAATCGGTCATCCTTTAAGGAGATGGGTATCCATAAGCATCTTAAAAACCAGCACCAGAAACCCAGGCCACACGAATTTCATTAGTTACTCACGAGCACTTGCTATTCTTAAAAAAAAAATGGTGTCAGTCTTTGTAATATCAAGTTATCTGGCAGTTATTTTTCCTAATAATTTATAATTCCCTGTGTCAATATACTCGTATAGCGTGTTGAGTTAATGTTTTGATGCACCTTTGGTTGCAAGCCATTATTTTATTTGAATAGCGTTTCCTCTTGTGATAAATAAAAAGACTAAAGTTATTTATTTACGCGCTACTTAGAGAAAGGATGAAAGTTTTAATTAAAATGCCTGAAATAAATGGACGTCTAACTTTTACATTCGTTTAAATGTAAAGAAGGCGTTTAATTTTTCATCGTTCTCTTCCTAATGGAAAAAAGAGATTGCAGTTTTTTAAGAGCGAGAGAAATATATAGTTGCTATATCCTCAGCTCTAACTTATCCCTTCCGATATAGATACCCGCAGAAAAAGCTTCTCTAGCAGTAAGATCTGCTCCGAGGAGCACATAATACTGGCATATGCATAATAAACACACGGAACAATCAACACAACGGAAGGACGAACGAATAAAACTAAAAGAAACAAACAAGTACAACACAAACAGCTAAACAGAAACAACGCAACTCCAAGATAAACTGCTTAACCCGATTGCCTAAGGAAGGCTTTAAAGCTCGAAAACACCAGCAACAATAATTAGGTACACCAACAAATAAAAATATAGAACAAAAAGGAAATTCAAAGAATAACATCGAAGTAACTATTACATAAAAATCCCTACGAGAATGAGCAATAACCACTAAATAGTAAAGCGATGGGCTCATCACAAGGGCAAAACTCTTCCTCCCCTCTTTTTAAACACCATCTTTCTTTTCCTCTCAAACCATTATTGGAACATCAATAAGCATTCTTGTATTCATGCTGATTAGTCGAGAACATTGACTTGGATTTATTAACTCCATTGTAGTGGCCAATGGTTTCTTCGCGGAAAATGGTGGGGTGGGAGGGCTTAAAAGTCTACGTTTCAAATGGCGTAGTGGTAAACTTTTGATTCAAACTTTTGCCCAACTCCCTCAGTTCTATTCCAAGCAAATGTCACTTTTTTCAATACAAAAATCTATTAAGAAGCATACCACTCCCAGAACAGCCCATAAGAAATTCGTTGGGAAATGAAGACAGGTTCTGAAGGATGGCTTGCTCGATCCAGCATCATAAAACAAAGTTGTCTCCTTAAACATTTTTACACTCCTAAAGTTTACTACTCTTTTTGCGCACTCTTTGTAATGCCTTTCTGGCATCCAACTCTCTTTGGTTTTCGTTCATTAAAATTAAAATGGCCGTCCTTTTCTATTTCTCTTAAGATAATACATACAAAACGTATAATCCTTTGGATTTATTAAGAGAATCTCTTTACCGCAGGCCCAAATGTACTTGCTATTTATAATGCATACATATACTCCTCTTTGTCATCATGTAGACAAGGTTGTTTTTAAGTTTTTTTCAATAAATAACATTTATTACAAAAAACTTCTAACCGTAAGGGAATTAATATCCTTTGTTTTAGAAACCCTAATTACAAGAATATCTTAGTTAATTTAATCGGATAAATCTTTGTGCACCATCCTGTATATTCACACGTACAAACACCATGCAACAGGGCGGGTGTATGCAGTGAAGTGCAATCATGGCTCTGATTTACGCGAGAAAAGCCTTTAGACGATCATCGAGCCCAATCTCGCCTTCGGAATTTTCCCCCCGCCTTTCCTAGCGGGAAATTTCCCTCCTACGTTCAACGACGCTCTTCACAATGATGTCACCGGCGTCTGTATTTTCCAGCCTATAATTTTATGCAGTCTCCAAACATCTCAGTTGCACGGATGATTTAATTTTTTTCGCTAGCCTGGTGGATATGAAGTTGGATTTCTGCCGTTGAGGCGGGGGTTCAATTCCAGCGAACGGATACACAAAACTCTCATCGGTGTCATGAGCGGTCCTCCCACTGGGGGTGGAATTTTAGTACTCACACCCATTGGTGTAAGTAACACCACACATGCATTGGCAATCACCACACCGCTATCATTTACCTTCCCAATTTCCCATCGAAACATGTTAACTTTCCCTCCTTTACTACGCGACTCTCCCGATGGAGTACTAGTGCCAACTATGGAGGTACTCCTAACGAAATACCCTTGAAGTGAAATCGGTACAACCCCCCCCCTCCGTTTATGGGGTCAGGAAGGGTTTCCCCTCGCTGAATGGAGTCAAAAGAATACAATCTTACCCTCTATAACAAGTATCACAAGCGAATGTCATTCTGATCTTTATTCTTATTTCAATATCTGGTGTGGGGATCTCGTTCACTATGTAAGGCACCAATGAAGCTCATGTTTGTTGGTTGTTCATGCTTGTTCGAGATGGTAAGAAACAAGTGTTTTTTTTCAGGAAATAATAAGGTTGGACGAAGTCTCGAAAATTGCGCTGCCTTTGTCATGTCACATCTCGTCTCATCTTTTCTCATCTTGTCTTGTCTCGTATTGTCTTTTTGCAAGATAAGGAGATTAAAGTTCATAAATTTGAGTCAATGGCTCTTTGTAAGAAATTGCTCTTTGGATTTATGATGATTATTATAACAGTAACTAATAATACTGATAGAAATATTTATAAAAGTTAAGCCACAGTCCCAATAATTATGGCTATCCAAAAAGCACCTTATTACACCACTTCCACCCAAATACATCACCTCCACTCTTCATGTTTATCTGTTCGTTTGGGTGTTTCTGACCCTGTGTTCAATCGTGTCTGAGCTATAAAATCCCGTTTATCATATTCAGATTGATCAAATTTGGGATCAATGGATATTGTAAATCAGTTTAATAAGCGGAGGATGACATTATCTCTTAAAAAAAGGCATCGGCCCCAAATAATGCCGAGTTTCTAAGTGAGACAAAATTTGGAAGAGAAATTGTTATCGGAAACATAAATGATTCCTCCATGTCGAGAATAGAAGCTCCTTGTTGCCATGTGGCCAGTCGAACCCACAAGGTCAGGCTCGAGGTCAGTCCACGTGAGCGAGGACCGTGAGAACAGTCAGAATATCGATTTGCTTTCCACGATAAGCGAGGAATTGGAAGCTCAAACGCGCGCTTCTGTCGTCTCCCAGGGTGTTATCAAGAAACCCCCGCGGCAGTAATTCCCCTCCTTCAAGCGCCCTGTTGGTTCATCGAGATATCTTCTTTCCCCTTGACGGAGGCAGCAACGGATCTGGCTGGTCCTTAATTAGTGTTGGTCCCAATAGGGCATCAACAGTATAGGCCTAACTTTTACAACGAAACACGTCATTTTCAATCGCGCTTATTTTTCTCGACGAGCCGAAGGCCTAAAATCATACAGAAGGATCTGAACCCCAGTCAATTGGCTCATCATTGGTTTCTGTACATTTCGTTTGGCACGAATACTCCCTCCAGTTAGTGTTACTACTAGAAGTTATATTTCCCGTGGTTTAAGCCCCTTGAATAACAATCTGATCCCCCGTTTCATCTCTTAAAGCCTCGAGCCCCAGGCCAGGCTGAGACAAATCATCTGTGGCTATCCGAGCCGTCATCCCTGTGTGTGTTTGTACAGAGGTTCGTATTGACTCTCGACCCCCTTCCCCATCCGTAGAGCCCGCTCTGCTTAGCTCTGATACGTTCGGTTCTTGTATACATAGAGTATCTATTGCCATTATTTCATTTAATCTATTTATTGTGTATAACTGTGTATATATTAAAGTTTAGTTTTGTACCTACTTTTTCAAAGGCCTTATAGCCGGAGCCTTCATTAGTTTAATATCAGCCAACTGCACCCACTCTTTTGAATTTATTTAAATCCTTTGCACTTGTCCCTCCCCCATACACACTTCTATCACCCATCTCTGTCGGGACCAGAGTTGAGTCAATCTCACCCGATTGACCTTGAGCGTCCACAATATTGGGTAGAAGTGACGTATATGTCAGCTTCATTCTACGACATAATATATATATATATATATATATATATATATATATATATATATATATATATTATATTAACTAGCGTCAGGTTTATAAGGTCATAAAAAGGTTCCTTTAAAGGCTTTTAAAGGTTTTGAGGCTGAAGGCTTGGATATTGAGAAGGTAAGCAGAAATATTCTTGCAAACTAATTTTCCAATTTGTTGTGAGACCGTGCTTCTCCTTTATTCCCCAGCGGAATTTTACCCTTTCATATAGAGAAAGGCTCACTCTAGTTTTTTCTCGGTGTCGTGAGCAAAGTTAAATGCTTTCGCGTGAATTCGGGTATTTCCGAGTGCTCAGACGAAAATTATTAATTGCGCCGTCTGTATATCGAGCTAATTCAGATGGATAATCACGTTACCTTTTTTATTTTAAAAAGTTTAGCTCGAATTCGCGACCATCATTAGACCAATTCAAATTACAAGGTGAATCTCTTGGTTTATGCGGAAAGGACTTTCTTTCCTATTTACAAGAAAGAGAGAGAGCCGAAAGAGCGGAAGGAAAGGAAAGAGAAGAACGAGAAAAAGAAAGAGAAGAACGAGAAAAAGAGAGAAGAAAGAGAACGCATCCGACAACATGAACTAGAAATGAATAGAGCAAGGATCGAAACGCTCTCCATCAACTAGCGGAATGACGTCCCTTAAACTGCATCAGTAAAGCTCCCCGTTTACAAGGAAGGAGAAGATTTCGTGTCCTATTTGAGGGATTTTGAAAAGATCTTCGAGCTAAACAACTGAAACATAGAAGCGGATGGTGTCGCTAAACAACTGCCGTTGTTATGTTTAAAGCTCCAAGATATTTTCATATCCATTCCACCGGAGACAACGATCGATTATTCGACGTTGAAATCGGAATTGTTAGCCGCGTGTGACATGATGCCCGATTTCTACCTTGTTAAATTTCGACAGTTTGGGTATATACTTCAGAGACTTTTCAAATTCTGGCTCGATTCTTCGAAAGTTCCCAACGAGTATGGAACGTTAGTCGACTTCATTCCGAAGGAAAAGCTTATGGCTTCGCTTTCTTTGGAGATTCGATCTTTTGTGAAGGACCGAAAATGTTCCACCTTTAAGGAAGGCATCGAAGAAGCCAGTGTATTCACCGAGAGCCACAACTGCTACCCTAAGAAAGGAAAAAGGTCTGATCCATCGTCCAGAAAAGGTAGAAGTAGCAAACAAAATTTACCCCGTGACCCTAGTAAGTATGTCAAAATAATTGGCCCCCTCCAAGCCCCGAAATTTTTCTCCATCAGAACCCCGTGACGTCAAACCATTCTTGCCAAAATCCCCCTTGGTCACACTTCCCCAAGAGGCCCATTGTGTCTTTCGTCTGCGATATAGGAGGACATTTAAGGACAAACTACCCACAGAACTCCCAATTCCGTGCTAGTTCTCTCAATCAAGGGCACCAAATTTGTGCTTCCCTGCACCACCACTGTCGCCAGTTGAACCGCCTCCCTCTCTGTCTGTTTCTCCCTTCCGCTGGCCATGAGGTGAACTTCTTGTTCGAGAAGAGCTCCCCAGAGCGGATCATTAAACGGCTGCCGAGTCTCTACAATTGTTGGGGATACAGGGTCTACATGTATTATGGTGTTCGACGAGCTGCTCCTTCCGATAGCTCCGAACGATGATAAGTTTGCGGTAGTACCGAACTACCTTGGGCGTGCAAATCTATTCCCCATCGTGAATTGTTTGATTGAAGGCCCGTATTATTCTGGCTAGGCTGAATTGGTAGCGGCACCAATGAAGCTCTGCGCTATTCTGTTCGGACAGTGGCCGTAGGTTACTTCCACTCCTGTGGTTCAACCCAAACCTCCACGTTCTCAGACTAAAAAGGAAGCAGAGGCACCCGCTTCCATTGAAACCCCCTGTGACTCTGAATTTAGCTTCGTTCTGACCAATTAATTCGCTGAAGAGCAAACGGACTGTGATTCACTCCGCCCCCTTTGGACCAAAGCTCATAAGGAGATTCAGGAATCCACCCGCGGAAATAAAGTCGTTTCCTACGTAGTGAAGAATGACCTCCTTACCGCGCCTTCTCGGAAAGCAATAGTTCCGAGGCCCATGTATTATACATCCCCCGCTTGCAGGTCCCCCTCATATTAAAGACGGCTCATAATAGTCGTTTCTCTGGTCATTTCAGCCATACCAAAATGGCTTCTAATTTTTTTTAAGTATTTTTATCGGCCCAGTGCGGCAGATGACATCCTTAATTATTGACGTTCGTGTGATATCTGTTAAAGGACAGCCACAAAAGGAAGCGTCAGACCCTCTCCGCTGCAGAAGGGACCCATCACACCTGAACCCTTCGCCATTGTGCAATCAACCGGATTGGCCCCATTTACCTACTAGATCACTTATTTGAATTTAAATCCTTCGCACTCGTCCCCTCTCCACGTCTCTCCCCCATCTCTCTCGAGATCAGAGTTCAGTCAAGGTTCCCGTTTGACCTTGAGCGTCCACAATATTGGGTAGAAGTGACGTATATGTCGGGGTCATTCTACGACACTCTACTTCGAAATCTATCTTTGGGGATTATTACAATAGATGCGCTATTCCTATGTGAAGCGAATAATCTAACTTTTAAGAACGGAAAGAAACCAATTCAGTGGCAATTTGATCATCATCTTATGAACCTAAATTGAATCAAATTTCTATTTTCTTTCCATGATGAAAATAAGGAAGAGGTTCCTTGCTTCACATAGTAGTTTATAAGTTTGGATAACGGTTTATTAAGATGGAATGAAGCATTTAACATATATTAATAGAAACAATAGAAGTCATAGAGCTTTTGCGCTACTAAATCAAGTAGCAAATCCATAGTCACAGGGGTTCAGAGACATGCTCTGTAGAAGGATCCAGTCCTGGTCTGCAGATAGTCACGGAGTGAATGCTGTGCAGCTGCACCCTCAGTTGGAGGTAAAGGCTCTGGTTTGATCACTTCTGCCGCCGCATTCCTTGAAAACATGTACCGAATTTCACCCAATACAGTATCTGATCCATGGTAAATGTACTGTAAAATCGCAGTACCAGCCTGAATCACTGCCTCCTTGGTGGCTTCTGTGTCAAGGAAGATGTCCATGTACTCATCCACGTTTCCGGGAAAAAACCTGAAAAAATGCACCATGATGACAGTTATTATTATTATTATTATTTGTCGAAGGATTAGTATTATTATTATCATTACCTTTGAAATAGAGCTGTTATCCCATCGCCAGTGATTGCAGAAACCGTATCACACCCCGTGAAGGCCTGACAGAAGAGATGGTAGCTTCTCTGTCTTTCAGAGAGAAATTCTTGGATTTTTTGGACGTCATAAGAGCCGTTTGATGTGGTGAAGAAGAATAGATATTGGCTGTCTGAGCTATGGTGCACCAGCATTACCGGCACGTGTGCATCTTCTGCCCTCACCCGAAAATACAAGAAAATATAAAAAGCATAATGAACCGTTCAAAAACAGATAAACTTTTCAACGATGTGAATTTTCTTCTTTTTAAACTACCCCATAACCCGTCTGAGCACCATCTAATAGTTAATGAAGGAAAATACAGACACAAATGTTACTGACCTCAACAGAGCAATCTGAAGCAGTAGCCAATGCCTCTCTCGTAATCGAAGTGTCAGCATCATTGTCACACTGCTCCTTAGCGATGTGATGTTTTCTGTAGGTTGAAGAAAAGAGGTGGATGAGCTCACTCTTTTTTATGAGTGTTGGCCAGGAACTTTGCTTTGGGGGTTCCAGTGAAACATATCTGGTCGAATCTGTAGATCACAGCAGGATTTCTTGCTACACCGGATATGGTCGTGATCTTTCGGTGATCTTCTGTAGCCATCAAAGACAACAATGATCTTCTGAGAGCAGCGCTCCAAACAATACACGTAGCTCAGATAGCTTTTGGCAATATCTTGGACGGTCTGATGTCCTTCCCACTTCAACATGTAGAGAAGCCATTCGCCATCAATCACCAGGGTGCAGCACGGTTAGTTAGTGAGGTCAAGTGGATAAGTTTATACCTTCAGGCTTGTCTTTGAAAAGTCTGCCTTATTTGCATTGTTCAGCTTGTGATATTTGTTGGCGAACAGGGACAATGGGAAGAGAGTCAGCTCATACTGTAAGTTTTTCTCTACTGTCATATCCCTCAGGGCAAAACTGATTAGTCGGTTAAACAACTTTAGTGAGTCAAGGTGAATCTTCTTTTCGTTAAAAATGGTAATCTTTCTGAGTGATGACCTGGCTTTTACCTTTGACTTGACATTCATGGTCGCTTTCACTGACTATCCATTTAGCTTGATCTGCAGCTCCATCCCTACTTTAGCTGCTCTTTGAGGATTGACTGAGTCATCTGTGCTTGTAAATCCGGTTGAGAAAGACACCAGGAATTCCTTGTCTCGATCTTTGTCAAATGGCTTGCTCTCTTTAAACCATTTTAGGGCAAGTTCAACTGCCTCTGAATCTCGCTTTATTCCTGTCTTGACAAGGTGTTTGTGGAGTGGAGAGTGGAGTATGGTTACTGACGTCTTTCTCTATCCGCTGGTTGACATCATAGAAGTAACTGTGGGTGGGTATCCAGAATTTTTGCCCAGAAATGCTGTTTCTCATTCTCCCTCCGCACTTAGTCTACCTTCTGACTTGGCTGCCTTCATTAATGTATGTTCAATGCAGATGTCACAACAAGTGCCGGACTACTCATGACTGGAGTAACGGACAACGTGGTTACCGTGGGCAGTGAAACGTTCTAAATTGTCCTTGTAAGCAGTCAAGGTTTCGAGTTCCTTCATGAGTGAACAGTACAGCCCTGCGCCCTTGGCTTATTGATGATGTCCTGCAGCGGCAAAGATGTGAAGCATCTTGATAACAATGCAGGAAATATGCCTGTTGTAGTCTGCATGTTGCTCGGTTCTTATAAAGAAATTGATTACATTTACCCTGTGGTGGTACTGCACCCAGAATGCAGGTGTTCTTCCTCCTTCTGCCAGTCGTTTGAAGGTTTCTTCAAACCTCTGCTCAAACACTGCCACTACTGGGTCTGTGTGTCAGGCTCCCATCTTCCCATCAGCAACCTTCTTGATGAAGGTCCTCAGGTCACCATAGTCCTCCTCAGTGAAGGCAAGTTTCATGATGTGCTGATGGATGGCTGTATCGATAATAAGGTGAGCACGGATTACTTTTTTAAAACATGATGTCATACTTCCAGAATAGATCAACTGAATCACTTCTAGTAGTCCAGAATCTTGCATGATGTTACCCATTGATCCAAAATAAGACTTCGGCAACGGAAATCCACCAAACCTTGCAATAGTGGGTAGATTTGATTGCTTTATGATATCCACAGCCTTCAGCCAAATCAGAAGATCAAAGGTCACTATAGCGACTCTGTGAGCAGAGAGCCATATGCACTCTTTGAGTAGTTAAGATGGTGTTAAAGTTATTGTGGTCACCTTCAATGACTGGAAGGAAGTCGATCTGTTTACTCTGCTTTGCATTATATGCATGGATTCGCTTCATCTAGCCATCCCAGAGAGGAGGAGAGCTCAGAGATAGGGAGATAGATGATGGTATTTATTACCCTGTGTTTCATGTTGGTAAATGTTAGAATCTTCACTTCAGCTCCTCTCAGGATCTTAGCTTTGTCGAGTGCCTTAACTTCACCCTGGGAATAGCTGCTGTTTTTTGTTAATCTGGCAAAGGTAGTGCTGGAGAGGTGACTTCATCCAACCTATTGAATGGGATTGCCCATTTCTGCTCTAAAAGTTCATCTGGTAGATTCCTAGAGTACATAAACCATTACATCCCAAAAAAAATTCGCTCATGAAGTAAAAGACAACTCCCTTCCTTTTCTAGACCTACTAATAACAAGCATAGCCGACGGTTTGTCCACTTCCATTCTCCGAAAACCTACATATACGGGCTCTGGACTCCAGTTTCATAGTCCTTGTGCCACCAAAAACAAACTAAACTCTATCTAACCTTACTTTCTCACGCTTTCAATCTCTTCTCATCATACCTCAATTTCCATAACCAAGTCACTTTCCTCACTAACTATTTATAACAAAACAAATATCCCTCTCTAGGCCAAACTCTCACCCTTTCTTAAATAATTTCCTTCCTGCAACACATTTTCTACCATTTTTTCAAAACACGCAAAGTAAGACATTTTTTCAACATTAAAGACAAAATACGAACACTGCTTCGATCCTCCCTAATATATGAATTCACCTGCTCTGAGATGTAATTTCGAGGTGCATTTGGGATCGACATGGCGCACACTACATACCCCTATTTTCGCATATTTAGGCATCAGCAACAGGACTGGAGCCCCACTCACTACTACCGAATTCTTCCCTATCCGAATACACTACGAAAACAGACATCCACAGCATAAACTCAACTTTAATAATTTTTCAATTAAAAATACAGCAAACACCGAAAATCAACTAGGTACACTGGAATCTCTTTTTGTTAGATTTACAAACCGCACTTTAAACTCCGACACAAGCTCATTTCCACATTTCCTACAACTATACACACCTACGAATTACACAGGCCAAAACCACTCCCCAAAACACAACACATATTGTTTAAATGTTTTCATTATCTTCCCCTTTTTACAACGAAGACACCCAAAACTATTTAATCTCAGTTTTTATTCGAAAAAGAAAAACCTTTTTCCAATTCCCTAATAGTGAAAATCACTGCATTTTTATAATTTGAATATTACCACCCCTGCTGCTTCCAATTTCCCATATAATTAATTTATAAATATCTGATAACTTCTCTAAAGAAAATTTATGTTTGTATATATTGCTAATGACATATGCTTGAAAATGGATTCTTAAACGAAACGTCGGTACCAAGAAGTTAAAATATAATGAACTCATTAAATGTAGCCTACTTATTTATCCTTATAATGCTTATACGCATTGCAAAGTGCAGCCACTCTGCTCTCCTAATATATATATATATATATATATATATATATATATATATATATATATATATATATATTTATATATATGAATAAAGCTCACAAATTGCACGTGAGTCAAAGTTATGCAGATACACACACAAAGGGACAGTGAAAGACGATTACGAGCACTTTTGTATTTATTCATATATATATATATATATATATATATATATATATATATATATATATATATATATATATATATATATATATATATATTGTTATATATTAGAATATATCACATTGATGAGATATATATCCGGTGCAAAATAAAAAACCACAATATTTGAATCAGATTTATTTACAAACAGGACTAGTTTCGGCTTTCGCCATTATCAACTGTATAATGAAATATAAAGAATGTAACTCCAGTATATAAAGTCGAAAAATAAGACTAAACAAAATGAAAACAGAGGGAATAAACTGAAAGATATTAATATATGCGTGGTTCTGGGGTCAACCTTTAATCCAGGTGAACTACCGATTCTGGCCGTTTATAAATGGATTGTGCAACATTATTCGAGATATATTTGTTGAATTTATATGTTCCTTCAGATATATTAAAGTTATCGACATTGCTAATGATTATTTATTTAGCATTCCTCATCTCAATATAATTTTTGGATTTATAAATAATTCTGGCCTCGTTGAATCTGATTTTATGGTCATAATTTTGCATATCAGCGAGGAGACTTTTGAGGAAAGTGAGCCTCTCCTGATCAATGCACATTGTTCTTTGATCATTTTATTAAAGTGACCTGCCTCCTCGATATAGGAGTTATTGCAATCTTTAAAGGGGATTAAATATACACCTGCGTCCTGGTTCGTGGGACGCAGTTCGGCCAAAGACTTGTGGATGGTTTTTGTATATTTGAATGTAAAATTTATGTCATTTCCGTTCGCATACGATTTTAAGGGGGCTAGATAACACATTTTTTGAAATTCCCCTTTTGGGGAATTTTCTGGCCTTGGAATGGCATTTGTTTATGAAATAAACGGGATAATTTAATTCAAGGAAATTTCAAATAAGGTGGTTGATTTAATCCCGAAGGAAAATCGGGTCACTTGTTCTATAGGCTCGGAAGAAAGGGTAAGAAAGAGTGGATATCTTAACATATGTAATGAGAAAAAAATGTATATAAGCGTTTGAATTGGTAGGTTTTCGATAGACTGAGCATTGTATCCGATTATTTAAAGGATGGATTTTACATCAAAATATTGTGGTTTATTATTCTGCATATATAAATATATATATATATATATATATATATATATATATATATATATATATATATATATATAATAAAGACGTTGTTTTCTCCAATAACGAGTAAATTAATGTACAATAAAATCAAAAAGGGCTCCAAAAGTGGTTTAATTGTACATATATATATATATACACATTAGGGAGGGCTTATTTAAATTAAATTCGTGTTAAGAGAAGAACACCATAAAAGAGGTACAGCACCAGAGGAGATGGGGCACTAAATAACACCCGAAACCAAGCGAACAATGACTACCCGTCCAAGCTCCCGATTGAGCCTCACTCTCCCCATTGCCATCCGAGAGATCCGAGCGACGCCCCATCACCGGCATGCCATAGCCACAGCTTCAAGTATTGTAATGGTCTCGTAGAGCGCCGGGAAGGGGCGAGGTCTGCCGTCGTGTGAAATCACGAGGTGAAAGGCTCTTCGAAGGAGGAAGGAATCTGATTCATTTTGAATGCTTTGAGGCTCCTTTGGATCGATCGACGAATAAAAGGAACTCTAAAAGGCCAATCGAGATCTTTTTAATCTTTGCCCTCGAATCTAAAGCGAAATAAAAACGAGGATTAATCCTGCAAAAAGATGGTGTGGAAATATTTGTAAGGAAGAAGGTGATGTAGACAAGAGAAAGGGTGAAGAATAAATAGATATATATTTCAATGTGATATTTGGATTCAGTGCATGAAATACATAAGAATTAACTAATCTCATTTAAGAAGCACACAAATTTTCACAAGTTGTTGACCAGAGATAATTATTGACTATAAAAACACTGGTTACACGCTTTTGATGAAGTGTTCTAGACGCACAGTAGCTTCTAATGAACGTCAAGATCGCCCCCCAGTGAAGTTCTACATCAAGGCACGGGTTGCCTCCAGTATCAAGCTTGCTCATGATTGAAGAGAATCTGGTGTGAACCTAAAAGGGAACACTTATCGATGAACATCTCATTTCGAGGCGGGCTTTTCCCACGAAGAAGAAACAAGCTTGCGGATTGACTCCAATTTTGTAGGAAAATACCTCGTTAGGAGGAGAAAAGGAGAGTAAATTCACGAGTCATGTGTCGTGGCCATGGTGAAGCATCACAACATCTACTAGGGCTGCTTCTCATTTAAGGGAACTAACTGGAACACTAACACTTTTAGACTGAACACTACCAGAAAGTCAAAATGGTACCAAAACCTGATTCATCGTCACCTTTTTCCACATTTCAGGACCTATTTTGGGATGATAATTATATTTTTAGCATGATCGTATATCTTCTCACAAAGAAAACGTAATAACAAAGTATTTGCTGAAAATAACATTCTACTCTTAGGACAAATGGCCCGAGAATTCGCCACATTTCAATCTAATAGAGAATTTGTGAACGATAATCAAAGAGAAAACATGCAAATGTGAGCAATCGTTTTTGCTTATTGAACAAAAACTGAGAAATATCAGACACGATGTCATCAAAATTTGGTCCTCAGCATGCTAAATCGAATTGAAGTAATCCTGAAGATTAAGAGACATCATTCTAAATATTGAATGCGTGCATCAATTAACTGTATCTATTAATATATGCGTTTGAGCTTTAAAAGAAATTGCAACCTTTGATTTGTTCTACTAATTTTCTAATATGAAAAAAATATATTAGTCCCAAAACATTTGCTTAGGACTGTATTTGCCAGTGACGTTGCTGAGAAAAAGAACCTTCTCTCTGTTTAGAATGTAATCATTATGATTTCAAACATTTGCTTCCACCCATAGATAGGAATCCCTTCTCACCCTCCTGAATTTATATCAACCTAATGTAATTTGCTTGCAATTTGGGGCATATTTTTGAAGATCATCTTGGCTTAAGTCTTATTTTCAGTCATTTGGAAGTGACTGATTTTCTGCAACGCCAAGTTATCCCTATCATAACACGTTCATGTGCTCTGTGTGTTTTAAGGTAAGGGTTGTGGTCAGGTTGTATTTTTCTGCACCATATGCCATAGTTGGAATTATGCATTATTTGTATACTTTTCTTTTCAGGCACAGGTGCCTTTTGCTTTAGAAGATGATGTATGCCTTTCCAAATACCTTCAGCTAGGAGTAATTCTGCGTTGAATTTCTTGATCTTTTCCAGGTGACATTGTGAACGGTTGACTAAGATTGATATATTTGTCTACCGTAGAAATTGTCTCGTCGTGAAATGTAATTAATATCTATTATGTCGACCTATAATTGGTTTGTCATGATTTGTTTTTCCAAGATATATATTTAGACTGACCGTTTGGTTTCATTTTTAAGTTCTTGAAGTATTGTTTTAATCTCTTCTAGTTTATCAGCTGCGAGTACAGGTATTTATTCCCCATCGAACTCAATGACTTCGTTTTGGCTCTTTATTTTCGTGAAGATTTCTCCTAGAATGGAGTGAATAATTTGGGAGAGATACTAGTATCTCTTTGTCTTAAACCTTTCTGTTATTGAGAGATGTCTGGATCTTTATGTAATTGAATGGATGAGTTGTAACCAATATTTCAAGAAAATATATATATGAGGTTTTTGTGTCCTGGTTAACTTATTGGACCAAGTTGGAGGATTTCAGTTATTTTAGAATTTATAACAAGGCAACAGGAGGTTTATTTATTGATCTTCCCTACGAATTCTGCTCCAGCTGTTTGCTCTTATTTACCCTTAACTCATGCTGATATTATTCTTATAAATATTATTATTATTATTTATTTTATTAATTGCGCTACCCGTCATTTTCGAGCTACCAAAAGGGTCGGAATAGACCCTCCTTGTGATCAGGCCTACCAAAAGTTTTAGACGAAAGCCTACTTGAGATCGGACCTACCAGAAAGTTTCGGAAGAGTGCTTCCTTGAGACAGTGAAGTTAGGGGCAGTAAAGTGGGTGGGAGGTTCATAACCCGAGTTACCCAAAGAGTAGACTTCTTAGGTGACAGAGATGGGCCGTATGAGTGTGCGGTATAAACGAATAATAAACCAGTATAAGAATCAGAAATCAAACCTTGAGGTGACGAGGGGGGAGGGGTTCATTGGTTTATAGGACCAGTAGTACTTAATATGCAAACGGGACATTCGTTTCCCTTGATTCTTCTTCAAAGGTTGACTGGAGTGAATAAAAAAGGCGCCTTAAAGCTCCCTTTGAAACAAACATTTTCATACTCGAGTTTGGCCGAGGGAATATAACACCCGCCCGTTGATCTCAGTACCGCGCGGACTCGGGCGGTTCAAAATTCATTTTCATTTTCTACCTCATTTTTTATCCTCTTCTTTACTGCGTTATCACACGAAAGGATCCCACCTGAATGTTTTCTTTAGATCTCTTTTATTGCTTTCTTGCAGTTGCGCTCTATCCTATGTTCCTTCCTGCTTTCAAAGGTTTAATGGAGAAAACATAAAATCTCCAAATAGTAGAAATCAGGGGGGTGAATTTTGTTCCTTCCACCCAGATAAAGGAATTGGAAATTAAAGGGGAAAATTCTTACAAAAATCTACTGATTTATGTACGGCACAATATATATTTATAAAGAACGTTATATTTCTGTTGTAAATACATTTTATCCCGTGTTTTTGCGAGCTAGATTTGACACTATGATGTAGAGGAACCTATAGTAGTAAAGTTCTAATATAATAGAGCCTATTCACTTCTAATTTGTGGTAAGAATGAATGAATTTTTGAATGAAAGAAGGAAAATTTCTTGCTCTTTGTCGTTTTTTAAAGTAATTTTTAGTAGCGTAATTGTTGCTTGGAAAGGAAAACGCCAAGATTGATAAAATCGCCTGATTTTTATTGTTAAAAATGCTTGAGGGAGAGGTGTAAGTGCAAATAAATTAGGGTTATAAAGGATGTCGGCTTAAACGAAAATAGGAAAAGTAGGATTAAAAAAATGATATTGGCATGAATATTTTTCTCGTGACTGTGTACATATGTAGAGAGCTGTGGAAGTTCTTTGCCCGACGCGATTACAAAAACAATAAATCTTTCCCTAAGAGAGAAACTACTTTAATTTAATTTTAATTTTAGAGAAAAAAAATTCAGGTCGTCGTTCTCAAGAAAGAAAGGTAGAAAAGAAATTCTTTCGAAGAAGAATGGGCTACTTATACTTCAAATGCACTTAAAAAGAAGCGAACTAAAAGAATACTTCATCAAAAATGACCTTGCTACAAAGACCCCACACAAAAGTACCCTGTCCTTAGGGTGCGAGGTTATAAATCTGCTAGCCTCTCGTGGAAACTTCGCTTCCTCTCTTGATGGGGTTTGGTTAGGTAAATGCCACGATTGGTGAGTAAATTTTAAGTTTGAGGCAGTTTACATGCGAAAAGGGACGGAGGTAAACAATTGAGAAAAGGAAAACAATGATGGGTCTCCTGATTCGATACACTCTCCCTCCTTCTTGCTAGATAGATGCAAAGATAGATAGAGTTATAAAAGAACCCAGGAATATAGTAGTCAGGATGGATCATGACTCCCATGTGCAAGTTGATTATTCCGCAATGCTTTTGGCACCCAACGGGCCGAAAGCTTGCTGAGACCAAGATGCTCTGTTAAAATTGCATATGCTTATCCTTGCTAAATATCGACTTCTTTCTCAATAAATTCAACGCTAAACTTTGAATCTTTATCCGGAAGTTTTTGAACGCCAGCCACCTTTTTTCCATTAGTTGGTTGGTATGGTCTTCCTTCTCTCTCTTCGTCATTCAGATATTCTCTTCCTTCTTTAAACGTTTCATTCAACTCAAAACAGCGTTTCTAATTGGTGTAGACTCATAATGAACCTTCTACAAATAATCGACAATAGCAGGGGATTTCCAATCAAAAGGAACAGAGATGAAGAAAATTGATGGATCAAAAGAAGATAGAACAAGGAACGTGTAAACAGCTTCCTCGTCTCGCGTTCCCAAGATGAGAAACCAAAAGAAGGCTTTGAACTCCATTGTCAGTTAAAATTGGTTAAATGTACTTTCGCCATGTATGTACAGGCCTTTATTTGATTCCAGCCCAATTTATAGTACACATTTTATTAGAAATTTACAGGTATTTGGGGGGATCTGATACTGGCCCAATTTTGCCCAGTAGAATTTTTAAAGAGAATCAATTTAACAAATTAATGCCAAAACTATATTTTGGGGGTTTTCTGTTAATAACGTACCCATACGTTTTAACTAAACTCCGGCTTGATATGTTACACTAAACCCTTTCTATTGACTGGATTTCAGGGAAAATACATTTCCTGTGTTTTCTTTGCCACCATCTTTACTGGCGACCTTAAAGCAGAGTTTCATGCTGAATATTTGAAATTCAGCGGAGCTTCAAATCAATTGCAAATTAATAATTTAATGTGTGGAAGGAACAATTTCATTTGCGCGAGAGCCAAATGAGGAGCTGTAAATACTGCAGAGTTTATAGAAGGAAATTTGAGTTGAGAAGAGTGAAAGAACATTAAAGAATTGAAAAGAGAATTACGAAAAACAATTCCCAGTGGCAGATCTACAATTCATAACGGTTAATTTTTTAATGCTCTTATAAAAATTCAAGTGAACATATTAATTATTTTGTCTATGATTAGAGGTTGGTGAAGAAGGCATTGAGTTTAAGTGGACTGTAAATCCATGCTGATATGTGGCGCTAGGAAAAGGGGAGGGGGCGAAACCATACTCAGCCTGCCTTTGTTTCCTAAAGAAAGTAGGTCCCTTTGGAGAAGGTAAGGTGGGTTAAATTCAGAGATAACAAATCCTCAAAGCTTATCAGTCTATCAAGGTTACGTTTCACCAGAAATGTTACCACTTGAAAGTGCAGGTATAAACTATAAGACTACCACCAAATCCGTGGGTCGATTATTGTTAAATATTACACCTCTTCTTACTTCTTTACATATACATTTTAATATTTTTGAATGATCATGGCGGAAATCTAAACTTATTTTTAAATCAAATACAGAAAGATTCGTCACACTTTTGCACATTTTCCTAGGTACCTAACGCGCATTCATTTGGGTTTATTACTATTCCATCAAGATCTGTTTATATACCTTCTGTCCATAAAATGTCGACCTTTAGCCAAAAAGGGACGAGGAAACTTCGATCAATTTTTTGCGTCATTCAAGCAAAAAAATGGGAGAGACCCACAGATGTAGATGAAGGTGGCCTACTTGGAAAATTCATTTAACAAAAATGGAGCAACAGGAGATCGAAGCAAATAGCTACTCTAGCTTTCTTGTAGCCTAAATATTAAAATACGGACATAATTTAGGCTATGAAAGTTCAGAGAATGAACGACCAGCAAACAGTTAATAAATTCACTTCGTATTTAGCGAGTATAGCGAAGGTTAATAACACTTAAAAATAAATATTTGTGCATTTGACGCACGTAATATGTAAGTTGTTTCCCTTTTAATCTTATTGAACGGATGTAGAAGTCTAAATACCGCGTACATAGGTGTACGCAGAAACACTCCGACACAAAGCTGCGCGCCCTCTCGTATCCCTAAAATGCACCTCTCGCATCGAATTCTCCGTCGCCTTTTTTCGCACCGCCGTAAACTCCGAGATGGCTCGAAGGCGTGAAAGAAATACCGTCGGCCCAAAGATGAAAAAATATCTTTCGCGTGACATACGGATTTTACGAGAATTCGATTCTCTCTCTTGATTCTGCTCGTGAGAGAAATAAAAGGAAAACTTCTCCCTAGAATCAGGCAGAAGCTCTTGAACTTACGTCGAGTGTGTGAAACTCAATCCACATAGGAAACTGTTCGCCCACTGCAAGGAAGGATCTTCTCGGGGAATTGGTTGTTGCCGTCACGGTACTTGTATGTGCCAAACTTCTCGCAGCCCGCCCCCCCCCGCTTCAGAGCCTGAGGTTACACAAGACCAACCTCTGTGGATTACCCTAGATGTAGATAGGTAATCGTTTTTTGGTTACCCACTCCAGGAGCCAAATAATCGGACAGGTACTTTAAGGAAGAAGTCCGATTTGAGTCACCGTGTGGCTCACCTTTGTGATCCGGCAAAGGATCAGCATATCAAAGGTCTAGGATTACCCTCTCATTCGGTAACCTCGGACGGCCGGACTAGGTGCGATCATCGTCACCTGAAGAAGATCTTCACCACCCCTTTCAAAAATACTTACGAACTTAAAGGTATCATTAATTGAATTATCCCTTCCCTTAACTTCACCAGTTTATTTGTAAACTAGTATTCTCATCCCGAGCCCATACCCTTGAATATTAGAAGAGCTTACTTAATTCAGTGTTTAACTCAATAATAATATTACCTTTATTCTATCTGGTGTCATTAAGACGCAAACATCCCAGTGAGTAATCTGCAAGTAATCCCCACGACAATTTTGTAGACTTATTTATTCAGTGCAAGATTAATCCTATTTATATTTATATACGCTGTTGCTTATTTCAAATTCATGTACATTAGAGGTTATTTTTGTATATGTGTGTTTAACTATTTTGGAAGATCCTTTGGCAATTATTAGGCAATCCACTCGGCTTAAATCTCAATATTCCACCGTTTCACCCATGGTTGGCTTTTACTGAGTGGGGAACACACTCAGGGGATCATCATCTTAGTTTTGATCAAAAAGCTACGCTTTGGGGTTATTATTATTCACCGGAAGTGGCTAAGGTAGGTGTATTGGATACGCTTCACCTCCGCTTCACCTCAGTGCAGGCAAAGACAAGAGAGGCGAAAAACGCGACCTATCACGGTAGACTTTTTTTTACCTAGTGTAGAGAAATTATAACATAAAGCCACACGGAAGGCCAGGCGGATATATACGTTAAACTCCGTAAGAGTGAGAGGAGAAGAACGAACCTCGCGAAGAAGACTAAAATACAAAAAAGACTTCAAGAGCTACCCAGAAGAGCCCTCAGTAAGCCAGAGAGTGACACTCCTCCTTCCGCTTTTTAACGTAGAACCGAAGAATTTGACATCGTTTCCCCACTTTCCCCACCTTATCTCGTAAAAAAAAACTCCGGCCGCTCGCCGTAGGAGAAGCAGCGGGGAAAAATCCAATATAGCGACATCCGTCAACCCCGGATATTTATATTTGCATTGATTTAGTAGGAGTTTAATACTGTACTCAAATTAACTACAGTAGAGACAACTTTTAGTGAACCCTGTCATATTTACAGTTAGAAGAGTGAAAGTTAAATTGGAGTTTAATGTTAATCTAAAAGGGTCACCATAATATGACTAATCGGCAATTGGTTTATTTACTTTGAGCCTATTTCGAGTTGAGCATGGTTAGCGTCTGAAATAGGCCCGGTTTCAAGCATTGTTATACTCGTTGAACTTATTATGTGATTGTAAATATTTTATTTTGGTCGTTTGTTGATAAATTAAAAAGATATACATATTTTTGTATAATTCTGGTGTTTCATTGGATCCTTTACGTGTTTGACTGTACCTTTCCTTAAAACGGATCAAACTCTGGGCACTCTCAATTATTCAGGAGTTAAAAGTCTACTCAGCCAATATAGAAGTATTGTTGTCCTTCAATTGTAAGATGGTCAGACGAGCGCGCTAAAGTCATTGAACATATAAATTATCTGACAAAAAAACGAAAAAAACAGCAACAACTACAATTATACGACAAAAGTAGGGTCAGGTGTGGGATTTTGGTTAGAAAGAACCCAGCAGCGTCTAATTAAGGGAGACCCAACACGTAAAAGGAATACCAGGAATAATAGAATAATTGAGGAGATGAAAATTAGGAAAGTTAGGGGTAAAACAATCTGAAGGTAATTGCCAGGCTAAGTGGTAAATTTGTTGGAGTGGTATTCCAATCAGCATAGTAGTGGGATTAAAAGTACGGTAGGCAGCGTGCTACCTGGCGAGTGGTGGCATAAGTACCTGAGAGAACAGCGAGGAAAGGTCGACGGACAAGCACAAAATGGATTTGGTCGAAAGATTAAACCAACAAACCCAAATGGATGAATATGTACTGTCAGAACTGAGAATAGAATGCGAAGAAGAAACGAGAGATTTGGAAATAGAAGACCAAGAAAGGAGAATACAGTGGGATATAAGAATAGAAAAAGGTAGAATACAGTGGAAAATAGAAGCAGAAGAAAGAAGAATATCGAGGGGAAGTAAAACAAACGAAATAATAATAAAATGAATAGAAAGAATAATATAATAAGGATAGAGAGAGAAAATGAAGAAAGAAGAATAAAGATAAAAAGCGAAGACAAAGAAAGAAGAATAAAGCTAAAAAGAGAGTCAGGAAAAATGAGAATAAAGATAAAACTTGAAGTAGAAGAAAGAAGAATACAGAGGGAAAGAGAACTTGCCCAAACTGAAAGAGAAGAGAGAGAAGAAAAAGAAAGAATGCTCGCAATTAAAAGGGCATATATCGAGATTCAGATAGAGGTCAAGGAAGTTTTAGCTCGGCCTGGACCTAGGAAAGTACCATCGAGGGAAACCCAGCCAAATGGGGTAGCGATAGAAGAAGAAGTAAGGGAGAGGTACAAGCAGGTGCACCTGAGGTTGTAACAAAGAAGAGAACCGAGCCAAATGGGGTGATAATGAAGGATGAAAGAAGTGTTAATGCGACACACCCAGGTAAAACGACCCAGGTGGTAGACGCGGATAATGAGTATCCCTTACCCCTAGTAGTCTTCTCCCAGACTCCAGACTCGATCTTCCAGTGTACATTGATAAAGAAGGATTATGGGACTCACGCTTCCATTCATTATGCCACATTGAAACATGCAGCTCGAGTCATAAGGGTCACTTTAAAATTAGTCAAGTACCATAAGAAGGGTAATTCGAGTAGGTTGAAATACCACTACTATTTAGTGACATACTTGGCTAGACTCAATATCCCGACCGTCGACTCAGGTGCGGTAAAGTATTGGTTGTAGCGCACCATTTTAATATTAGCTATATAAAAGGGTCCGACCATTGTATGGCCGATTCGTTAAGTCGGAATCCTGTCGAAGATTAAGGAGCATGCCGACTAATCTATTATAAGAATGGTGAAGGATGTAAGATAGGTAAGGTTTGGTACATAAGTGTTATGTTATTTGTACATTGTTAGAGTTACAATTAAGAATCTCCTAAGCTGGGACAGTAATGTAGGAACTAATTTAGGGTGAGGTGCCTATGTTAATGTGACATGCCCGAGTGAACTCGAGGTTCATTGTATAATATAGAGTTCCATAAGTTCCCTTTGTGCATTATTGTAAGTATCGGCCAGGAATACACCCCCCGTTAATTTCTTTAGGGTGGAGGTAAATGTAGAGAAATTATAACATAAAGCCACACGGAAGGGCAGGCGGAACAATACGTTAAAGTTCACCTTCAGAGAAAGAAAGATAATCGAGCCACATAAGGAGAGGCGTGGGAACGTTAGCCGGCTGACTAACAGTCAAACGGCCTACCCGTTTGATCTCCCCACCGCCTAGGTAGTCGGGAGCGAGCTACTGTGCCAAAGTGACCACTAAAGGCTATTACGCCGCTTTCAAAAGATCCGATTACCTACAATGCCCAGAAGCCTGCGGTTAAAGCACCCCAAAGAGCGGTGCGAGATCAAAAAGAACACGAAGGATTGTGACGGTCGTCGGTGCCTCTAATTAAGAATCGGACCCTGGCTCCGCGGTGCCACTCCTCCCCTACCCCTCGCACTCCCCTCAGCGGCTTCGCCCCGTCGCCCTAAGGTGGGATGGGCGCCGGACTATACATAAGCCCGTACAGAAAGAAAAAATATTATTATTATTCATGGAGAGAAGATAGAGGACCAGATCGAGGAGATCGGTCCTTCATCCAGTTTCAAAAGCATTCTTCTACAACTTAGAAACGACACGTTTTGTATCAGGGCCTTACCGAAGTATTCTTTACAGACTTAGAAGAAGCCTGATTGGATCAACATCCCTAGTGCCAAACAGGAATTTCGGAAGAAAGAGAAAAAAACCCGCTCACCCTCGAGTGGCTCTCACAGCGCAATCTCCGTAAGAGTGAGATGAGAGGAACCAACCCCTCGAAGAAGACTAGGAAACAAAAAAGACTTCAAGAGCTACCCAGAAAAGCACTCAGTGAGCCAGATAGTACAACTCCTCCTTCCGCTTTTGAGCGTAGAACCGAAGAATTTGACATCGTCCCCCACCCCTTTTTCCCACCTTATCTCGTGGAAGAAAAAAACTCCAGCCACTCACCGTAGAAGAAGCAGTGTAGAAAAATCTAATATAGCGACATCCGTTAAACCCTAATCATTCAAGGTCATGTAAGTCCGAATGACTATTTATATTTGTATTGATTTAGTAGGAGTTTAATACTGTACTCAAATTAACTACAGAAGAGACAATTTTTTAGTGAGCCCTGTCATATTTACAGTTAGAAGAGTGAAAGTTAAATTGGATTTTAATGTTATCTAAAAGGGTCACCATAATATAACTAATCAGCAATTGGTTTGTTTACATGGAGCCTATTTTGAGTTGGGCATGGTTAGCGTCTGAAATAGGCCCAGTTTCAAGCATTGTTATACCCATTAAACTTATTATGTGATTGTAAATATTTTACTTTGGTTGTTTGTTGATAAATTAAAAATATATACATATTTTAGATTAAACGCTGTGGCACTCTCAATAATACAGGAGTTAAAGTCCACTTAGCCAATATAGAAGTATTGTTGTCCTTCATAAGTAATAGGGATAGACTGGCGCGCTAAAGTCATTGAACATTTAAATTCTCTGATCGAAAAGAATAATAAAGATACAACAACAATACTACGACGCCTAGAAAAACAATTTTTGGCTGAACATAAACTGTTATGTCGGCCTAGACGGATATCCCTTCCCTTTTTCCCTATGGCGAAGCTTTAGGCCTACGCGTCGCTTTTTCTAAAAGGAGAAAACCTCAAATGTACCCATTTAGAGCCATAAAATGACTTATTTGACCATAGGAAATATGGTTATTAACCCTGGAGATTTCAAATCAGCCAATGGATTTTGCGCTGGGTACCGCGATCTAGTGGCAGAAACAACATTTAGTCATTGAGCGGCACTTGTAAGTGATTTGAACCACGGAAAACCATTAATGCAATAAACATTAATCGTCTTGGAGGGACTTTCTCTCTTGTTAGGGAGAGGCGTCAATCAACTGAAGTATAGTCAATATAGAGAAAGATAGCTAAGACTCCAGTTGAGGGTCTTACCAAAATGCCACGAACCAGCCAGAGAGTAATTAGCGTAAATGGTCCATTGCAAACTAAACGTGGTGCTCCTAATTCTGTTTGATTATCTAACAGGAATCTTTGCTATTGGCAACTCTGACCAAGATCGTGAAGCGTTGCTCAAGAAATGGCCATAAATCAGAGGTGGGCACTAAATACATTTAAAGTATTTAAATACTAAATATTAAATACATGAGAAAAATGTATTTAAATACTGAATACATTTTGAAAATGTATTTAGTATTTAAATAATAAATACATTAAATGTATTTAGATACATTTTAAAGTACATTTTAAATACATGATATATAATAAAAATCGATAAGGACAATGGTATCACAACAAAAAATATTCAGTAAAATGAAATTGTATATCATAAATACAAATGCAGGATTTGATTACAATTGGACTTAGGTACTACAAAAAAAAAGGAAGTTCCATGGAATGAAATCTCATTTAGCTATTTATATCAGCATTACATTTAACTAATATCAGTTACTGAAAAGTTTCGTCAGATAAAGAACTCCGTTTTGGAGATAAAGCCAATCCTCCTAAAGAGAAAAGCCGTTCCACGACGGAAGGGTGGTGTTGTATTTAATAAATAACTTTTTATATTTGGATATCTATCTAAACTTTGAAGTGTTTTATTTGAATCCTGAAGGTAACTGAACAATTCTGAATCAGCTTTAGGTAGGCTGAAGCTGCATGGGTCAGACGAAAGGTCTTCTTCCTTATCTAAGGCACTTCTCATTAAGAAACTATCCTCCAGTTCGAGCTCACCCTGATTTTCTTTACCTACCTGGATTCCACCTTCTGAATCTGTGGACACATTTGCAGCAGTGACTGAAAATTCCTTAAATGCTCTAACAAAATTAGAGCCATTATCAGTGACGGTGCTCGTGATTTTCTGCAGGGAGAAATCGTATTCATTTATGATATTCTCCATATGTTCAGCAATCTTGATGTAGTTATGTTCTCCTTTGAAGCGACAGCATGCCAATACTCCACTGTGACGGACAAGAGCAGCTTCCTCAAACCGAAAAAATGAAATAACAGTCTAATGTTTGTCTCATAAATGTTTCAATTAATTTTACATATTAATATAATAGAGATAAATTCCACCAACAAATAGGACTGCTTTCAGCCAAGAGCTGATAACTCCCTAACTGTGAAGACATTTTCAATTTCATATTTCATAAAGAGTAAAATCTTAACATACCCAATGAACTGTAACGCCCAAAAAAACTACGGTGACGATTTTACCAAATATCTGCAGTAAGGCATAAGTAAGAGGTGCTGTTTAGTTTATTCTTCAGTAGAGCTCTTGTCACTCTCTTTTCTTCTATAAGATTTTGGCCTAGGTTCCGCCTTGAAATAACGTCAACTGAAGAATTTAGACTTGCGGTAGTGGAATGTGTGATTATTGTGAGTGAAATTGATTTTCAGAGTGAAATGAGAATATATGGAATGCATCTAAAATTCGATATATAAAACGTAGCTACATATATGAATATCCTATAGCTATATAACACTGATACTTTAATTCATAAATATATTATTAGTCCTTCATATTCAGAATTACATAGTAAATTTTGACTCTAAGTATTGTTAGGAATATATACATTATTAAGCTCTATTTTCTACTATTTTGACGGGCGGGCATACTAGTTTTGCTACTGTGAGGAAATACATCGTTGTAGGAATTCATCTAATAACTAGATATAATCAATTACTAATTGTACTAATTATTACTGAAATTTTTTATTTAATAATATCTTCAAGTAAATGATAGCGTGTTAAGTATATACGTATGTGGATTCTTATGAAATTATTGCAATATATTAACCTCTGTTGTTTGTATATAATTTCCTTTATTTAACTTCGTTATATAGCCTATTTAGAGACCAATTATCCGAACGCTTTACTATTCGGTTGTTATAAGAGCTTAATCTCTACTAATAATACTATAATTGTAAACAACATTTGTAACTCAGAACTCACCTTTAATTAATCTCACAAAAACTGGTTGCTCCATGGTTGATAGGTGATGCACACCTTGTATGATAAAATCTGCAATCAGCTTATCAACAACAGATTGTTTGACCTTCCTAGTATTCGCCGCAAAACACTCCGCTATTGTCTTTACTTTAACATCGCTGCATGAAGGATCATCTTCTAATATTAAACATTTTTTTTTTTAATCTTTTCTTTAAACAGTCACGTAGTTATCCGCTTTTTGCACCAAAGCAGAATGCTCTCTCTGTTGATAAAGTACATGATCAGATAATTAAAGGATATATGTGTTGCCATAATTCACATTAAATTCAATCAGAATATACTATAAATAAAGATGTTGCAAAAGGAAGCATGTAGATTTGTGCATGGTAAACCTATGTTACTTAACATTATTGTTAGCTACTAGCAATTTTGCCATTTGTTAAAAATAAGAAATAGTGAAAGTTGTCAATTCAATTAAGTATCACATAATTAGCTTTAATAAATTCTTACCTTCAAATGAATGCGTAGCTTGGAAGTAGCATTGCTCGCCGCAGAGATTTTGCCATTGCATGATGTACATACACACTTCACTTTTTTTCCATAGGAAGATTTCGCTCTAAAAAAATTACCATATAGTAAAGGATGATTATAATTATATGATTCTTTATCTTCTTCATCTATATTATTGTCTAATATCTCCATTTCACACTATTTCGAAGAAGCTGAAGTTACTATGCAGTAGTTGGAATAACGCTGACCGCTCTCGCTATACAACCGAACACAACTGTGACCATTTGTTAACTGAATTTGAACTGATGTACGCAATCTTCCCTTACCGGCTCCCTTATCTTCCTTGCGACAAGCTAAAACATGCATTATACGTTCATAACAGCGATATAAACCTATTATCAGTAAAATATTTGCAAAAAGTATTTAAATATATGATTTAAAATGCATTTACAAATAAAATTTTAAATACATAAATGTATTTAAATACTGTGAATTTAAATACAGTATTTAAATACACAGTATTTAAATACTGCCCACCACTGCAATATATCTATTCAAAGAAATTAAACTCGACCACTAGCCCCAACTGATATCATAAGCCAAAGATCTGTTGTTTGCAGGCAACTGTATCCCATAATTGGAGAAAATACAGCCGACGACATACTCGCCAAAATTCAAAGAAAACAAGAATAAGCAAAGGCAAACGGCTAAGAGAGTAAAAGTCATATTTGCCGAGGTAAGTATGACTAAAAAAGCCTCACAAGTCGGCTTCCTGGCCCTTTATCTACAGTTAACTCCAGGATAAATGGGGGTTGGGAGGAATTCTTAACAGTAACCACGTGTATGAAGTGCTTCATGCTAGAGGCACATGAAACCAGAGAGTGCTGAGCTGACCATAGAGACGGCTCCGACTGCAGCAAAACCAACAACCTCAAAGTCAAATACTCTAAAGAGCAAAAAAGTGGAGAAACCGCAGAGGCCCTCACTCACTCGTAGCCATGGTATCCAACAAAAAAGCAAATAATGACAATTAAAAAAGGAAAGGAAAGCGGGAGAAAAAAGATGGCAAAACTGAAGTACGCTGGAATTGCGAAAAAAACTGAGCAACAGTGGAACGTAGATACCCTACAACCAATGGCTGAAAAGCAATACCGCCTCTAAGTGATGGCAATGTTAATGTATGCTCACATTGCTATCGTCACAGCACCAGGAAGTCTCAAAGCAGAGTACAATAGACTGCTGAGGAAAAATGGAGTGTTTGGGTATCTATGCTTTCTAGACATCCTCCCTTTTAATCAATCGATTCTATTATCACCATATCCTAGCAAAAGAAAAGATTGGAATGCCAAAATATCCAGATGGCAACACACATCGAGACACTGAAGAAATCGACGAAACCGAAGAGTAGGGAAACAGAAAAGAAAAGTATAAGCTCAGAAAAAACTTTCAAAACAATAAAATTCCGCCCTGGATCCGACAAGATTCAGATTTAAAACAACCCTACCTCTTAATAAATCACCCACTAAAAGGCGCTAAGCAAGAGCACCAACCCAGAAAAAATATCTCAAACAGAGATAAAATAGCCACTATATTAAGATCTCAAGGATATACTGGAACTAATGAACTACAAAAATAACAAAATACAAAAGTTATGACAGCAGAAGTACCAAATTCATCATCTACACCACAAGGCAAAACAAATTCCCAGAGGACGGGGACCTAGATACAATCTTTGACGGAATGGACAACGTATCTTGAAGTGGAATTACTCGTCAGACCACGACTATAGAGGACGATATCTTCCAAGAGGACCGCAATTCACTTAAGACCACCGTCATGTAAAAATATCCGAGCTTTCCAAAGACAGTAAATGGGAAAAGAAGATAAGAAAGAAGAATAAACGTCTAGGAATAAAGATCTACGGAAAGAGGTTAGCTTGACATCCAAACAAACTTGAAACTCTCCCAAACACTCCAACTTCCTTCCTCAACCTCCTGCACTGTGCCCAGGGGCACTTGGGAGCAGGTTAAATGGGAGAGATGGGGAGGCGGGGGCAGTCTGGAATCTATCCCCCTTCCCTCCCAAAATTGTTCCTTCCAGAGAAATGGTAGAGGTGGGTGGGTGGTTAGGATGCTCTAGCATTTTACTCTCTCACAGCCTTTCTTATCTTCTATTCTACCCCGTAAGGGGCGCGGCGATGTGCCACCCTGGCCGCCGTGCTGACGGAACTCAGCACCCCGTCCGACCCCAGCTTAGCCTCTTCTCCTTCCTTCAGATACTTATGTTTCCCCGCTGTTTCCTCGCTTTTCATACAACCTCTCCAAAAACTTTCTCTGGTCAGCCTCTAATTTCACAGGGTAACAAAAAGGAGTAACAACAAGGAATGAAGGTACCCTAGGAGACCTTACGGTCCATTCAAGGAGGGTACCTTTGGACTAGCAATCGAGCGGGCACATGGCTGCTCAATTGTTTTGCGTCCCTAAACGGCCACTTTTCAAGACCTTGTCTAGTCTTGACTTGAACTGGTCAACAGATTCACTGTTGACAACTTCCACTGGAAGTGCGTTCCAACTACCGCAGATACTGTAAGTGAAAAAATTTCCACACAGATTGCGGTTGTAACGCTTCAGTTCAAGTTTGAAGCCGTGATTGCGCGTTCTGTTCTCACTCAGTGTGAACATATCCCAGTATTCAACATTGTCGAACCCTCGAAGTATTTTGAAAACTTCGATGAGCTGACCACGCAGTCTACGGGTTTCCAGCGAGAACAGATCTAATTCCCTCAGTCTTTCCTCATAACTTTTATGTCGGATAGAGGGAATCAGTATGGTTGCCCTGGCTTGTACGCGTTCCAATCTCGCGATGTCTTTTCGCAATGAAGGACTCCAAAATTGTACGGCATACTCTAGGTGCGGTCGGACAAGTGAGTTGTACAGGCACAGTACAATCTCCTGGTTCCGATAACCAAACTGGCGCTTAATATAGCCTAGCATCCTTTGGGCCTTTTTCTTCGCCTCAATGCACTGTTTCGAGAACTTGAGGTCACTAGTGTTTGTTACACCCAAGTCCTTCTCAGTGTCACTCGATTCAAGAGCAGTGCCCTTAAGGATATACTGAGATTGGCTGTTTCTGTGGCCGATATGCATCACTTTGCATTTGCCCACGTTAAAAGGCATTTGCCACGTGTCCGACCACTTCCCAATCTTACCAAGATTTTCCAGCAGGCGGGCAGTATTTTCATCCTTTGCAACGTTCATACCAAGCTTGGTATCGTCGGCAAATTTGGAAATCTTGGCAACCATGTCACCGTCCATGTCGATGACGTAGATGATGAATAGTAGTGGTCCCAGGACAGAACCTTGAGGCACCCCGCTAGTAACGGGCACCCACTCAGAGGACTGTCCATTCACGACCACCCGTTCCGTCTGCCACTTAGCCAGTTCTCGATCCAGCCGGCTACTTTTCCGTCTATGCCAAGCGCTCGCACTTTCCGGAGAAGGCGGTGGTGTGGTACCTTATCAAAGGCTTTCTGAAAGTCTAGGTAGACCACATCCACCGCCTTGTCCCGATCGTGCTCACTGAAAACGAGGTGAAGGAATTCCACAAGGTTCGTCAGGCATGACCGTTGCCTTCGGAAACCGTGCTGGGAACTCCTCAGTAGCAGGTTTGACTCTAAATACGACGTCACTTTGTCCACCATGATGCTTTCCATGAGTTTACCAACTATCGAAGTCAGACTGATAGGTCGGTAGTTCGACGGTTGGTTACGGTCTCCTTTCTTGAAGATAGGAGTCACCTCCGCCTCACGCCAGTCTCTAGGAACGCATTTGGTGCGGATTGACATGTTAAAGATAGCGCACAGATGTCGTGATACTTCATCGCACACTTCCTTCAACACTTTAGGTAGAAACATGTCCGGTCCAGGGGACTTATTCGCCTTTAGGTCAGCGATCTTTTTCTTTATTTCTCCTTCGGTGAAGTCCATTGCCTCCCACTTTTCCCCCGAGTTGGAATCCATCGGCTGGGGAATGGGACCACACTCTTTAATAAACACTTAAGAGAAGTAGTCGTTGAGGAGGTTAGCATTTTCTGCATCTGAATGCTTTAATGTCCCCTCCTCATTCCTCAAAGGGCCAATCGTTCGACGGATTGGTTTACGGCTGTTCACATATCCAAAAAACTCCTTGGGATTCTCTTTACAGAGTCTCGCCACTCGGAGTTCCTCAGACCGCTTAGCCGCCCTTATGCTGGACTTCACTCTCCTGGCTAGCCTCCGGTATTCGTCAAAGTCACCCGAGATCTTCGATTCCTGGTACACATTTCTCTTCTCCCTAAGCAGTTGCCCAATTTCTCGATTAAACCACTTTGGTTAAACAGAGGACCGACGGGGGCATTTCAGAGGGATAAAACGCGATTGAAGACTTATGAATGTGGTTTTGAAACTGTTCCATGAGTCTTCAACAGCATCGCACTCTTTTAGCCTCGCGTCAGTCAGTCCCGCGCGTAGATTTGCAAAGTCTTCTCTTCTCAAATCCAGTTTCCTTGATTTACTAGTTGCAGGCTCTGCCTTGGGGACTTTGACTACAAATCTTATTAGTCGGTGGTCACTACCACCGAGATGCTGACCTTCCTCCCAGCCAACCGTTTTGGATCGGGGCTGAGGGAGGAAGGGACATTGTCCCCTCCCCCCTGAGCTCCGTTTTATAAAGGTGTTTTTTAACAACCTGCTTGATCCCCACCCATACCTGCCTCATATCTCTTTTCTTTCTCTCTTCACACTTTATCAATTTTACGCCGTGCCCAAGGTGGAGCCTCCATCCTGAAGGGCTGCCAGGTTCCCAAGCGGGAGGGGTGGCCCTAAATGGCAGCACCTGGCTCTGCCAGGCCTGTCACACCCCTTGCAGAGTGGGCTACTGAGAGGGGTGATGAGCGATTGCTTCCCGTATAAAATATAGGGTCACCATGCCCAATGATGAACAAATAAAAAATCAACCCTCAACTTCCCCTGTTCCATCGACGGAGCCACCCTCGGGCAGCTCCCCAGAAAAAATAAAGGTCCCGCCCCCCGGGGCTTGCGCAGGAGATCTCCAAATTTCTCTAACCGGAGAGAAGGCTTACTTCCCTCCTTCGCCTACGGGTATAAAGGACTCTCCCTCACCCCCTTCTCTGGAAGTGCTTTCGGACACATCCCTTTTCCCAGCCGCAGTCCCCCCTTTTTCTTTCCAAGGGAAGTGCCAAGAAAGCCAGCAGGCAGCTCATCACCGACTGCTCTTAATTAAAGCGGCTCGGTAGGACAAACCATCTTAAGGGGTAGAGGGAAGCCAAGCCCCTTCGGTCGCTTCCCTAAAAAAGACCTGGTGGCAAGAATATTAAACCTTGCCGGAGTCAAGGCCTGTGCCTCTCCAGACGTGACTAGAGACAGCACTGGCAACGGGACCTGTGATGTCCTGGGGGTGAGGTGGCCAACTGGAGGCCCCGGCTGAGATAGACATGGTCGTTGAGGTAACCCAGCCTCAGACGGTAGGGCCTTCCATGGGAGGGAATTCAGGCTCGGCGCCAAGCACCGAAACCGAATCCACCCCTATACAAGGTCCTCCTCTAACGGCTAGGGTTTTTGAGGCAGTACAAGGAGGGTAGGGGTCTCCTCCGACCGGTGCCCCTACGACTGCTAGGACCTTTTCCATTTCGGAAAAGGATCTTGCTGAGGCCAGTCCATCTGGCCTGGAGGCTCCTGCCGGCGGAGGGAAGAAGTGGGTTTATTCCCCGCCCTCTTCTCCTAAACAGAAAAAGAACAGAAAAAAGACTAAAAAGCCTCGGGGCTCCTCTCCACCCGCGAGGGCTGCTGGGACGGACGGATCTGTTGCTTTGATAAGCCCCGGGTAAGGAGCCACCCACTAAGACCAAAAGTGCGCAGGGCGGAGCCTCGATAACATCGGGGCCCCTCAGTCAGAGGCTACCTGGCGTTTTCGAGCCCGCTGGCTTCAAACACTTCCTCGTTATTCACTCCACTGATGGCAGCATGTTGGCCAAGGGCAGCATGATCCATCAGAGGAAAGCTTTAACTAGTGTAATTAGGGAAGAGCCGAAGGTGACTCGTTTCTCGGACGAGAGCCTTCTGGCGAATGCGGCGAATCCCTCCAAGGGGGCCAAGATAAGTACTATTCGGACACTTCGTGGCACCCCGGTGAGTGTAACGCTGCACTCTACCATGAACTTTGTGAAAAGAGTAGTTAATGCGAGGCAACTCGTTGACTACTCCATAGAGGACATCAACTTAGAGCTGGTCGACCATGGGGCGGTCAAGGTGGAACGTGTGCTGAGACAACAGGTAGGGGCCTCGAGAACCACTCCTACACTCTTCGTTACGTTCGACTGTGACAAGCTCCCTGAGTCAGTGCGTGCTGGTTGGTACCGCTACCACGTGAAGGCATTTGTGCCACTGCGGCAAAAGTGCTACTACTGTCACCGCTTCGGCCATACAAATTGATCATGTAGACGTGCAAAGTCGGGGTCCCCGAAGTATGTGTAAATACTCCAAGGCCACACACGATAAGTCCAAATCGTGTGTGGCCAAGGTTTCAATTGAGAAGAGCCGCACTCCGTTTCTTCGAAGAAATGTGGTGCATATCTCCCTGAAAAATCCTGGCTGTTCAGGCCCAGGTTCGACACTCATTCTGCGAGGCTAAGGACTTAGTCCTTGCGCGCCCACCTCTGCCTGGGACGTCATATACGACAATGGTTAGAAAGACACCCTCTACTCCTGACCCATCTAGGCCAACGAGAACGGTTGTTTCCGCGCCCATTCGGTGCACTTTTGTAGGTTCTATTCAATTTGGGCGCTCCCTTGGTAAAGCTAGTGGCACAAAGGGTTCACACCCAGCCCCGGCTAAAACCAGAGCTCATCCCCTTTCCCCAGCGTGACTGTTTCCCGTAATGCAAAACGGCCACGTGCCTCCACCGAGTCGTTAGACTCACATGACGCAATTTCCTGGAAGTTGGTCGCCAGACCATCTTCCGGGGTTCCTAAAGCTGTCCCCCGAAAGGAGGACAGCAACAAAGGAGCTTCGGCTCCTTTGCCCACGCCTAGTGGTAGGCCGAGTGGCTCGGTGACGGTGGATTCTCGAAAAGAGGACCCATCCCGCCTCCGGAGCCGTAACCCCCGCCTAAGATTTCGAGGTGGAGGGAGCAAAAGACTCGCATGGCAAGCCCAAGCTCCCATAATAAGTCCTCGAAGGCGACAGCGCCCCGGGTTCTGCCCCGGGAAGCTTACAGTCATTTCCATGAGGGTCTTTTGTTCCAAGAGGGCCCCCCGTCTCCTCCGAGCTAGGCCTGGAAGGGATATTCCTTCATTAAAATTGCTGTGGACTCCGGGCAAACTGCGAGGAGCTGCGGAGGCTCGTCTCGTCCCGTTATCTGCTAGCTAATTTTCTACAGGAGACCATGCTAGGCGTGTGCCCCCTGCCCACCCTTCCGGGATATAAGGATTTTGCGACCTCACCACCACGAGATGGGAGCCGGGCTGGGTAATGCGCGGTTTACCCCCGGCATGATGTCTCTGTTCTTCTTTTCACTTTGGATACCTCCTTTCAGGCAGTGGCTGTGCAGCTTCGCCTGGATATGAGGTATACTATCATTTCTGCGTACATTCCACCGTTAGCTGACTTCGACGTGGGGCACTTCCGCCGCGTCGTGGCACGGTTGCCCTGGCTCCTTCTCTTGCTTGGAGATCTGAACGGCAGACATCCTCTCTGGAGGGATTACTCAATAAATCTCAGGGGACAAGTCATTGCCGATCTGATCGAAGAGCTTGAGATAGGTGTCCTAAATGTGAATGAGTTTACGCATCACTGCCTGAGAACCGCTTCATTTTCTTGCCTTGATCTATCTTTGTGCTCATCGTATGCACAGCCTGATTTTGATTGGGGTTGGTCGATGACCTCCATGGTAGTGATCACTTTCCCACTCAAATATCATTTTTAGTGCAACTGCCGCCTGAGATCCCACCTCGGGTTGTGCTTGGCACGGGCGCGGTGGCCTGCATTTTAGGAAATGACTGAATTCCTTTATCTCAGTCGAGGAGTTTAGGTCGTTAGATAAGGCTGATGAGTTCTTCTCTGGTAACCTCATCGCTGCGGGCCTGACTATTCCCAAAACGTCTGGACGTTTTGCACGCCGAACACTCCCGTGGTGGTCGGCCGAGTGTGAGATGACCCTCAAACAGAAGCGTTATGCCTACATGCGCTATAAGCACCGCCCGAACGATTTCACTGTCAGTGAATTTCGTCGCACTAGGACTATGTGCCGGTATATTTCGAAGCACACCCGCCGCTCTTCTTGGCGGGCATACGTGTCATCAGTTAAGTTCTCGCAGGACCCCTTTCCCGTTCGCCAGGAAAATGGGACCACAGTCTCAGTTCCCGCGTCCGTGGCGGAATCATTCGCGACAGATTTCTTCAAATTCTCTAGCAGGGATGCTGCTCCGCCAGCATTCAATGAACGTCGTGATGTCGCGGAAGGCCGCCGACTGGACTTTAACTCCAGAGGCGGAGAACCCTTCAACGACAGGTTTACTCTAAGTAATCTGCGTTCCGTTCTTTCTTCGTGCAAGTACTCCGCCCATGGAAAGGCTATGTCTAATACGGCATGCTTCAACACCTAGGTAAGCGAGTCATGGCCTTTCTCTAAATTTTTTTTAATAGGATCTGGGTAAGGGGGCTCCTCACGGATTACTGGTGAATTGCTACTGTGTTCGCCTTTCGTAAACCAGGGAGATATCACTCTACTTAGGCCAGCTTCCACCCAATCTCTCTAACCTCTTGCGTGTGCAAGTTAAGGGAAAAATTGGTAAATATTAGATGAGCCTTTTTCCTAGACAGCGGAGGCCATCTGTCTTCTTCACAGTGCGGCTTCCGCAAGTTCCCCTCCACGTCGGACGCTCTGCTCTGACTGGAAAATGCCATCTGCGAGGCCTGCATTCGTAGACAGCACTACGCCACAGTGTTTTTCGATCTGGAGAAAGCCTATGATACCGCAAGGCGATACGGTATCATGAAGACTCTCCAAATGATGGGGGCGAGGAACGCATCTCAATGTTTATATCTAAATTTTTGCGAGATCGTCGATTCCACGTACGGGTGGGGAGAGCCCTCTCCAGCCTAATGGAGCAGGAAGAGAGTGTCCCACAGGAAAGTGTCCTCAGTGTCACACTCTTTGCCCTGAGCATCAACGGCATCACGTCGGTGCTGCCGGAAGATATTCTCGCTACTCTCTACGTGGACGACGTTTCTATCTCTTTTGGCGCGGCCAACTCTGGGGCGTCAACTCCAACAGTCATTGAACCGCATCTCTGGCTATGCCGATGCACACAAGCTTCGGGTTTCCTTGGTCAAGAATAAGGTGGTGCACTTCTGCCGCCATCCACGGATCCATCCTGACCCAGATTTGTTTCCTAATGGGGAGTGCCTTGAAGTGGTTGAATCGCACCCTTTCTTTGGTCTTGTATTTGACCGACGCGTGACCTAGAAGGATCATATTCGCAGCCTTAGCGTCTCTTGTACCCGCACCATGGATATTCCCCGCTCCGTGACGTTCAGCGTTCGGGGCGCTGATAGGGCTACTGCCTTACTTTTTTATCGATCCTTTGTTCGTTCGAAGCTCGACTACGGATGCGAATTTTATGCATCCGCAGCCAAGCGTTTACTGCGGAAGGTAGACTCGATCCACCGCACCGGCCTTTGCCTGGCGACCGGTGCCTTCCGCACTTCCCCCATTGAGAGTCTATTAGTCGATGCTGGGGAGATGCCACTTGCTCTACGCCGTTTGCAGTGCATTATTCGCCTGTACGCGCGAGTTCGGCGCCTCCCTCATTCTCTAACAGCTCTCACTGCATCCGCAGCTGATTTCGACGGTGCCTATGCCGCCGTTAGACGCCAGTCATACCTTAAGCCCTTTGGGTTTAGAGGTAGATATAGCTCTAGGGCCGGTAGTGCCCCTGGTTCTGCCTAGGACGCCACCCTGGATGGTACCACATTTGTCAATTTGTCGCCACGCCTCTGCTTCCAAAGCTTGAACAGCGCCGGGAGTATTGCGTTCGACTTTTTTGGAGCACACCTCGTGTCACGCTGGAACCGTGCCAGTGTATACAGATGGTTCAAAGTTCGAAGAAGTGGTCGGCATCCACGCCGTATCCCCTCTGTTTGAAGTCAGCGGGGCTCTGCCAGGCACTGCGTCTGTCTTCACGACCAAGCTGGTGGCAATACACTACTCCGTACGGGAAAACACGCGACGTGCCCTGTTTGGAGCCTGGATTGTGATCTATAGCGACTCACAAAGCGCCCTGAGTGCTCTAGGGACATTGGAATCTCCGCATTCCCTGGTTCGCTAAATTCGTGACGCCACGTTTTTGGCTAGCCAGGCGAATGTCTAGATTATCTTCTGCTGGGTTCCTGGACATGTAGGAATTGCGGGGAATGAGTGCGTCGATGAGAGCGCCAAAGAGTCCGCGAGGACTCTGAGACCGGACCAGAGTTTCGCTCTTCCTCACACTCACAACATGGCAGGAATACGGGCAGCTCTTTCGACTGCCTTGCAAAGGAAATGGGATACGGTCGAGGGGAATTTAAAGTTGCGAGCCTTTGCGCCGCGACTGTTCCCATTGACCTATCTCCCAATGCCGCGACGTCTTCAAGGCGCTTTCTGTCGTCTCCGAATCGGGGACACTCGTGAAACGCATCGCCATTTGATGGAGCGCTCGTCAGCGCCCTATTGTGACGACTGCGTCGTCCCCCAGACTGTTCGGCCCATTCTTGTCGAATGTCTCAGTCTGTTTGATTTTCACGCACGATGCCTGTCCCGGTACCGGGATGGGTGGGGTCGCTACCGCCTGTCCTTGTACTCGGGACAGATTTGTGCACGCCGACCTGTGGCCTTTTAGACTTTTTGGAGGAGGCCCGGCCTTCTCCCCGTTATTTAAAATTCAACTATGGATCGCCGTCTTCTTCAGCGGGGAAGGGCGAGCCTTCCCCCGTTGACGGAGCTCGCTCTATATTTTTTAATTTGTTTGTTTTTCTTTTGCTTTTGTTCGTATTTTTTGTTTTTCTTTTTTAATCTGGCCTTTAGTACAGCCTAGATTCAAGCTAGCTTGAGTACGGCGACTTATGCCCTCGAAGGCAGTCGCCAGATATGATATATAAAATTAATACAAAGTCTCTATTCTCTATTTTTATATAGCCCATTCCCCTATGATGAGCGTTTAATCTTAATTATCTATTTTGTTCTGAATCGTGCGGTCCATCATATGTAGGGTCAAATACCAGAAATCTTTATTGCAGTGTAGATCAGCATTTAGAAAATAAAACCCCAACAAGTTAGACCTTAAGATGTCCGAATACTCTACCATTCGAGAGCACTCCAACTCTTGTACAACCGTAGTAGTTTTCCTCAGTTTTCTAAGGTCACCCACACGATTACGATCTCGAAGCTTAATCGATTTTAGATATGTTGGTAGAAATTACATTATTTTCATTTATAGTAATATGAGTAAAAACATATCTAAGTAAAACAACTTAAATAGAACGGGAAAAGACGCTAAATCAATGATTCTCAGTACTTTTATAATTAATACTGTCAACTTTAAATACTGACGATGATTTCCCATATTTAAAATGCAAAAGTACGACACGACCGAAATGTCAGATATTAAAAACATTGAGTTTTCTTGTGATTTCTTCTATCCTTTCTCTTCATACTTTTGTAGCAAGTCGTCAAATATAGATAAAAAAAGATCTTCCTGCCTAAGATACAATGACAGAGTTACAAAATGACCTCACGGAAACCTCCTTATCGTCATTCTTCAAGAGCAATATTATAAATCTGTACCTTCTTTGAGGGGGCATTGCTCTATCTTTTGATGGTTATTTAGCGAAGAACTGTCCGAGTGTTGGAGCCATTTTATTCTTCCGTAGTTGGTTTCCAATTTCCGATGTGGAAAAGAGGAGGCGTGGTAAAGTGAGGAGGAAATTTTGTTTCATCTCATTTGATATACACCCCATCATCCTTGGTAAGAGATTAGATACTTGGGGGAGTTAATAAGAGCTATTTTACAGTGTAGTAAGCAGTACATCCTGTCATTTTATGTTGTTGGCCTTTTCTCTTAGGATTGGGGCAGTTATCTGGAACTTTCTTCATAAATTTACTGTGTCACTAAACTCTTCCTACAGGCATAACTTGGAATCCTTATTTGTGATTATATTTCTGTGATCTATAATAAATAAGATATTCTATCGTAAATTACAACAATTACTAATAATTCCCCAAGGCATTTTGAACATACTTCACTTTGTTATGTTGCAGGAAATTAGGCAACATCATTGATCTAATTGGTTTGATTGCGAATCAATTTCACCTTAATGTTTGTCAGTCATCTTTACAGACAAGCTTAAGGCAGAGTGTGATCCTGAATAATCAAAATTCAGCGGGGCATCAACTCGAAGCCATCGTGGTAATTTAGAAAGAAAAAAAAATGATATGGGGAACGATCAAATGACTTGCTATAATTACCATAGCATTTATTAGAGTAAAGAGAAAAGTAAGATTATATAAAAAAGCAATAGGTAATAGAAGAAAGTAGAATTGAAAAACGATTCATGAAGACAAAATCTATAATCGCGCAACGGATCAATTTTCAATGCTATGAAGGGCGGTCAATAAGTTTTGCGAATCGATAGGGCAAAACAGAGGAAGGGGGATGGCTGTTTGTGGGGGTGTTAGGACAGGTTATGACAAGTCAGTACCTGCAACACCACGCTCCTGCCTCGTCTATTTAAGAAGCAGTAGCTGATCGCAGATCGACAGTAACAAATTTTTCGCCAATGGAGAAGGTTGAGCACCGCGCAGTGAACAAATATTTGACCAAGGAAGACAAGAATGCAAAAGAGATCCATAAACGCATAGTTGCAGTGTACACTAACACCGTGCCTTCATATTCAACCATTTCTCGCGGGAATAGGGAGTTCCGTCATGCTCGTGAGTGCTTTGAAGATGACCCACGTCCAGGACGCCCGTCAGACGTGACCAACGAGGACAATGTGTCCAGTGTGGAGAGGATGATCCTCGAAAATCGACGGGTGAAGGTCGAAGAAATCGAGCGAGAACTTGGAATATCGCATGGAAGTGTTATGAACATCATCCACGACAATTTGGCCATGGCCAAGGTTTCTGCCCGTTGAGGCCCTAGAAACCTCACGCCCCATGATCGACTTCAACGTCGTCAAAGTCCACAAGACCAGAGTTGCAGAACTTGCCCTGCGCGAGTGCGGATTCGAGGAGCTCAACCATTCTACCTACAGTCCAGATCTGGCCCCTAGCGACTACTTTTTATTCCGCCAGCTCTAGGCTGCACTGTGTGGACGCCGGTTTGGGGACGATGAAGATGTCCAGCTCGTCGTCCAGGAGTGGATTGAACAGCAGTCGGGACATTTCTGGTTGTCGGGAATTCGAAGATTCAGGGACAAGTGGCGCAAGTGCATTGAAGTCGAGGGTAGTTATATTTAAAAATAATAAAACACTTTTCCTCAAATCTCGTTTCCTTATATCCGAATTGAAAAACTTATTGACCACCCCTCGTATTAAAAACCGAGTTCATATTTAAAGTTTGTTTTTTTCTAGTTATTTTTATCTATTTAAGATTTATCGAAAAGCGAATATATTAGAGTAAACAGTATTGAAAAAATTGTAATGAAAATTAGGGATATATCGATAATAGTAAAAATAGTGTCAATTGCTTAGTTCTTTGGCCGTTTAATTCAGCAGCTTTAAATAAAGGGTTATAATTTCTGCGGCTGAGTCCTTCTGGCGGTCGCCATAAGGGAGCTGTTAAAACTTTTTCAAAAATCCGGATAACCTCATCCACGATTGACCAGCCAATACGCAACGCAATAATACAGATGAGGATCCGATAGATATTGGAGTAATTTGGTTATAACTATTTTGCTTCTAAAACATTTCTTTTAGTTGCTCCTAACTATTTATTAACCTATTTCTTGCTTCTAAGCACTGCATATATAGGTTCAGAGTATGATCGAATATAATAATAATACTGCTACTAATATTACTTTCATTCGTCAAAATGAGATTCTGGTGAATCTTTCCTCTCTCTCTCTCAGGACCAGTGCAATAAAGATTCTTTTCAGATCCAGCAGGTGAACGGAGCTCACTGCATGAGTAAAAGCAACCTGACGTAGTTCAAAATATACGCAGAAAACAGACACACTTCTTACTATCTTTTGTAGCAAATATATTTCTGTCCTTCATAGGACAGTGATTTCCAATTAAATCTCATCCATTCCTATTACGTTAATTGCCCTCAGATTGAATTCCGCCTTAAGATAATTTATGCCAACACAATTACTTGTGATTCCTCTTTGAACGGAATCCATTTAAACTCCAATGATCGGGTCTATAAGCCACATTTCATTAACTTATCCTTTTGGTAAAAAATACCGATATAACTTTTATAGCAACTTCCAGTGAGATTAGGTGCAATCCTATTTTGCTCCTGCGCTGAAATCAGTCAAATTTGAGAGGATTTTTGCTTTAAATTCAATTGTGTGCATGGGGTCATATTATAGGGAAATTCATCCGTCTGCCTTTTATGTTTGGAGTTTTTAAGTACTGGTTTTTCTCCATTAATTACTCCACATGCTAAATAAAGTATTACTTTTAACATTCATTCATTATTTCTTATCTCTTTTATTCAGATATTATGGTACATTTGGCATAAAAATGATGGCACCTAGTCACGAGAAAGCCACTAAATTTTTTTCTAGAACTGCAGAAGCTTTAGAAATATCGCTCAGCCATGACTGTGGGTATGCGTTAAGTAATGGTGGCAAGTTATTACTTAATTTATAATTGCTTTTATTTACAAAAATTAAAGCATGTTTTGGTTTAGTTCAATTTGATCACCAACAGTATTTTAAATGGCGTAATTTGTGGTCTATAAATAATATTTCTTCTTCAAATGTGAAGATCATTCAAACATTTCCTCTGTGCTTAGAAAACCCAAAATATGGAGCTTATGACTTACTGTGGTTACGGTAAATAAAGCATTAAAATGATTTGGAACCACCCAGTTAGAAAATTCATGTAATCACTTTAACTTCTTGCTGCCCAAACATTTTACATCAATTTACTATAACCTGTAACCTTTAATCTAACCTTGGATATGTTAAGTGGGTTATTTCGATAAATCAAACGATATTCGTCGCTGATATATACATCCAAAACAAACAATTTAACATATTGCTCCACATCAGAAATCACTTTAACTTATTGCTTTCAACTAAAGACCCCTGACGACTATGAGTTAGGTGAGGCGAAACTTGTATGCTGTTCAGACAGTTCTTCCTCAGCAAATGGTTATTTTCTTCATCCAAAATTTCAATTGTCAGCCTTTGGTGTTTCTGTGTGAGAAGGATTCCATTAAACACCGTTAGTTAATTTTTGTGTTCCTTTCTTGATTTGATCAGCAAAAGTATCATTTACAAAGCCTAACCTTGTGTGTGGGGGGGAAAGAGGGGGTGAGGTATTAGTTTAAAATAAAATCATTTGTTTTATCCCTTATCAGTAAAATTGATTGATGCCTTCATTTCTGTGACTAAGAGTCGATGTTTATTGACTAACTAAATTGCTAGAAGAAGAACATTGCTACTTTTCCTTAATATAAAGGGGAAAGTAGTAATAGGGTAAAAAGAGAAATAGTCAAAAAAGTGATAAATGAGAAGAACAGAGATAAACAAAATGGACTTAAAAAAAATGAATCCGTCATTTAAAATTGTTTAATCAGTCGAGTAGTTGGGTAGGTATCTATACGATCTAAAATAATATTTATTACACTGAGAAAATCTCAAAACCATGCAAGTGTGTATGCAATTAAGGGATTCAGTATGTGTTTAATTATAGTTATCGCTTCCAAATCTGCACAAACTTCGCATCTTAAAAGCTAAAATCGATAAATAGTGAATGTATTAAGACCGAAATGGATGTTCCTACTGCAAAGATGTCTAACTACGTAAAAAAGCTTCTTCCTCAATCGTAAAAAGAGACAAAATGACGACTATGAAAGGTGATATATAAGGTGTGGGGGTTAATTGCTATATGCTGCCAACCTCTGTTCGCCTGAAAGCCTCAAGTAAACCCGTGTCGATCAAGTAAAGGAGTTAGACCAACCATCGAGCTTAAATAATTCACACAAATACGAATATAAATAAATTTACATTTCCTAGCGAAAACAATAGAGAAAAAACATAGTTTTGAGATGAGTGTGAAGAAAGTGATGACAATACGAGCCAAAAAAAAGAGGACATCACCTAGATATCGGGAATTCCAGTAAAGCACTTTTTCTTTCAAAGTTCCACAACGAAGGAAGTTCGTATCCCTTGTGGGGCCAGGTTAAAACAAGGATTATTCACCACAGTAACCTTCAAAGGATAAATTTCATCAATTAGAAATTAATCTCCTGTTAGGAAAAAGACAAAAAATGGAAATCGTTCCGGATAACAAAAATGAGTGAAATACGAAGCCATTTTTAAAATAACGATCCCTATTCGCTATCACCTATTTACTTTAAGATAACATAAAAAACAAAAAAGAAGATGAGTACATTTAATATACATTCTACACATTTTCACTTCTTCTATGTTTTCCACTTTCCTTGCAGATCCTCTAAAAAAATGATTGTACTTGAGATAAATGACTTGTTTTCGCTTTAAATAAAAATAAAACCAATTAACGCTAGAAGTCAATTCCCATCCCATTTCCCCTGGTGATTCACTTAAGAAAGTTGAACGCGTTTGGGAGAGTTCTCAATCTCTGCAAAATAATTGGCGATAAAGAGGATTGGGCATTTAAACAAGCATACACCAAAATACACAAAGCACTCGCACAAACACATGACAGCATTTACACGATAGCCGTTGAAAAGAACGTCAAAGGACTTTGCATCAAATGAATTTGCAAATCCTCTCGAGCGCATGTAAACTAATGAGTTTGATTGTAGGCTATTCAGAATCAACAGTAGAGAAGGGGCTTAGCATCTCTTCATTCCTAAGTCATTCAATCCGGCGGTGGTATCAAGTCAGATAGATGTTATTACATGGAAGGTAGGCGCGAAGAACACATACACCATCATTTGAGTACATCATTTGTATGTAAAATGTACGACTTTTGGTTAGAAATAATGAGGCAAACACCAGAAAATTAGTTCCGTTGGCGCTTGCTTATTAGATTTCCAGGCTATATCATTTGATTAAAATATCAAGTATATTTAATTCCTCTCAAATACTTATATTAACTTTCATATGTAATATGTATGAAAGTGTGGAAATAGCATGGAACCTTAAAGTGGAGAAAGTCGGAAAAATACTCTAAAGTGAAATGACTCTATTAAATATATTTACAATGGCAACGGGTATCGTCAACTAAATGAGAAAGCAAAGAATTTTGGTATTGTAAGTGGTTTTGCAAGAGTTTTGGTACACTCGTTTTTCTTAATGTTTTTTGAGGTTGAGGCGTGTGAAAGAAAAAGTTTTGTCAAACAATCTCTAAAGTTCTACTATTCCACCACGTGTCATTAAAACGTATTTTATACTGTTTGCAGGTGTGTCGAGGTGGAAGTGAAAAGAAAAGACTCGAGATCTGTTCTCTCCTGTGCGCAGGCCACAACAAATCCGACATCGCCAAGCGGCTAAAGGTCAGGCCGATGACCGGTCTCAGAGTCGCGGAGAGACTAAGGAACGGTAATTCCCTCAAGGATCGACCACTTTTAGGCAGACCTCAAGTTGTCAACCGTTAGACTGTAAGAAAGGCCTTCGAAAGTGCTCAGAAGCTCAAAATAACAGCGCTCAATAAGAAGAAAAAAATATATCGGTGGCCACGGTGTCTTGGGTACCAAGAAGGAAGGCGACAATCGCTTGAGGTGCCTCAAAAGGCCTCTGTTCACCAACATATGCGAGAACAACGTCGGAGGCGCTGTCTTTTCCTTTTAATGGACTTGATAATTCATGGAAATCGAATTATCATTTTTTTTTCCTATGAAAAGACCTCCATTGATGATTCGGTCATTATAAAGCAGAAAGACTGAGTAGTAAGCTGCGGCCAGGATATTTTCGGGGTGTACTACGTGTCCATGACAAAGTTCGGGGCCCCCATGATTATGCTCAGCATCGTGGCTTCGAATGGCGAGTTGATGCCACCTGTGTGATTCTAGGTCAAAAGTCCTGCCTTGGGTGAGAAAGATCCTGAAAAAGGCGGAGTACATCTTTTAGCAGGATGGTGGCCAGGCCGATACAGCCAAGAGCTTCCTTTGAATTTTCTTAAGGCTAGTGTTGTGCCGATTCCGATGCCGATTATTATTATTTTGCCGATGCCGATTCTATAATATTTAGTATATGTATTGATTGAGCCAAATAAAATTGGTCCATTCAAGTATTTTTTATGGTTTTACTAAAACTAAAATTTATTAACATTAAAATTCTTATAAAAAATGTCTAATTATTCCTAAATTTTGGAAATCAATTCATTTCCAATATTTTTTAAAACATTTTGCATTAATATTCAAAAAGTAAAATTAAGCACTTTTAAAATTCTAAATATAATTAGCACAGATTAAATTTGCTTCTGTTGCTGAATGGAGACTTACTGTAGGTAAGTGGTAAAATCAATGCCTTCAATACTGCAAAAGGAAAAATCCTATTCTCAGAAAATTCAGATTACTTTTAAAAAGTTCTACATTAATTAATCTACTACTCTAATATCTTATCATTTCAACATTAAGAAATCATGTTATTCCAATATTTTAAAAAAACCTTTTCTTATACTAATATTAAAATATTAAACACAGCTGGGTTAATTATGTTACAATAAGTTTTGACATTTGAAATAATAGGGAAAAAAGAAAACCCTCTCCTCAGAAAATTGAGATTCCTTTTGAAAAGTTTTACAATAATTCACTAATCTATTATTATTTATATATTCATTTCTATTTTCTATATCTAGAAAATCAATTAGCTACTTTCAATAATTAAATATATGTATATTTTGTTTTACTCAACCCTCACTAATATTCAAATTAAACACTCTGAGATTAAAGTTGGTAAACATTAGCTTTTCTTCTGTTGCTGGGGTAAGTCTATTCCGGTGAAGAGTATAAACATTGCCTCCAATACTGAAAATTCTCTCAGACTCTATTGATAAAGGCGGAGAGGAGAGCATCTTGTCTGCAACCTCGCCAAGCTGGGAAAGTTTGCTTTTTTTGCTAGATTCCACATTAACATCTTCCTTTGCAGCAGACACTAGGTCATATAAACAAGAATCAAAATAAAAAATATTCTCATCCTCAGTACCACCTTCACCCGTTAATGTATTATCTGTTTCTGATCCCGGTTCATTGGAACTAGAGTTGTCTTCGAAATTTCATTTGTTCTTATGAATTTTTGTTGTGGCTGTCAAAAAATTCTGAATTGCTCCTTGATGTGATACGGAAGTGTCTTTAGAGTTTGTGAAGAGGATATACTTATATCTAGGATCTAAGAACGTAACTGCAATTAAATTTTCATCTTTTTCATATTTTGAGAACCTTGTTCCCATTGATTTGGAAATGGCATTCATGGTGCTTCCTAAACCTGAAAATCACTCATTGCTTTCTTGATTGAATACTGCAAGACTTTCACTTGAGGAATTATTTTCGAGGCATTAACAGTTCTTGCACTTAATCTGTTAAATTAACACGTCAACTGCACAGTGTAAATTGTAAAAAATCACAATGACTCCTGTTTAAATCTTATTAAAAACTCAAAAGTACATAAAGTTGCATATTTCAACTTAAAAGATATGTATTACTTTTAAGTTGTTTGATAGAATATCTCAAGTAAAGATGCACATTTGCCAATTAATGCCCACTTATTATTAGCATTAAATACTGGAAGGTTTGGTATTTGAGCACAGTAGCTTGCGATTGCATTTGTTTGCTCAAATATTTGCTCAAGCCTGAAATATGTGCTTTTCCAGCGAGTAGGCACATATTGAATTAGCTTATTTTGGGGTAGATCATGTTTCTGAAGATGTTATAGTTTGGTATATGGCAATGAAGAGTGTTTGAAATGGCCTGTTATTTGACGGCAATTAGCTATTTTATCCTTAATCATGCGCTGCTCAAATATGGAATCATGTATCACTAACTGGTTGGTATGTAGGAAGCAACAGAGACTGTTATAGCCTGTATTTGCGACCCCTTTAACTATATTGGCAGATTTTCATGTGAATTTTATATTCTTCGATAATATCTTGAATTATGTCACATATATTGGATGATGTATGTGAATCCATAAATGTTTCACCCGAAGAACAACCCATGACTGGCGCATGTTCTCATTGACACAGTTTGGTGTCAGACTGAAACAGATAAATTGATGTGATAACATTGTTATTATTTATAAATCATAATTACATATCCATGATATTAGAGATATTATTGAAGTATGAAACAGTTAAAATGGGAATGTATGCACTTGCATAATAATAAATTATTAAATATTGAAAAGGGAATTAGTTTTTAATTCTTGCAATATTCAATGATGAATATCATTGAATAGATGAATTTATATAATATATCAACTATTTGAATAACGTATAGTAGTTAAATAAATATGACTGATCAACCTTAATAGTTATTTGTATGTACCTGATAAAGTATGCATCAGCATTATTTGTCTAGATGTCATTGGTAAAACTCATGTTGATTGCTTCATTGATTATGTTTTTAACTTTTTTAAAGACTCTTTTATAGATTTCAGTAAGAGTATTTGTAGTGAAGTACTTTCTTGAACGGAATTCGTAATTAGATCTTAAAAATTTCACCAGTCTGGTAAAGCCCTTGTCCCTAACAATGGAAAAAGGCTGTAAATTGATAGCTATCATTTCAGCAATAGCATTACTAATTCTTTTAGCTTGAGGACTATTTATATTCAACTGTTTTTTAAAGTCTAATGTTTCCTTTAATGTTAGCTTATTTTGTGAATTGCCTGATGCAGAGGCATCACACTGAATCTTAGGAACTTTTTGAGCAGTAACATACCTGGCCATAGAGCGTTTCTGAGTGATACGAATGCTCTATCCCGCCATTGTTTCCTTCTCTGCTTCTAACCCTTCTTTGTGCTGAGTATGAAGATGCTTCATCATAATTGTTGTCGTAAAAGTTTTCTCACTTTTGTCAACTCGTGACTAAACCTTTCATATCTCGCAGTTGAATTTGGTTTGGTCATCTTCGTTGATCCTGAACAAACACTTTTCGCCTGTCCTTTATGGAACATACTTTAATAGTAATTCCAGAATGTGGTTTAGTTCTAATCTAATCGTAATTAAATATACTGCGACAATATTTAGGATATAAAATTTGGCTGAAAGTAAATAAGTAATTATAAACATTTATATCATATTCATATTAATAAATTAACGAATAACTAAAATACTCCTTAGTTTTTGAATTATTATAATATCTAGAGAAATACAAAATTAGTGAATGCTTTTAGGGGTAAATTTATCAGGAACTCTTCAAATATCTAGTATATTTTAATTCATTTCTTCTTGTGTAGCGAGGGCATTTGAATCAGCTAAACGAGGATTAAGATCTAAATATTCAAAGATTTGATAACCTTAGTCTATATAAAAATCAATAATGTTAAACACTTTGAGAAAATAGTTCAAAATACGAACAACTATTTAACTGCAATGTCAACTGTAGCCCTCGACTGCGCCTACCTAATGCTTTTGGCAGATGCTAAGTAAACGTCTGAATGTGAGGTGTATTTCTTGTATGTCTTAACAACCCCCACTCCACCACACTTGCCCTCTTAACAACACATAAGTACAGTAGAGCCCCAGGTTACTGATTTAATTAATCAAAGAGAATCACAGACCCAAGCTCCGCTTGAACCCCTCCGCGACGCTGAGTTTAGCAGCGTCAGGAGCGAAGAATTTGCTCAAGCACAGAAGGAGTGCAAAAACCTCCTTCCCCTGCGGGAGAAATCTCGGAGCTACGAGCAAATTTATGCCCGCACCATGAAACTGCCTCTTACGCCATGAAATAACACCGAGGCTCAGCCGCTGAACGTTTCCCGTTCTCACGTCTCACCCGTTTGTGAAACTGCCCAAGACAGTTTGTCCCCTGGCCATTTTTTCCATAATATTGGAAAATTGCTGAAGTTAAAAACCCCATTTACCACCCCCCTTTCTCTTCTTTTGCAAACAGTATTTGCAAAGGATTAAATGACATTTTAAAGCCAATTTTAGAACAGTTATTCGAGGAAGAATCAGCTATGGAGGCTGATCACCCCGCGGACTTCCTGAATGTTATACAAATCATCTGCATGGAGCAGGATAAGGATTATCATCTCCCTACCAAAAATAGTCAGTTACAGCACCCTTTAAATAGCTTTGAAGACATAATCTCTGAAGTCCCTGTTTTTGCTACCCAATTTGAGCATAACAACACTCTTACCACCAAAGAGTCAATCCGTTCGAAGCCGTATCCTCTCTCTAGTCACCCCAGGTAAGCGTTTAATTCGGAAGTTGAGAACTTGTTGAAACTTAATATCATCGAGCCCTCCAATTTCAGTTACTGCTTTCCTATCGTGCTAGCACGGAAGCCTGATCGTACGTACCGTATGTGCTTCGATTTTTGCAAGCTAAATTCCGTCACTGTCTTTGATGTTAAACCCATTCCCGTAATCGACCAAAACATCCATCTCTTCGAAGAAGCAAAATTTATCTCCGAGCTAAACCTTTGCAAGGCCTATTACCAAATTCCTCTTCGGAAGAGCGTACGAAAATATACTGCATTCTCGACCGATAAAGGCCTTATGCAGTTCTGTCGACTTCCCTTTGGATTAGTAACGGCCTGCAGTAACTATAATAGTATGATGCGTAGATTCTTAGTCGGGCTGCCAAACGTCTCCTTTTATTTCGACAACATATACGTTGCCACCATTCATTGGGTCCAGCATTTAATATCTCTTCAAGCACTGTTAGTAGGCTACGCAAGCATGGCCTCACAATTAACCCCAACAAGTGCTACTTTGCCTAGGACACGATTAAGTATCTGGGTTTTAATATCGGTAAGAACCAGATTTGGCCCCGAGAGAATAAGGTCAGGGCCATAGTTTTACAGGCGATTCTTTCTTAATTTCGCGACCCTTGTAGCCCCTTTATGGCGCTCCTCTAGAAGAAGTCTCTGGATCGCATCGTGTGTAATTCGAGGTCTACTTCCCACTTCCACCAGTTAAAAGGCACATTAGCATCTGCCCCCATCCTGAGAATGCCTAACCCTAATAAGCCGTTCGGAATCAGGAAAGACGCGAGTAACGAAGGCATAGGTTGTATACTCCTTCAGTATGGTGACGACGGCAAAAGCTACCTTGTGGGTTACGCGATTTGCAAGTTAATACCGCGCGAAAGGAATCATGCCGTCAAAAAAAAAGGAAGCTTTGGCTATCTTATGGAGTGTCTAGAATTTTAGAATGTATCTGATATGAAAAGAGTTGATAATCGAGCCGGATCACCGTCCTCTTGCATACCTTCGTAATATCAAAAATAATAACGGGCGCCTTATACGATGGAGTCTACTGCTTCAGGAATATCAGTTTTAAATTTGGTATATTAAAAGGTATAATAATTGTGTAGCAGATAGCCTCAACCGTAACTATTTGGTCACTAACCCCAGCTAAACGGCTCTTTAGGAAACAGCTCCATTGCCTATTGTAGAAATAAATTTTTTGCACATTTGATTTGTAAGATAAGAGAAAAAAGAAAAAAAAGAAAGAATCTGCCCTTGAAATAGCAACAGTGCCTGTATATTTTATTCTGCACTCTTCTGAGGCCAAACGTTCCCTTATGTACATACATTTATTTTCTTTTTTGGGAGGCTCTATTTCCATTTAATTGTGTGTCGTCGTTAATTACTTTTTTATTTTTATGTAGGATATTTTCATTGCCTCTTTGGAAATTAACTTTTTTTAATTATTTCTCTGATGTATACCCAAACTCAGATCAGTCATTTTTAGTTGTGTACACCTGTTCGACAGAGGTCAGGATGTCCCTTTAAATTGTAGCCCCTCTTGACCGTCCACGTGGGAAAACGCCTTTCCTTTTTTATGCCCCTTTTCTTCCCCTTCGTCTGAGAAAAGCGCCATCTTTTGGAAGAAAGGAGATGTGGAACAATAGAGTCTAATATGATCTGGAGGCTAAGTTTGATTCATTTCTCACCACTTTTTCGATTAATTGACAAAGTTGTTTGCTAGGTTTTTGTTCTGTTCAACTACTTCCATATACCCAAATTCTGGTGAATGTCATGGTATAGCAATTTTATTATATATATATATATATATATATATATATATATATATATATATATATATATATATATAATTAGAATAGGGGAGAAATTCGTACCCCGAGTGTGTTGGTAATAATTATTAATAATAAGTTAGTGCAGATTGGATTAAAGGTTAGTTATGGCCGATAGTCGTTCAGGGTTATTTAAAGGATGCTACAAAAATAAAGTTTAATAAAAAAAGATGTTAAATATAAATACAAAAGAGTGAGATACGTGATCAAAATAAATGACGGACACATTCTGTGTCAGGAAAGAGGGAATTCCAAGGGATTAAAGAGGTTAATTACCTGACTAGGATCAGAGTCTTGAAAGGGCTACACTAAGCCGAAATATAAATAATGCAATTGGTTCGGGGATTTCTGTATTAAAACGAGATCCGCAGCGTTGTTGTACTGTACGGGCATGGGTCGAAGGGGGAGGTACTCAGTGAAGCGAGGATGCAATCAAGGGAATAGGTTTTACCTCACAGTTCTCGATGAGGGAGGACTGGTTATGCCTGATGGTTCTCGATGAGGAGATACTGGATTTACCTGAGGGTTCTCAATGAGAGAGGACGGGTTTCATCTGAGGGTTCTCAATGAGGGAGTAGTGGTTTTATGTCATGGTTCTGATGAATGAGGACGCGTTTTCCCTTAGAGTTCTCGATGAGGGAGCACTGGCACGAATTCACGAAAAAATTGTCATTTATTATAAGAGCTGCCAATTGACTTGGGCGATGTCCACGGTGGAGAGATTCTAGCTGTCGGTACCCAAGTAATCTACGGAAGATCCAACTCGAGAACGTAATGTGTCTTTGTGCGCGGAAATGCTGTACTGCCGATCAAGGAGGAAACATCCGGTTATATAGGTCTACGGCGTACGGCGAAATTGTCTCGCGCCACGGCGTGCTCTCCTGGGACCTGAAGTCGCCCAGGCGGCTGGTGGGGGGGAGGGGCATCCGAGATAAGGAGAGAGGCGGAGAGCCCTTCGGGCTCTCTCGTGTCCAGAGTAGGAGAGGGGAGCTTAAATCGCCTCGGGTGCAGTAAATAGGCATGCCAAAATAAACACAGCTGGTTTGATAAAGCCATGTGCACTCGATTCCTTCCTTTCTTCTCATGCTTTTTGTTCCAGGGTTAAGGCTACTCTATTCTTTCATTGTGAATAACTAGTATCAACTAGGCCAATAACAAAAACCTGAATTCTAATGCTCTGATCTCAATAATGTTTTGGTTAGCTTAGGTAAAAATAGATTTATTTAGGCTAGGTTAAATGGGTTAACCATAACTAACCTAATTCTACCGTCTGCTGTTATGAAAACTTTCCTGATTTCTCCCCATGGCAAGAATCGCGAACCCAATACTACAAAGTCAAGCAGAACGAGCCAACAAATTCCCTTGTCAAGAATAGCAAACACTGCAGGTGCTGGTTTGCCTCTTCTTGACATGATCCAAAAAGTTAAATGGTAAGAATAAGATGGAGAGTGATATTACTCTTTATATTTCATCATACCAAGCTGATGTTTTTGTAGGTCAGGCACCCACCTCGCAGTTTACCGTTGGGAGACCGTTGTTAATATTAGTGTAGCTATTTGAAGTTTAAATTTAATAAAGCTTTATTTTACTTTATAATAAAATGACTATAAGTTATAGACAATCTAGTACTGTAGAAAGTGAAATGACAAGAGAAAAGCTAAATCAGCATCAAATTTCAATGCAAAGTGATTGTGTAGTCTTTCACACAGGTACCGAAGTACCCTCGTAGGAGTGAAAATTCTTTGGAACAGTAGAGTGCGTTTCTGCAGGTGTTATTTCTGTGAGAGTTTAGATGAATCTATGGACTCTCAATATGGCTAACTATATTTCATACCATGCCCCGTTTGATTTCTTATCCCTAATTCACTTGATCATGTTGTGGTAAGGTTTTCTCACTCAGTCTACTCTTTTTTCCTTTCTTAACAGAGTCAAGATGGCTCGTTATATTTCACCATTTTTTTTTATTAAATAATTTGACAATTAAAAAAAATACTATACATTAAGTTTCCAAGTTTCACTCAGAACTGTAATGGTGCATAAGTTAAATACTCTGCGTTTGTCTTCTAGAAGTGTCCAGCTTAATTTCTTTGTTCTGTTGATTTCCTTTTTCATGATGCCATCAGGTGTCACAAAATGTCCTAATTATACTTACCTTTGTTCATGCTGTTCCATTTGATTATCAATTCTAATTGATCCTTTATAACCAAACTAATTTCATTATTAATCTTCTTTGAAAAGCTCATTGCCTACCGAGACTGGCTCGTGTTGACTCTGTTAACATTGACGAAAATTCTTCTGGAGTTGATCAAAACGAAGCAGAGCGAAAGTGTGTAATTTAAAAAAATGTGACTCCGGACAAATCTCACTAATTAAAAACATGTTTTAAAGTGCTCTTTAAGGTAACGTCCATTCGCAGAGCGCTGTCTACCAATTAAGGAAAGGCTTGAGAAAAGAGCTAGGTCTTTAAGGTCTACCCAAGGAGTCTTTCTAGAGGCAGGTATTGAAAGCACACTTAAACCCACCGAATGCGGAGAAGGAGGAGGAGGAGGAGGAGTGGGGAGGAGGAGTGTATAGCATAATTCAGAATATTACACATTTTGGGTGAAATATCAAGGAAGCATGATTACTTCGCTTTCCCGAGTAAAAGTTTTATTTGGGTGCAACGAATAAATAAAATTAAAAAGGCTTCAGTTTGAAGAAAATCTTTGAAAAATAAATGCAGTAGCCAAAAAAAACATCGATAAAATAGGTTTTAGCGACATTGTCGTGAAATAACATAAAAAAACTCAAACGAAGTTGAGCGAAATGAAGAAGAGATCATCGCTACTCTTCTATTTCTTGATACTATCGTTGTTTGAAGGTAACGCACAACTCATTAAAAAGAATGTCCAAAATGGATAAAATATAAGGGAAACCTCTTGAAATTGGCGAGCCATTCCATCGGGAGCTGGGTCTCCTACTCCACCCATCTTGGGGAAATAGGGTTACCCTTACTAGACGGTTCGTCTGCTAGGGACTAGACCAAATGGCTTTAACTTAGGCTTTCAGTACGGTTCAATAGCACCCTCCACTGGTAAGGTCACTCTTTAGAGTCGTCCTGTGCTGTAAAGTAGGAAGTTCCGGCTGTTGATACGTCTGGGCTAGCGCCCAGTCCCTTTGCAGACACAGTAGGCAGTGGCTCTTGATTCCTGGGGCCAAACAGGAAATTAACACGCATATGGGTGTAAAATAAAGTCTGTTCCCTAGGATGTGGTCTATCAGGCGCCCGAGACATCATCTACTGGCTGTTGTGCAGCCGAAGAGAAGCAGATAGGAGCTCCTCCTACTGATTCAGAAATTCAGAATGGGATAGTTGGTATCAGGACACCTGCTGGGTCCTCTACATCCTCCGAAAACGGAGACACATTTACTATTACTGATATCTTACAAAGCATCACATACATGAAGAGGTTTGGTACCATTATGATAATCAGAATCATCTATGAGAATAATGCTACCACCAACAGATGTTATGTGGTATCCCTGACAAAGGAGGTCGCTAAGGCAGCCCTTGAACATGTAAGTTTCTTACCTGTATGTGACAAGAACTTATGTGTCAGACTCCTAAGATTAATTAATCTGGACAAGACAGAACAGGGCTACTGTCCAAACATATTTGAAGAGCATCTTTCAGAGAAAGGAACAAGGCCACGAAAAGTACGCACTCCATACTGGTTCGTTGCCTACTACAAAGATGGCAAGAGAAATTTCATTCGAGTCACCCCGCCCAGTATCTGGAGAGAGAGATAAGACTCATCCCTGACGGCCATCTAAAAAGTGTGGGGAGGGAGTACTCATGCACACGCCAAAGGTGTTACTCAGGTAAGAATGCTCTCCAACCTCGCATGCCCATCTGGTGCCATATATGAAACCAAGGGGTGCATATACAGCTATGACCTCTTCAGATTTTCCAAAAAGGATATAGTTGCGATGTGCCCTGATAATGTAAGCCATGTTACAAAGATAAAGGGGGTAAAACCTGATAATGTTGGTTTTCTTCGGATACTTCGCAACCGGCAGAAACGACATCGGCCCTCAATCGATAAAGGTAAAACCCATCACAGAAAGGTCCCTCCTATGCGACTGCTGCTTCAATCATGGGCATGGCAGGAAGCACTGTAAAGTTGTACCACAATGCGGCAACTGCTCTGCCCTAGATAACTATACTACGGCGTAATGCAGTAAAGAGGCCTACTGCTTCCACTGCAGAGAGAAGATCATTCTGTGAACTCACAGCATTGCAAAACTTATAAATTGGAGCAGGAAATCCTAAAAATGGACAACTTACAGAAAATCAGCCTGGGGAGCACTAGGAGAGAGCTAATGTTTTGTAAAGGGAAGGATGGGGAAAGTGAAGACTTTCTACTCCACCGTAGCTAGGCACTTTGCGAAAGAAGCAAACCTGTTCTCCTATAACAGAATGCCACAGTCCGTACGCAGAAGGTACATCTGTTGTTACGGCAGTGAGAAAGAGATTTGGTGCCTTATAAAATGAGGCCGAGTCGATACAAGCCAACACAACTGAGTTACCACAAATCGACACAGCCCAGGCTCCAGAGATCAAGCCAAAGATGGACCTGTCTACAAAATTCTCACGCCAAAAGAGAAGTTGCTCCTTCTGAGAGTCCTTGGACTCGGTGGAGGCGTCATCACCAGCTAAAGTCATCTTGAAAGTACAGATACAGAAGCCGAAGACAGTACGTGCTGCGCCCACAACTCCAGAACCTCAGCGGACAGAGACCGAGGCGCCAACAACAGTGTAATTGCAACATAGAGGAGCAGGAGAGCAGCACTGCCACCGGCTCCAACCTGAAGCTCCGCTCGATAGCTCATGAAAAGGACGACGTCTTTTCACGCCTCGGAGAGGTAGAGTACCCTAAGAAATTCATAAGGACACAGACAGGTAACATGCAGCCATCAGTGGATCTCCCCCCCTACGAAGAGGACAACTGGGGTTTCACACAAAAAACCATCAAGCTCCTTATCAAGAACGGGGAAGAAGAAAAGAAAAATAGTTTTTAACCCTCCCCCTCCTCTCTCCTCAGGGAAAGGTTTAAAAAATGTTAAGTTCCATTGCAAGAACATCGTCCAAAAACAAGCCTAGTGGTTCTTAAACTTCGATTCAAATAAATATGGCCATGATCCTGCAGTGAAACATTTGTGGTCTAAGGCAAACTTGGAGGAATTTGCTACCCAGGTGGCAGACGATTCCTCAGCAGTTATCTCCCTTCAAGAGACTGATGAGGCAGAAAAATGCAATGAAATTAAAATACCCTCGCAAGCTATGGCAGGACGCGTCCACCTAGGCGCAGAGTGCACACTCTGCTCCATTTCTCTTCCATTAAGTAATGATATTGTACCCCAGCAGCTTGCAAACCTTGTGGAGCAACTCCTCTCACCATTATTACTGCTCGAAGACTTGAGTTGACCTCATTTGTCGTTGTGGGATTCAATCTGCAATAGCAGGTGTAATTTCCTCCTTACCTTTATTGATGGGCATGACTTAGTTGTCTTCAACCCTGGTGAGCCCATTCATTTTCATACTCAAACGGGCGCATCCACTCTCAATGAACTTTCGCTCTGTAGCTCAAGTATAGCAGCGGATTTTACGTAGATGGTAGACGAAGATCTACTGGGTAGTGATCACTCTCATAAAATTCTAAACACCGTGGATTCCCCCCACTACTTGTCTCCCAAAGTGTACTCTTACCCGTGCAGATTGGCTGAAGTTTGTGGAATCATGCAACTTTGACAGGCGTGCAGAAGATTTTGGTACTGTCGATGCGGCCGTGAAATACATAACATCCCGCCGTATCGCTGAGCATCCCCCACACATCTGGTATTTTCCCATGACGTCCGGCTCCAAAATGGCCTCCCGGCTGGACGAGAAGAGCTACCGATGTCAGCCTAAATCGCAAGCCAGTAAGATTGTCTTTCACAGACTTTGACTTCGCTTCCATACGTGAATTAAGAGAGGCCTTGAAAATCCGAAAAGACAGTTCTCCGGCGCACGACGACATTCACTATGTAATGCTTCGACATCTTACGCAAGAAGGGATGTGCTTTCTGCTTGACCTTTACAACTGAATTTGGACAGAAGGATATTGATCCCAAAGCTGGAAAAAGATCACTCGCAGCCTACCAATGTCCGTCTAATCTTACTCATGCCATGTATGAGCAAGCTGCTCAAGAAGATAGTCAATGTCCGACTAATGTAAATTCTGGAAGGAAAAATCTTCTTCGCAACATGCCAGTTCGGGTTCCGTGAGCTTCGTCCCACGTCAGACGCTCTTCTGATACTAAAGTCTTTAATCTGCTGGCCGTTTAGATCACAACAGCACCACGTTACAGTTTTATTTGAACTGGAAAAAGCTCATTACACTCCCTGGAGACACGGAATTGAACCCTCCACAGATTTGGTCTAATAGGAGATTGCTATGTTACCTAAAGGGTATCATGGCTAATAGGATTGTCCGGGTTCGGATAGGACGAGTCTTCTCCTCCCCCTATCAACTGATACAGTTACGCACAAAGCAGTGTCTTGAGTGTAACTCTATTTGCTGTTGCGATCAATGGCATAGTGGATGTGCTCTCAAACTAAATGATCAGCACCTTATATTTTGACGACATATTAATATTATTTGCAGCATCACGGATGTCAGAGCCGGAAAGACGAGTCCAGATTTATATAAAGAAAGTCTTCAGACACTCTAAGTGTCATTAAGCGATATATTATTTTAATCCCGACCACCCGCTGGTTCGATCGATCTTGGAGTGGCTCCATCCACTGATGAACCGAGGTGGCACTGTGCAATTCTTTTTGGTCCCTGCCCACTTTGGGGTCACTGCCAACGCGGCGGCGGATGCTCTAGCTAAGACATCGGCATCAAGACCAGCAACGACCCACCTCACAATAACACCATATGATCTTCGTTTGCCATCCTTTATACTTTACTTCAGGTACGGAAAGAGGAGTGGACCTCGTTAGATGGAAAAAAATTAAGATGATTCACGAAAGCCTGGATACATGGGAGTACAGTGGTCTGCCACGCTGACTGCAGCTGGTGGTTACATGTTTCTTGGTGGCCCACACAAAAATTACTCATAGGCACCCTATGGGGAGGGATTCTCCCCTTATTGAGATGATTGTTTAGTGAGGTTCACGGTGTTTCACATGATGGTGGAGTGTCCCAGTCTGGGGAATCTTTCCAACGCGCATCTTGTGAGGCACCAGCGAGTGGATGGTGCCTACTCTCTACTCTCCATGCTTGGCCGGGCTGATGGAGTGGATCGGAATTTGATCATATTTTTTAAAAAAATATGTCAAAGATTGGCCAAGTGTACGAGAATATGCGCACAAAGGCTCCAAGATAGGCCAAGCAAGGCGACAACTGTTATTGTTCTAAGAGTACGATTTGAATAAATAGTGGCAGCTGCGTCACCAAGGAATATACCAAACACAACGACAAAGATAGATTTTAATATACACTAAATAAAAGGCACAACAATAAATATGGATATATATATGGGTACATGAATAAGACGGAATTAGGTTCCAAATACTAATTAGATAACTTGGATTATTGAATAACGGTTATAATGGGAGATTTAAGGTAGTGAATGATTTAGTTGCTTTGAACCTCGAGAGTAAAGCGGGGCAAACTTGGGGAAGGTCTTGGTGACCTTGATTACTCATGGGGGGTAGCCACGAACCAGCAGTGGGTGGGGCTGCTTTCTCGAACTTGTGTTTTGCGAGATGCGAGCCTCTTGTCCACAAGAGGTCACCGGACGAACTTCAAAGGGAAAGGCGGGGAGATGATTTCTCCAAACTCGGGTCGAGTGAGCTATCGGACCTCTTGTCCTCAAGAGGTCACCGGGCGAACTTCGTAAGGGGGAAGAGATGATTTCTCCACACCCGGCTTGAGCTATTGGGTCTCTTGTCATCAAGAGGTCACCAGAAGAACTTCGGAGGACAGCTTCTCCAATCCTTGATCCGAAGGCGGTTTGAGAAAGGCTGACGTTGCCTCACGAGACTCTTCTCCCTGACGCGAAGATAGGGGTGTGATGTCCAGCTCTTCAATGGATTGCGACCATCACTCACATTTTTCGGGAGAGAGCTTCGTTGAATTAAATTCCTTTCGGGGAAGTGTCGTCTAACCGAATCTGTCTGTAATCCTGGAGAGGGTGCATATATACCCGGAGTTCTTCAAAACAGGGAGAGAGATTGAGACCTTCTCGAACCCTTGTTATCAGCCGTGAGAACCGAGTCTCATCCACCCACTCCTCGTCACCATCTATCACACATTCATTCATCCATCTATAAATCCTTACTCATACATTCACCCTCATTTATCAATAGCTTTGCACTACATCTGTAAATACTAATTGTTCAAAATTTACAAATTTTTCTTAACAATTATTCAATAATAATTGTATATGTTCGACCATTTTAGAGCTTCGCCATCCATCGCTAATTCACCGCCCATAATAAATGCACAAGCTACATACAAAGATTTAGCTGTTGGCAATAACCTAGTAGTTGCGCCACTCAAAACCAATCAATCACACAATCTCAGGCCACTGCTGACCAGTCTAGATAGAGATTATGTGGCAGTCTGCAAACCCTTATCCTTTATTCCTCACTTAACATTTCTTTATCAGGGAGATCCCTCTGACGTCAAAGGAACGAAGATATGTCTTAAGTGCATCTTCCTTGGCCATCTCATTTCCATCCTTCTTCTCAACCTGCACCCGGTATCCAAGAAATCAGCCGGCCAGGCATGACCCAAACCCATCCGTTCGCACTTTTCTCGCAACTTAATCTAAACCAGAGACAATACGACCATTCGCGCTAATTTGCCCAATATATATAAATTTATTATTATTATAAATTATAATGACTGATTCGCCCGACTTAATATCTTGGACGACTTGGCGTTTGTCAGCACACAAATCCTTCAAATTTTGACTCATATTTATATATCCATTTTGCGTAGAAATCGGCATCTTTACGGACTCGTTGCCAAATCGATCTCGTTAATAAGATAAGAGATTGAGTGCCAATTGATAGAAGCGACCCAGATTTATATTTAAGGAGAGAGAAAATTTAAATACGCGCCATTGGTCGAGACTTTTTTATTTCCTCAATTAATATTTGAATATTCTTGGTGAGTTAGCAAAGGCTGCACATCCATTCAGTTGGTAATACAAAAATTCAATCCGATATTTTTCCCGACCCTTTTTTCGCATAATTATGTAAATACGGAGGGGAATTTCCATAGACATTGGAGAAATAATCGAATATTTTAATTCACAGTTCCAAAATGTTAGCTTGTTTGTTTCTTGGTTAATTTTTGCAAAATCTCTTTCAGGCAAAATGTGAACTTCATTGAGTAAAAAGGACGCTCTTTTTGAGGATAGAATCGATTAAAAAAAAAAAAACGTACCTGTGGTACACCTTCTTTGAGGAGGTGCTTGCTATATGCAACAAACCGTCGGTAATAGGACTGCGGAAAATTAGGCTTGATATTGTAGATAGATACTCTCAGGTAGGTTAGGTTAGGTTAAAAAGCAATTCTCTTGTTTTTAAATCTGAAGAATGCGCTGATAAAATTTTCCGAAATTAAGAACAAAGCCTATTTTCTCAACCTAAAAGGTAAATAAAATCGTTTATGAAAAATTTTGTGAAAAGATGGCGGTCTCTGTTTTCCGAGCTGGTGGGAATCTAATAATTTGCGCTTAGTCTATGTTGAAAAAAAACTTTTTAAAACGAAAAAATCTTAACAAAAATCCTGAAAACAGTCAAATTAAAAAATAGTGTAATGAACGAGACTAGTTTCTTTGTTTTAATAAAATTCTATTCTAAAAAAAAAAAAGAGTTCTTTTTTTTCTGTATTTTGGGGTTAGTGACTGAACTATATACGTAAATTTAATTTTTAAAGGTCAACGCATTCTTTCAATCTATAATTTAAGTACATAATATACCATTTCAATACTATTAAATATTAGTTAAACCTAATGTCATTTTTCTTGACTTTCCTAATTTTCTATTGCGCTAAACTGACAAATCTAATAAAAGAACTAACACTGGAAAAATATTTGAAGGCCAACATAGCTAAGCAATTTTGCTATTAGTTAGGCTTTAAAAATTACAATGGGAAAATTAACTAATCAGGGGTACCAATCAAGATATCTCTCACAGAAGATATCCAAACCAAAGTAATCTCATCACATATTGAAACTGATTAGATTACAAGAAATACGCGATTCACATCCGAAACTTTACATACACGCCAGCATACGTATAGAACTATACTTTAATTCTGTATCAGACGTCAGTGTATCAACAAGCATCAACGCATTGAGCTCAGCCACAAACTAACCTTCCCCATTTGATTAGTGGAAAAAGAACAGTAGGCAAACTGCTCTAGGTTAAAAGTTATCGACTTCAAGCCAGAACTAAGCAAATAAAATTAAAAGCGTAATTCTAAGCTACGCAAATGTTTGTGAAATATTAAAAATCTATATTAATTATATACTGGGAAAACATTATGCTTATTGCTATTTAAAAAGATGCTTTTAACCAGTGCTTAATGAAACTAGGGTAATACTTTAGTTAATGGGCGCACACTAGGTGGCGATGTTTCTTGTCTACAATTTTGGCCTTATGACGTCAGACAGCAGCATCAGATGCGGCTAATCACGGAGTTGTATTTGTTTTGTTATTTGTTTGGAAGGCTTAATTCTTTATTATTTAGCAAGTGCTTGCACTTCTACTTGATTATATTAATTAGTATTGTAATGAATTTTCCTATTCTTCCTTATGTTTTGTTTTGGGGGGGAGGGTTTCGTGTACCTAGTTCGTTTAGAGATAAAATTGCACAGCTTCTTTTAATGTTAAAATAAACCATTAATTCGACCTTATTCCAAACATTGGCCATCCTGTAACCAAGCAGGTAAAAGAGTGCGCTTCTTATAAATTCGGTTTTTCTGACTTTAATACGAATTTTTTTAATTCCTCGGTCAATTTAATCAACTTTTGTATAGATCATCGCCTCATTTTTAAACGAAGATTTTCGATAGGTGTAGAAAAGAAACGCTGCTCAATTATTAAAGTGAAAGATGGAGATAGTTTGGCCATCTCCACGGGGTTAGATATAATAAATATTACAAATATTTTAGGTTGTGGGGTGTTTGGGGGTGCAACTCCTATATTTTAGGGGAATATAGGAGGCAAAGCACTCCATTTTCAAAGTAACTTAAAAAAATGTCATTTTCTGGCGGAAATAGCCTAAAGTAGGCGGCGCTATCGTCTATATTATTTCGATAAACGAGCTGAGCCGATCGCATTAATTGTAGCCCAAAAGTATAGCCCATAAATAGCATCCCCTAGCGTGCACTGATAAACTCAAGTATTACCGAGACGATTATAATATTCAAAACAGCGATATTGGTACGAGTATGATACTAAATTGGCAATTTCACCAATTCACTGCAATTTATGTCTCGGATTATTACTTCGGGTTCTTTCCGGTGTAGTTTAATAAAATGTGAAAGATAATACTTTTTTTAGATCCACAAAAGTGAGAGTAGGCCTCCTTTTAGGCTTTGAATTTCACAATCTAGGGAATTGCGCGATTCGGGGGATAGGAATTATATACTTTCTCTAGAGATTAATCAGCTTGAGAAACACTTTGGTTTCCCACAAAGGTGATGCTTAGGATGATGAAACTGACACAAAACCTCTTGATTTAATAGAATAAATAGAATTTAAATTGGTATTTTGTTGGTAAATATGGAAAATTAAAAGTACTTTATTATTATAGACAGCCGATGAGCTATTTGTTTTAGGATTAGGTCACGGTAGGCTATGTAAGTTTAGATTAGGTTATTAAAAAAAATAACGTTTCAAAAATTTCACAAAACACCAATTATTCAACCAAGCATAAATTAAAGCTTTAGGGGAAAAATTAGGTCTAGGATAATAAGAAATTACCCAAATTATAATGTAATATTAATCAGCAAAACAACAGCGATGCTTAAGATAATAAAAAGGACAAAAAACGTATATTTAATTAAAGAAATAAACAGTGAAACACGTGTATTTATAGTAGATATGAAAGAATAATAAAAATGACATATTAGCGAGCAAGATAAAAATACATACATACAAAATAAGTACATATATAATATGAGATTCACGTTAGGTTCAAGGCTGACTTGAGATATTTAGATCGCCATGGCGACCTTACTTAGCCCGTTAACTGCGTTTGGCAAATCAGCGTTGTTGCAGCCATTGCGTTTACTTTGAAGCAATGACGTTTCAGTGTTGACTGAGATTTCGTCGTGAGTTGAGGTGAGTCATCTCTCTTACAATTGCTCCTCATCTTAGTCACCAAAGATTAATTGGACGTATGTGGTACAAATCGCAGGGCTAGAAATTATCCCTTCCTTTATAGAGTTTTGTGTCACATGTGGTCAATTAAATGTTGCTACACAGGAATCTCAAAGACACAAATTGGTATTACGCCATTATCACTTTTTTAGGCTTGAACAGAATATTATTTTATTTTTTTTTAATTATCATCATCATCACTCACTCTATAATTTAAGAAGGGGATTTTCCGATTATTTGAATAATAATTTAACCATGGCTGCTTTTTTTTTAGATATTAAATTTTAATCTTAGTAGCGAAGAGCAAGCTTCCCTCGTAGGAGGGGGGAGTGGCAAAGCCATTTTGTGGTACAATCATAATTTTATATATCCCCTTTTAAAAAAAGGATAAATCTTTATTTTATGAAAAATTAGCAAATAAAACTGACGAAAGCGAACATGATTCTTTTGACGAGCATTTGGAAAGTTAATATTCCTTCATTATCAGAGCAAGCAATGGCTTTGCCATTCGCCCCTACGGGGAGAGCTTTTGCTTCGCTACTAAGATTAAAATTTAAAATCTTAAAAAAGCAGCTATGGTTAAATTTTTATAAATTTTCTGAACTTCGCCAATTATAATAATTTTAAAAAGAAACTCGAAACCATTTCTCCCCTTTCAAAAAATCACGTTGCTAAAATATAGTTATAGATAAAATAAATTTAAATTTAAAAAAAAATTCTGAATTTCACCAATTGTAATTCATGTTCTGTTAAAACATTATAAAGCATTGGATAATCATATTTATATTTTTGAACTAAACTATTTAGTTTTTTCAAACTCTAAAGAAATTCTTAGAAATTACTTTGATACAAATTTAAAATATATTTAAGTCATAACTAAACTAAGAGGAAATTATTATTTAAATCCTCTCAAAAATCCCGTTCTTAAATTATAGAGTTAGTGATGATGATGATAAAGAGGATTCAGAGGAAGAAAAAGAAGGAAATTTATAAAACTCCTACAACTAGTTCTACGACTCTTCTTCACCCACACCTAGTTCAACACTCTCGAACATAAATCCTCTAAATAATAGGCTATCAAATGCATGAGGAGGAATTCTGGCAAGTGTAAAAAATAAAATTCAAAGGCAAAGAAGAACTGAAGGTTCCTTTACATAATAGTGACTCTACACAATTACTATCAATTGATGTTTATCAAATTTTCTTCACAAAAAAGCTTTTAGAATTGACTGTTGAAGAGAAGAATAGATACGGAGGTCAAGTGATACAAGAAAAGCAGCACACACGAACATATAGAGTTAAGGATTGGAAAAAACACTGATAAAGATGAAATTAAAACATTCTTTTCCATTGTGATTTACAGAGGCCTAGTTCATAAACCTACTATTGCTTAATATTGGAGTAAATATTTCCTCTATACAGACCATTTTGTTCCAAAAGCAGTTTGCAGAGAAAGATTTGAGGTTTTATTAAAATGTATTTAATTCAATCATAATAATAGCCTTATTTTGCTATTATCTACATATTTAGCTAAACGCTTTCAGGAAGCTAATCTCCTGGAGCAGAACTAGTTTTAAATGAATCTCTAATACCATTCAGGATAAGAAAAAATAATAGGCAATATCTCCCAGCTAAATCACAAAAATATTGCTTGAATCTGCTTTGTACTCTAGAAGGATCTACATGAACTTTTCTTATTTACAACGAATATTCTAAACTTGCTGAATCAATTGCAATTAAATCCTATATGCTGATAATTATTACACATCCTTGAATTTAGCTCAATATTTGTTAACTAAAGGAACCTACTTCTGCGGAACAGTTTGCTTAAACCGAAGAAATTTACCAAAAGAAGTAATGAGAGCAAACTTTAAGAAAAAAGAAACGAAGGCTCTTAAAAATAAAAATGGTGTAGATATTTATAATTGGCGTGTCAAAAAAAATGTAACAATGATATCAATAATGCTCGAACATATTGATGGCTACAGCCACTAAATAGAAAAGTATGAAATGAAGATGAAATTAAAAAACCTGTCCCTGTCATTTCATACAATATTTCAAAAAAGGGTGTCAATGTTTCCGACCAGATGAGCTCCTATTATTCTCCATTGAGAAAGAGCATATAATAGCAGAGGAATTATGCATTTGAGCTGATTGCTTCCACTGCTGTGGTAAATTCGTAGATTCTTTAAATTAAGTACTCTAAAACTAAACCGATGTGTATTCTAGATTTAAGAGAAAGCCTTGTTTGTCATCTGTTTGGCAGAAAAAAACTATAGAAAAACCACAAATAGGAAGACCGCGTCTCACACATTAAGAGAAGCAGATGGTCTTAAAAGTGAGACAAGGGAAAAGATTTTTAGGTTGCTTTGGCAAAGTTTCCCTGAACAAAGGATACAAAGTGTCAGCAAATTATGCCACTAGATTTTCAATTTCCGGTAATAATTGTGAAAATCAACCTCATCTTTGCATTTCTTGTTTTGCAGAAAAGCATAGCAGTGAATATTTTTGTTTAATAAATTTAGTATATTTTTTAACTAAGGATAATTCTCTATAGAGATATGCATAGAATATCACTCGCTAGATAGTCCTATTAATTTTTGATGCATTTATATTTTTATTAGATTTCATCGAATTTCCAATTTTTAAAGAATCGTGATTGTATTTTTTTAAATATGTTTCTTGTGAAATTTTTCAATTATAAATAAATTGCTTAACTTTATTCTATTTCTTCTCTTTATAACTAAATTTTCAAATTAATAAGAGAAATAATGCAAAAAATTAAATACTAAGGCTTATAGATAATGAAAATTTTAGGTATACAAAGAATCGATTTTGCACCACGGGCGCACCATTACGCAAATAATAAAAACTTGGGTTGGTACATGAGTGACCCAAAACGCTGTTAAAGTGTTAAATTGCATCCCTTATATTATCTAATTACAAAAATAAATCTATATATTTCATTACTCAGCAATAAGCTATTTGTACACTTATGCGTGTATGTATATGTATGCCTTCGCTCGTTTGGATATATGTTCATTTTCTTTATGTTGTGGGTTATGTAGAAATTTGTGCGACTCTGTTTCCAGGTTCCATATTTTCATAATAAATGCCCCCAGACATTCTTCTCCTCCACCTTCCATAACAGTTTCTTCCAGACGTATCACCTCTTCATCAAATCTCCTCTCCTTCCTTTTGCGCATATCTCTAAGGAAGGTGAGAAGTACCTTGTAGGCACCATGAGGCCTCTCTTCAGGGTGGGAGAAAGGTCCACTAAACAAAGAATGGAGTTTTTTCTTTAAAAACCTAAAATGATCGTTTTTAGGGGCAAAAAAGACGAAGGCATCCATCGCACAGTGTTTGTAAGGAGAAATCAGTAAAATAATGATGATAGAGGGGGGGAAAATGTGTGGATGATGTATCAATACAAACTTTTGTTCAACAGTTAATATCAACTTGCCAGCCAGCTAGTTGTAAAAGTCATAAAGTTGAGGGATCAAGAGATTAAATAGTAAGTAAATGGATATAGTTCCATATTTATTCTGTGAATTATACATATTTTATTGTAATCTATGCTAATAGAAAATCACGGATGTAATATGGGTTAATATTCTGAAGTAGTGACGCTTCGAAAAGACTAAATTTGATATCACACGCTCGTGCGCACAACAATCAACGTATCAAACATACAAATACTAACACACACGCACGCAAAATCTTCCTTTGCATCACAGATTTTTGTTTCCATGTTTATTAATCATCCCATTTGTTGATGTTTTTTTCGTTCTTATATGTTTCACCTTACTTTATCCTTCATTAAGGGAACAACGCGCTGTCGCGGGATTCATAAAGAAATTAAATACACAGCAGGTATTTAGCATTTAACAGTAACAGTATTAGAGATATAATGATAGGAATTTAGGTTACTCTTCATTAGTAATCTGGAAGAGAGAGAGAGAGTCGGAGGAGAGAATAGGAACTCAGGGACAGAGTGGCAAACGACAGTTAGATATATAGAGAATCGATATTTCCGATGAGTAGATGGAAAATGGGTCTCTCCTCGACTCATTGCCTCTCATATGGCACTGCGACTAGATTCGTAGAAGATTTCTTGTTGAGTCAGCTTGAGTCTCACCAGAGACAACCATCTGAGAGAGAAATTGAGTCAGAATTGAGCTAATCCCCCCAAAAGAAAAGAAATACAGGATAATTATACACATATATATATATATATATATATATATATATATATATATATATATGCAATATTTAAGATTGTATTAGTTAAGTTTGAGCGTTTATCTCTAACGAAGCTCTATCGAAGAATTGCCGAATGACCACCGCACCAATTCAGAGAAGTAGAGTATTATGTGTTCTATACTATGGCCAATGACTTGGTTTCAGTAGGTAGTGCAAGAAGTAAAAGAATTAAGGGGCTACCCAAGATAATGCGTCTCGACACAGCTCTGTATAAATGGACATTACTGTGAGCCGCGCTTATATTCTTTGAAGTTAATCTCTAAAAGTGAGAAGGATGAGACTGTAGTATTGGGAAGTGTATCTAGGTGTACAGAATACGGAACTTAGCCTCAAAACTTGTGTGAATGAAGTGTATCTCACCACACAATCACGTTAAAAGAGAAAAAATGACATATCTAGATCAATAGTTATTTTTGAGCTATGAATACACATACTCATACACACAAAACGTGGATACATATACAGAATCACTCATATTTTCACTGAATATAAAGATATATTTCCAACATGTGGCAATTTATATTCTGAAGTGTGCATAAGTTGGTATGTATATGAAAGGAGTAAACATAATGGAATGTTGTGCTTCTTTGCTTTCCCCATCTGTGCTTTTGGAAATCTGGTTGGGCTGTGAATGTAAAGAAAACTTCCACTCATACTGAACAAGAGCGTAATTAATTAGATTTCAATTAATAAGCCTTTAATCAATGAAGAGAGAGTAAATATATTTACGTTAAATTTACGATGTCGCATAACACGGAAAATATCTCCTTTGAAGAAGTATTAGTTAAATTAAATTTAATTATTTATTATCTTGGTTAATGATACAGCTGGAAACTTAATTGGGTATCATTGCTAAAACCATGATTCTTTTCTTCACTTCGCTTCCTCGGCATTTTTTGTGCTGAGAATCGGAGAAATGAAATGGGTGTAATTTACTCTTCTCAGTTAAATTACAACAATGTTATGCGGTTACTATAGCAATAATCTTTCACCTTTACCCTTTATCGGCATGGATGAAGAGCGCCCTCAGCCACGCACGATTTATTGGGAAAGTTGCAACTGAATGATTTAGTAACTGCATCTGAACTTGCTGTTTGGATGGGTGATTGTGATTATATAGGGTGTTCCAATAACTTGGATCGATTTTAAATGTAAGTTAAGTTTAAGCGTCTACAGATTTTTTCTTTTTCTTTCAGATTTAACAACCTTAGTCTTTGGCAATTTCAACCATGTAGAGATTAACAATCGAAAAACGTGTTAAAGTTATCGAAGCCTATTACGAAACTGGACGTTCAAACAGAAACGCATTTCGGGCACTTCGCGATTTTTTTGGTCAACATAATTGACCAACCGAGAGTGCAATTGGGAAAATTGTTCGTAAATTCAAACAAACGGGGTTTGTGGTATATATGAAAACGCTATTGCGTGCTCGTTTACGCCCTTCATCTGAAAACATTGCTGCAGTGCGCGAGAATGTGGCCGAAGATCCAGACACCTCTATTCGTCATCTCGCGAAGGAATTGAACCTCTCCACAACAATGTTATATCAAATTTTGACAAAAGATTTGTCTCTACACGCTTACAAAATTCAATTGACATAAGAATTAAGGAATGCTGACCATTTGAAGCACCGTACATTCGTCAATTGGGTGCACGAGCAAAGACAAGCCGATGATGATTTTTCACAAAAAATCATCTTTAGGGATGAAGCCAATTTTCATCTTGGTGGATTCGTTAATAAGCAGAATTGTCGCATTTGGGCTGATGAAAATTCCAAGAAGATTGTTGAAAAGCCACTGCATCCACAAAAGGTCAATGTTTGCGGTGCATTGTTTGCTAACGGAATCATTGGGCGATACCGTGCCATGATCAACAACTTTTTATGGCCTGAATTGAATTCTATGGATGTCGAAGATTTGTGGTTTCAACAGGACAGCCGCACATGTCACACAACCAATGCAACAATGGCTTTACTGAATGAAAAGTTCCCAGGTCGTGGTGGCCACGATCGTGTGACTTTCCGCCTTTAGATTTCTTCCTTTGGGGTCATCTCAAAAGTAAGGTCTATGCTAATAAGCCAAGAAGAATTCAACAGCTGAAGGATGAGATAATAAGGCATATTGGTAAGATCGAGGAACAAATATGCAGAGAGGTCATCAAAAACTTTGACCATCGAGTACAGGTGTGCCGCCGAAGCCTTGGCGGACATTTAAGCGATATTATTTTTCACCCATAATTGCCATGACTCAAATAAGATGATCCAATAGTTAAATAAATAAGTTTCACCAATAACACTGTTTTATTTACTACTAACTTCGATCCGTCTTAATGGAACATCCTTTATTTTTCAAGTTTCCCGATCTCTCTTTCTCACTTTCTTTGTATGTTTGTGTATCTTTGAGGTATCAGTTTACTAATGTTCCTGTCTCAAAGTTTCTCGGGTTTATGTTGTTTCTATGATTGGTGTCTTGCTAATTATTTTTATCTGTTAGTGCTTCCTCTCCTCTATGCCTATATTCATTTGTATGCAAAACATTCTCTTTCTCTCCTATTAATTAACAGTTTATTAATCTCGTTTTTCCGTGTTTATGTTTCTCACATTTCCTTTTTATTTTTCTCTCCTTTACTCAGTTCAGGTTCTATTCGCCTTCCTCAAATCATAAAATCATACAAAAACCATCCTCATTTTAACTACAATCATTCGACTCTCGCTTCGCTGATGATTCACTCACCATAATCTACTTTTCAAGATACAAACCGATCTCTTCGTTGCATCGGCTCTGACCTAGTCAATTAAACGAATGATTTCCCAAGGTCAGCATTTTGCAGCTTGTTGTACTCTTAACCTCCTATCAACAACAGATATTGCATGCAGTTTCTTCAGACGATGCGGATATTTAGTTCTTGGGCTTTTTAGGACGGTCGTGATAACGTGACTTAAGGCTATTCGATCCCTTTTGGCGAGGAAGAAATGAAGAAAAATACACAAAAGACCAGCCTGAAAAGAAACTAATTTTAGAACTAATCGGCCTCTTTTGGGTCTCCACATTAAATTGCCCCAAATCATGATGTGAAAGGACATGTGAAGTGAGCATAGTATAATAATAATAATCATGGGAAGGGAAGGAAGAACCATTGCAATACTTTTGCGTTATCCTCTTTATCGGTTTTAGAGGGCTAAATCCTTTCAAAAGGTAACAGAACATATGCATTTTAAATACATAACTGTTGATCATCTAAAGCCTAATAACAGTCTAAATGGCAGATTAACAGTGATTACTTTTTCGGGAATAGGTAATGATAATAAAGTCAATAAGGAAAGCGTCTCTAAAAGAACCTTTTTAACCATTTGCTTTCTCGGTTCATCTCACAAGATGTAGATTCCAGTATAAAGCGCGGCCATTATTCTTTTTTACTATTGTAGAAAAAAAGGCTTCCCCCTCTATTAGAACGTATGTTTCATATTATAATTTTAGGTGATTCAAACGTTTTGCAAAAAAGCACATTAGAGAAGAAGAAAAAAGAGACTTGGAGGCTTGGGTACTATTTTACAAGAGTCTCGGTTTTTAAGCTATACATCTATTAATCAAAAAATTCACTATCCTTTAGTTGTTCAACTTGAAAATGGTTTTATTTTTAAAACAATGTATTAGCACATTAGTTTCCATCTCTGAGGTGCATATGTAAGTTGAGAAAATGTGGAGGGGATTTTTTACGTACTTTCGAGACATACCTCCATTCTTTATTTAAATTATGATGTGTGTAGTAAAAGTGTAATATAGAATTAGTTATTTATAAATAAATAGATGCAATCCAACAGGACTTCTCAAAGAGGAAAGGCTTATATGAGTTTTTTTCCCCAGATATTAAAATTAGGAAAACAAAAAGGTATCTAAGGTCTACAGCCATTAGTGAGCATATATGGAAACTTCTCGCGATTCAACTCTCTTGGTCTTGCTTATATTGCAGAAAAATGTCCCCTGGGAGAGACTACAAAGAAATATTAGAATTGTTTGTTCAAATATCTTGGCCTCGTAGCCGATGCGTTTATAGTCCAAAGGACTGGCCCTTAAGAGTACAAACCATCCTAAAGAAGGGGATTGATCTCATAAAGTAGGGGTTGTCAAGAAAAAACTTTAAATTCTCTAGGGGAGGTAAATTATAAAGTCAAAATTGCTTTCACAAAACTATTGATGAGATTAAAAATAGATTCATAACACTAGCCAACAAATTTTAACTTTGTCTCTGCTACTTGGGGTTCCTGAGTTATGCAACTAGGTTATATGACTCACTTTGTCACCTTGGATCAATTAATGATATAATTATTACGAGTTTGAGAAGAATGAGACATTTCTGGGCAAAGGTTTAGAATCGGGGCTCCCTATTTGGCATTATGTAGGTCCTTTTGCAGATCTAGACAAGATACGTATTACATATAAAAGAGGTAGTACTCACCTAACTATAAATTTCTTCTAAAATGTTTGAGACTCTTGCGCTTGTACGTGGATATAGGATCATTCCGTCCTAAGAACAAGCAGTAGTCACCCATCATGTTTTCGTTGAAGATGCCTTGATACCTGCTTTCCGTCATCGCAGTGTCTCGGTGGAACCTTTCCTCATTTTCTTCACTAATAAAAAGTAAGTAAGAAGTAAAGAAATTACCTTTAGATCACCACAGATATTCCACTTATAATGAGCACCTTCCAAACTCAATTTAATTAAGTCATATGTGTCTACGAGGGGTGGTCAATATGTTTTGCGAATCGGTAGGGCAAAACAGAGGAAGAGGGATGGCTGTTTGTGGGGGTGTTATGACAAGTTAGGACAAGTCAGGACCTGCAGCCGCACGCTCCTGCCTCGTCTATTTAAGAAGCAGTAGCTGATCGCAGATCGTCAGTCACAAATTTGTCAACAATGGAGAAAGTTGAGCACCGCGCAGTGATCCAATTTTTGACCAAGGAAGGCAAGAATGCAAAAAAAGATCCATGAACGCATGGTTGCAGTGTACACCGACACCGCGTCTTCCTATGCAACTATTGCTCGCTGGAAAAGGGAGTTCCGCCATGGTCATGAGTCCATTGAAGATGACTCCCGTCCAGGACGCCCGTCAGATGTGACCAACGAGGACAATGCGGCCCGTGTGGAAAGAAGGATCTTCGAAAGTCGACGGGTGAAGGTCGAAGAAATCAAGCTAGAACTTGCAATATCACATGGAAGTGTTACAAACATCATCCACAAGAATTTGGCCATGACCAAGGTCTCTGCCCGTTGAGGCCCTAGAAACTTCACGAAACATGATCAACTTCAACGTCGTCAAAGTCCACAAGGCCATAATTGTACAAGCTGCTCTGCGCGCGTGCGGATTTGAGGAGCTCAATCATCCCCTCTACAGTCTACATCTGGTTCCAACGACTACTTTTTATTCCTCCAGCTCAAGGCTGCACTGCGTGGAGGCCGATTTGGGGACGATGAAGATGTCCAGCTCGCTGTTCAGGAGTGGATTGAACAGCAGTCGGGAGATTTTTGGTTGTCGGGAATTCGAAGCCTCAGGGACAAGTGGCGCAAGTGCATTGAAGTCGAAGGTAATTATATTGAAAAATAATAAAACACTTTCCCTCATATCTCGTTTCCTTATATTTGAATTGCAAAACTTATTGACCGCCCCTCGTATCATCCCAACAATAAGTGCGACATAAATTGAAGGTTTTTTGCTACCATTGTGTAGCAACACAGCTTTATGGCTAGCAGTGCTTGTTTTCAATGAATAGTCTCCATTCATCATGTAAATGCTCGTTTCCTGGCTGATTCATGAGGCCATTAACATCAGTACAGAAACAAGCATCTCCTTCTTCTTTATAGAAGGCATCTAAGGCCTCATGGCGTTTACGGAAAATGGATATTTTTGCACCGTCCTCTGAGAAGATTACATTGCTGTAGTCTGGAGCCCAACAGTTCTGCGTTCTCCTTTGACAATAACAAATCCTTCACCAAATCATTGAATCTTTTTGATTTATCAACTGGATCTTCTTTTCCTTAGAATAATCCTCATACATTTCATCGCCATTGTTATCTTCCTCTTCAGGTGATGAATCATCTTCTTTAACTACACTAGCTGATAGATAAACTGAGATTGGCATCTCTATATTATGCGGGACTGGTTTTCTAGCTGATTTATAATCTGGATATACAATTGTTGTTCTTATTTGAGAATCCTTCAATATTTGTCATACAAAAGTAGCAATCAAATACATAATTTGTTAGCTCATTCCACACCATTGGTACAGCAAAGGCATACCCTTCGGTTTGCCATTTAACCACTGTGTGAACCCCGTATTAGGATCAGTACAAGATTTATGAGGTGCCCCGTGCTTGTCTTGGTCACCAAATTTACAACCAAAATAATAATTGTATGCAGTTTTCACTCTTTTAGCTAAATCTTTTCCGCTGTTTGCATGGAGTATATCTTCCATAGATATAACAAAAGTTGTCAGGCTATTTATACATCCTCGTTGATTCATGTTTTTAACTTAGTTTGTATATATACTGTTATATACTTTTGTACAATTTTGTACAATCTTATTTAATTTACAAATTAATTGAGAGATAAATTTGAAAGAAAAATGTGATTAATCACTGTATGTAAATACCGTCTTTAACACCACCACTATAATGGCTAAATTTGACAAGGTAATGAAGTAGGAGTGTAACGCAGGAACAAAACACACACAACACATCCTCTCACTACGGTAGCCGAAGCATCACTGCCCATATGTGTAACTAAAGAGTATGTGTATAACTCAGGAATCTTACGTGCTAAAACAATTCTGATTGTAGTTTCGGAATCAGCATACTCGAATTAGTATAAATCATGAGCTAATACACAAGTAGCAAAATCATTGTGGACTAGTGTAATGAGATCTGTCAATGGCTTTGCTACTAAGATTGAAATTTAAAATATAAAAAAGAGCAGCCATGGTTAAAAGTTATGAATTTTCTGAACTTCGTCAATTATAATAATTTTAAAAAAGAACTCTAAACTATTTCCCCCCTTTCAAAAAATCACGTTGCCTAAGCATAGTTATGGATAAAATAATGAAGCAGCCTTCCTCAAATTTTAAAAAATTTTCTGAACTTTACTAATTGTTTATTCATTTTCTTTTAAAACATTATAAAGCATTGGATAATCATATCTATTTTTTCTCAACTAAACTATTTTGCTTTTTCAAACTCTAAAGAAATTCTTAGAAATTACTTTGATAAAAATTTAAAATATATTTAAGTCATAACCAAACAAAGATAAAATTATTCTTTAAATACTAAAAAAAAATCCCGTTCTTAAATTATAGAGTTTGTGATGATGATAATAATAATGATGATGATGATAACATACTGTGAGAGGAATAATATTCATTGGTTTTTTCTTTTATTGATAAAAAATAGAATTCTATTTTATTTGATAATATTTCAAGGAATTGAGATTGAATCTTTGTGTTGCTTATCATTAAAACGATTCCAAATGTTCATCTGTCTATGTATATCTGTACTAAGATTTTACGCGATTAAATTTTGAAAATGTTTTTAAACAAACACTTCGAAAGCATTTATAAAATTGTGTTCGATTCTTCTCGATATTTGTTTCTGAGACGCAAATTATGCATTTTTAATTAAAGGTTTGAGAGGAAGTTTATCAATTGCACAATGAATGAATGGATTTTAAAATATAGATATTTTTTTTGCAATTAATCGAGATCTGAAAAGTGCTTTAGTAATTTAATTTTTTGTTCGGACGATATATACGCTATATATACCCTACGTCTGGGAATCAAGATAAGGTTTCGTCTGCTAACGTTTGACAGCACTTGAAATGTATGAAACAGGTTTAAATGTACAGTATGCGTCTCGCAAATGATCACTCTTTCTTCGTTTATTTTAGGGTGAATTCATTAAGAAGCATAAAATCAGCACCGAAAGCACGGTAAGATAAGATAAGATAAGGTGAGTTGAGGTGAAATCAGATGAAAAAAGCATGAGAAATGAAAAGAAAAGAAAAGAAAAGATCAAATAAAAAGCATAATCCAAAGCAACCCAACGCCTTCCTGCGACCGACCCTAACGAGCAATCCTAAATGATCCACTTCTCTAAAGATCTTTGCGTCCCTTGGATTCTCAACTATTCATTGGTTTAAACTTACTCTGAGAGCGAGAAACTTAATACCCCATTATCACACAGAATTTCCCTGGTCGAGACGGATCAGCGTAGCTGTATTTAATTTGGGGTGCTTTATTACCCTCTTCCCCCAGTTTGATAACGCCGTCCCATTCTGAGATTCAGCAGCCGTGTTCATCTTCCTCCCTTTAAGGGTAAAAGGGAATCTCGCTTATTTCCCGTTCGCCTCGTCGATGCTCCGAAATTATCAAGGTCCATGTTTGCTGAAGCCGCGTCCGATATCGCTTGGGAAGCTTTGCTGCACACAGCATTCTGAAGACCATGACTGTGGCTCCTATTTAAGGAAATGTCTGCAAATCCTCAGCAAATAGAGAGAGCCCGAGCTTCTGGCCGTCCATATCCGAGTATCTGTCCCCCGTGAAGTGGGCCCCTTGTCCTTGTGATCTCGTCAGCAGATCATCTTCGCGTAATCTGCCCTGATCAGAAGAAGATTACAGAAACCCCGTGTACGCTCCGGAATATTGGCCTGGGTTTGTCTCGTCTCACTACATTGGTTTAGAATTCCTGCCGTCCCGCAGACGAATCTCGAATTGTGATTACTTCTCTCTGGAGCTAAGGTAATCTCAACCTCCTTCGGAGTCTCTCTGGACGCCTTCGCATCGAGACTCCATCGACAAAGACCTGGCCATTGGTCTTCCACCTCCCCAGTTCATACACCAGAGGTAACTAGTTGTCATTTCCTCTTAAGTCTCACCTCTCTGTTTGCAGTCCTAAGAAAAATTCTGTAATTGTTAAGATTAGCGGCCTCTGATTTCATGCGCAATTTTTTTTTGCTATTTTCTTCTTTTTTTTCAGCTATTTGATTGGCTAATAAGTGAAGCGTATAATACACTGTCATTGACCAATTATACTGTAAAACGTTGATTTTTCCCAAGCGTTCCTTTGTGTTTTTAAAGATCGGGAGAAAGTAGGTTTTGGGGAGGTATTTCTATTTTTTCTTTAAAGTTTATTATCGATCTAGTTTAAATATTCTACGTCTGCCACTATTTTATCTTTTGACGTAGTTCTTTTTTATAATGAATAAAAAAACTTGTTCCTGTTGGCAAGAAATTCTTTCTCCGAAAAGAAGTATTAAAAAAGCTTTTTTTTATATATGTTTTGTGCTTCTTTTTAATTTGGGGGGTCTCTATGTAAACTATTAATTGTCTCGTATAAATACTAGCGCGCCAGCGTTATGCAGTAGTTTTATCGAAATGGCTAGTTCATGCGGTGTATATTCACTATCGGTACACCATCTAGGTGTGATTTTTACTGATCCCGAGAAAACGAACGATGTTTTATCTAGCCATCAGTTACTACAATGCAAGACTGAGTGCTCCTCTTGTAAATCTGAAGTGACAGTTAATAAGGATGTTTCTTTTCCGTTGCAGAGTGCTCCTCTTGTAAATCTGAAGTGACAGTTAATAAGGATGTTTCTTTTCCGTTGCTGTAGATATTTTGTTACAGAGAGAGTATGGAGAGATACGAGAGACCGTGTGCCCCACTATGGATGGAGAGTGGCCCCTATAGACGGATATCTCGCAACTTCTCTTTTCCTAAAAAAATATCCTGTATAAAAGAGGTTCCACGCATTCCGGGTCGCCGCCGCAAATTTAAACCTACCGTCTCCAGGTAAATAAATTATACGTTTTGAAATCTGCTGTTTGGCTTTCGAATTAGGAATATTACTATTTTTTTTAATTGACGGTGGGTGGGGATGCAACCCTTCACAAAAAGAAGAGAGAGGATGGGTCCAAAACCCCATTTAGAAACTGCTAAAAGATTTGTTAATTTTTATTCTCGACGTCAAAAAACGAAACGAAACTAGAGATCTAAAAACTATAGACATAACCATATTTAGTATTCGACTCTTGCATTCAAATTTGATGTTTTGCTTTCGAATTAGGAATATTAACAGTCCGAAAGTGCCTCAAAAAACGTTACTTTTTATTCTCCTCTTGGTAGAACAAAAAATAGCTAAAAAATTCAGTGGCCGTTAATCTTAACAAATACCAAGAATTCTCCCATTTTTTGTAACACCAATAGACTTGCTAAGTCTTCCTTCACTCCAACTTACTGGATCACTTATATATTTTTTCCCGACCTAGTTTCCTTAATTTTTGCCCGTCATAATATTCTTTTGTCGTACTAATTATTATTTAGATTTCCATATTTATCTGTGCCCTTGTTCTTATTATTATTTGTATTAATGTATATTTTTATAGAGGTGTTTATCTTTCGAATAACACCTAAGACGAACCCGGCAAACGTATTCCCATTCAAAAAAGCCAACCTTAATAATATTGCACTTTAGTTAGAAGGTATTTACTATCCCCCAATTCAATTTTACCCAAGCCCAGCGCCGATAGTGGCGGCCTGGCTTACAGACGTGTGTACCTCTTTGAGACTTTTGGGTTACACGCCTTCGTCCCTCGACACCTACATACTTCAACTCTAATCTCCGCATGTTTACGTTACTCTGTCATAACCTGTTATTTAGTTTTCTTAATAATAGTTCAAATAATGGGGTGGGGTGGGATGGGGTAGAATTTTGGCTACTCTACATTAAATTATGCAATTAATAAAAATGCTTTGCTGAAGAAAAAAAAAAGACTGATGGGATGGCTTGATTAAAATTAAAAAGATAAGATAATTACTTAGACGATAATGGTAAATGATATACGATGTAATGATTTTATGGTTCTATAGTAAGTTCGGATTTTTGGACCATTAATTTTAGAAAATGAACAAAGTGTAATGCCAAAAATAAGAGGACAAAATTCTCTAATCGGCATTATCTTAAGAATACCAGTTTAATTTCGTTGAAAAATACACACAAAATTCGTTGAAATTTCCCTATGATATTGGCTAAGTTAAATTTCCATGAACAACAGATAAAAAAATTCGGGTAAAGGAATGTGTATTAAAAGAATAGATGCATCCCAAACTAAAGATCAATAATTATATATGCAGCCATAACCAGAACAAATATTTTATAAGCCATTGAAAAGAGTATGAATATTAATTTCAGCATCGAATAGTTTTGAAGCCATTTGGGTGGATTTGTCCAGAGACCACTGAAAAATAGGCTTTGACCGCCTTTAGTTGTTCATGCCTCCAAATTATTTATTGATTGGTTAAGTTGTCTAAACTGTCTCCTCTTTTAATTAAATTCGTTAATAATTGTATAGAATGTAGGTATTACTGTATATTTTTATATCTACATTGCAAATGTAATAGAGGTACATGTGAAAGGGAAGATGTTCATGTTGATTCTATCTAATATGTACATGGTTTTCAATATCAGATTGTTCCTATATTTATGTTTAGGTTGTTTGGTTAAATTATAGATTATTTGGTTATACATATACACTCCAATTATGTAATATATTATTTATTGATAACAAAGTCAAGTGGTGTACAAGAAGCACCTATGGTAATTTATTTTATCATTGATCAGGTGGGAAACCGGCAATCAGGGACCATTTAAGCGTAGCAGAAATGACTCAACTACACTATTCCCCATTGATTCAAAGAAGTGAAAACGTGGTGAATGCCAAGATCCATAGTGAATTCAGATAAAATATGAGAACGAAAGTTAGTCCCATTGTAGGCCATGAGCGTTTTGGGTAGGCAGTACTACGCAACCCCTCCTTGCGCAATCGCTTGAATTAGTTCTGCAGCAGATAAATCCGTCATTTATTATATCTAACCAGGGTAGATAATAAGTATTTATACCCATGGTGTCGGGCTGCGGGCCTACTGATGTCAAGATGAACCACACTTTGCTTTGAATCTGGCAGCAGAAATTGGTGAATCGAGGTTTCGTTTAATTTTTCGTGCGCATTTGCTGAGATTTAATGCAATTACGAACATAATATTTGACATCTTTGCGCATTTGAGGCTACACAAAGTGTTTTAAAAGTAGAAAAGCGCCTTTATCAGTAGAGCGAGCCAAGCAATGAAAGATAAATTTTTATGTTTAAATGTTTGGGACACGATAACCCCAGGTTTATTGAGCGAAAAGTCCACAAAATATTTTTAGTCAGTGTTTGGCTTGGAGAGAGAAAATAATCGGACATTTGCGTATTCCCTTCTCAAAAACGGAGTAGTGATTGGGCAGCTGAGTTGTTCTGCGACAAGTAAGCCATAATCGGCCGTTTGAGAGGACGTGGGAAAAGTTTAAGTGTCAGCCAAGTGATTAGATTGTAAGAGAGGGCTAGATTCGAACAGTGAGTATCACCATTCTGACCATAGAGAGGATGATTCTGACCGGTGTATTTCTAGACAGAGCGCCAGCTTTGTGAGCTGCTTGTTGTGTAACCTCTTAAGGTCGTTCAAATATTATGTAATAAATTCAAGCTGACGAACCAACAGAAAAAGGTGAAAAGACGTGAGAAAAGGAAATGCATAAGCGCGATCCTTGTGGTGAGTAAAAAGGGTAAACTTGGAGCAGAATTTTGTACTGCGGAAAAGCCGCAAGTACCTATATTCCAAAAGTAGACATTTTTGACTGAGCTGGGGTTATTTTCTGAAAAATGTTAACGGAGCTTAATTTCGTTGCCGATGTTATTTTAAGGTGCTTCCCACATCCATCCCACTTTCATCAGCAAAATACGAAATAGGGCCTCCTGCAGTGGGTGCCTTAAATTGGTGGCTTAGGAAATAGCAAGTATGGCCTGCTGAAGACACTCGCAGCACTTGCGGCTAATTCATCGGGGATTCGCTGCGTTTGTGTGCGCCTTCAGGAATTCATCTTTCAGAGATAATGTATAGGACGCATTTTTTACATGATTCATGTAAAAGGTGAATAGGCCTAGAAACTCCCTTTGACAATTATATGTGGCGCAAGCAAGCAAGTTGCCTATAACATCAACTCTGTCAGGAAAAGGTGAGATTCTTTCGTTGGTTAAAGATTTCCAAGAAATTCGAGACAGTCTTCTCCTAATTGGCATTTACGTGGTGCCAACTTTAAACAATAAGTCAGTAGACAATCAAATACCTGCCTTAAGTGTACTGGGGGAGTTTTCTAATCTGGAGAGTAGACCCATATGTCATCTATTACAGCGAAAACAAAAGGAAGATCTCCCAAATATTCGTTAAGAAAACGCACTAACATTTGTGAATACGAACTCAAACCGAGTGGCATGTCCAGTAAAACGTACCTAGTAAACAGTGAAGTTATACCTATTTACTTCACAATTGAAGAATCAACCTGAATTTGATGGACTGCTTTTAGCAGTTCGAGTTTGAAAAATACTATGTTCCTGCGAGTTGGCCTGTTGTATGTATAAAGTGTTGAGCAGAGTGTTTTACCGGCTCTCTACACAACTGGGATGATGGAAGGTGTGAAAAGAATGCGTGTAATGCAGTGTATTAAGCATTTATTTTAGGAGTCAAGACCAAAAGTAGGCCTATACAACTTGCCAAGTTAAGACCTTGAACACGCATGGTAAAAGTGAATTGCGGGGAGGAGGAGAAAGGAGTCCTGTAAATAGCGCTTCAGGGCACTTGATCAGTGAGAGTATGATGTGTTGAATAAAAAATAAGTGAGAGGTTTTGCAAGAAATCGATTTCAAGTTATCATGAGGGATCTCAGTAAATAAACAGAACCAAGGGAGAGACCGTAAATTAAAATAAAGACCGAAAAAAGCTTCTTAGAATAAAGTGGAATAACTTAACCTCAGATATTTTCGAGCGAGGAGACTATCGGAGGTTGACGTCTGTCCTAAGGCGAAGCTAAAAGAATTGAGACGGTCGAGCCTCTGTATACAAGGAAGTTTAATCACATCTATGTATCCCGGAGGAAAAGAAAGAGATATGAGAAAGGCATCGCTACCACTGGGCGTCCATGGGAAGGTTGATATAATAGCCAGCAGCAAGGTGACACTGCACTGGATCTGATGTGGCGCCGGAGGGGGTCTAAGATTGGGTGTGAAGAGTAGAATGACAACTCTGACGAGATAAGGTTACGTTTCATATTTCAGCCTGAAATGCAGTTTCCATTTGTCTTGTACTTGCGGACCTATGAATGATTAAGTTGCATACTTAGTTACCAAACTGGGTATGTAAATTTTACTGTGGCGGCGGATGATCGTGAGTGTTGGTCAGCAGTTGAAAGGGGGGGGGGGAATAATTGACATAGGAACCCTTCCCCTTGGAGGAAGCAGGAAAAGATAATCATTGGCTTCCTTCTACACGGATAGCTACATGTTGAAGGGCAGTGAAGGGCCTCATTTTTAAATTTCTGGTGTCACTAGGACAAGCTAAATGGCTCACTCTCTAGATCTCTAATCGAGAAAGAGCCAGACTAACCGAATTATGTCCTCGGAACGAGATTTACTCCGCGATAGGTGCTCCTGGGCGGCAGGAGAGCAGCACTAAAGCTCGACAGGTCTTAACATTGGAGATGGCAGCGGCAACTATCTCCTGGTCACCGAACTCATCCAAAGCTAAGATGCAATCGGTAGTCTCTGTCAAGCAGTTGAGGAGATGAACTTGAACCACAGCCTCCAGGATGTGTGTTACGTGAATGTGAAGAGAGCTGAGGAAGGTTTGCTTCAATTGTGCCTCTGGCAAGTCGTCACCTGTGGAGTCACGGAGCTGCCGAAGGAGAGTTCTGCGCTTCTGCGTCACCAGGGTGATTTTCCTAGTGAGCTTCTGCCATCGTTACTTATCATAGGGCTCAACGTACCGAAGTCAATTACAGTAAAAGGTTCATAGATCCTCTGCTCTGCTCACAATTTGTAAAATGAGTCCGCTACTTCCATGAGATCTGAGAATGAATGGGAGAAGGCCATCCTGAATTTTGTATCAGTGGAGGGTGAGATTGTTACTTGGCGTGGAGCGAGGGTGGCAGTGAAGGTCGAGGTGGTAGCAACAGTATGTATGATTCGAATCTCTCTCAGTAGAACTCAATAGGCTCGCATGGCATGAAATTGCGATTGGTCGTCAGAATGAGATTGCCAACGGTCGCTATCCGTGCCAGCTTCTTCCACATATTTAGAAGCTACAATTTCCCTTTCTCAAAAAGTTTAAATTTCCTACCTTGAAGCAAAGTTGATTTTCCATTTAAATAAAGAAAAATGTAAAGGGGCACATCGCCATGATTTATGAGCAATTTGCACTAACTTCATGATCTTGAGCACTAAAGTGTTGTTCCACCAGTACGATGCACGTTACCATGCAAGCTTTTAACGGCGTAGGATTCAAACACTGATACAAGCAACGCAATACTATAGATTCATAAAATTACCTAAAATAAGCCAAACATCATTGTAAACCACCCTCTTTTGGTTTAAGTAACTGTGTGAACGAACACCAGGTAGTGATTATAAATTGTGGTTTGGGAATTTGAGTAAAAGAGTCAACTTGAAGAAGTTATCAGTCAATTTAGGCCAACATAGACAATCGTCTTTCTGGTCGTAATTTTTCCGTAAACCCCTTTTGGTTGATGCTTATTCTCATTTTAGGTATTGAAGAGGTACCATCAAAAATTATATACCGATAATAAAGGCAGCAATTAATGTTATTTAATGTATATCTGATTCTTTATCTTATATTGATATTTGCATCTACTATACTAGTGATTTCATTCAACCCGTTTAATTTATTCGGGCAAGTGAGAACAAAACGAACGATTAGTTCCAGTTTATTCGTGATTAAGCGACTTTTCTTCAACCACACCAATTTTTATTGATGTCCCATTTTTTTCCGGAATAATTTTATGATATATCTTGCTTATCTGGTTCGATAAACAAGATAAAATAGTAATCCTAATTTTCAGCTTGTTTTTCTGTTTGGATGAGAAAGATTGTTGCGTGAATTTCGATTCAGAAAATGGTACCCTCATATTAATGGCATTTTCTATCAAGAGGAAACAGATAACAAAAGTTGCTAAAAATAAAAGGAATATAGTGGATGGAAACAGAAAAGTGGATTAATGATGAAAGAATATCAAAAGCCACAATTATAAGGAAAGACTGTTTTTTTAAAAAACTCCAGGTAAGTTCATTTACTTAAGTCTATTTATTTATAGGCTTTTTAGGCATTTCATCTCAACGGTACTTGAGGGGAAAATGATTCCTATTTATACCTAGCCCAATTGTAAATGGGGCATTTTCGGGAGGAACAAAATCAGTATTTCAAAAGCTGGCTATTGGGGAAGGAAAAAAATTATCTATTTCAAAAGGGAGCATTTTATTCAAGGAATATATGCCAAATTTTGAAGGATGGAATTTCCTGGCAGTAAGTAAAATAGGGGGAAGTTGGGAAAGGGGCATATGTTTGACATTTTCTTCGGGCAAATATTTAAGGAAAAGAGAGAACGACCTCATTTTCTGAAGTGATATTTCGGTGAAAGGCAAAAATCCCCCATTTCTAAAGGGGGATTTAGGGATAAGAGAAAAATGTTTGTCCTTCAGTTCGGATTAATTTCCGCAACATGGGAGAGTTGCACACGCTGGAAAAATCTCAAAATTAAAAACAAATGTTATTTCTTTGCTCTATAGCAGCAGGGGTAGGGTTGGGAGAGCTTAGGACAGTACTGAAACTCAATACCTCCTAATACGAGGGGCGGTCAATAAGTTTTGCGAATCGGTAGGGCAAAACAGAGGAAAGGGGATGACTGTTTTAAGGGGGTGTTAGGACAAGTTATAACAAGTTAGGACCTGCAGCCGCACGCTCTTTCCTCGTTTATTTAAGAAGCAGTAGCTGATCACAGATCGTCAGTCACAAATTTTTCAACAATGGAGAAGGTTGAGCACCGCGCAGTGATGAAATTTTTGTCCAAGGAAGACAAGAATGCAAAAGAGATCCATAAACCGATAGTTTCAGTGTACACCGACACCGCCCCTTCCTATGCAACCATTGTTGGCAGGAATAGGGAGTTCCGTCATGGTCGTGAGTCCCTTGAAGATGACCCCCGTCCAGGACGCCCGTCAGAAGTAACCAACGAGGACAATGTGGTCCGTGTGGAGAGGATGCTCTTCAAAAATCGACGGGTGAAGGTGGAAGAAATCGAGCGACAACTTGGATTATCACATAGGAGTGTTATCAACATCATCGACGATAATTTTTCCATGACCAAGGTCTCTGCCCATTGGGTCCCTAAAAACCTCACGAAACCTTACTCCCCATGATCGACTTCAACGTCGTCAAAGTCTACAAGGCCAGAGTTGCACAAGCTGCCCTGCGCCAGTGCGGAATCGAGGAGCTCAACCATCCCCCCTACAGTCCAGATCTGGTCCCTATCGACTACTTTTTATTCCACCAACTCAAGGCTGCACTGCATGGACGTCGGTATGGGGACGACTTTGTATTTTCTCCCCTTTCTAAGTCAGTCAAGACTTTCTTGCCAACCTAATAAATGCAGCAATGAAAGAAATTAACATAATTATTTCTAAATAGAATTGAAGTATGCAGGCCTTTTTTTCAAAGACTTCAGGACATCTTCTGATGCATGAATTCACCAAATTGTCCCATTGCTCGCTCGTGATTTTATTTAATTTTCTTCCAGTCTTTGCCCGGGATCGTGAATATTCTTCGGCATTCAAGGCTTATACCTTATCACCCAGTGCCATTTATACATTTTCTATTTGGTTCAAACCAGGCTTCTGCGCAGGAAAGATCACCATACAGGAGAATGGAATTCATCTCAAGAAAGACAATAGTCAAATTATCCTAACGCAAACAACGAGAAGGGAATTTTGCGATATTTCTCGATTTTATCGGAAACACTTCAAGCTACGATATGGGAATAATCTTTCCCTATATTGACATATGCGCTGTAACCATAAAAAACAGTGGGAAAATGTGCTAAAATTATATTGGTTTTAATGGAGGTAAGAGGTATCAAACGTGTTGATTTTTTAATCTCTATACTCGTAAGGAATTTCCACTTAAAATTGTCCTTCTATGCAAGATGATGCTTTAAAAAAAAGAATTTTTTTAATTGGAAAAGCAAGGAAATTGTAATGCACAGGGGATTATTTACAAGTTGGAGAATAAATAAATTTTAAAAGTAAAAAGTATTAAAAAGACGAAATCCTACAGACAAGCACGAATTATGAAGAGTAATAATGCCTTCAATGGCAAACTTACTCAAACACACAGGGTGCAATCGATAAAACATTTTTTATCTTTACTATCAAGAACATATTTAGTCTGATGAATAGGCCCATCCTTATACAAACCTAAGTTCACCTAAAGAAAAATAGATCAAGAAACTTCAGAAGATAATAAATACTGAAATATTTGTTCCAAAATTATGTCCGCACAAAATTTACTAATAAAGAAGAGTACATTATGAATTATTGATGTGACAATTACGTGTCTCAAAACCAACTTCATTTTATCCCAGTTGGCCTGTGTTTGCATCGTTAGAGCAGGTGTTTTCATTTAGAAGATATAAATATGGACCACACCTTTCCATACCTTATTTCAAGAAAGAAGGTCTTGCTTTTGGGTTCAGTGTGAAAATAAGTTCAATGTGTCGGCAATTAATTACTCTATAATTATTTGGAAAGATTTTGCAAACTGAATGGTTATTTTTGCCTAATTCCTGCTACCTGCTACTTAAACTCAAATATCTTCTACTTGGGGAAAAAAAAATAGGACAGCAAGAGAGATGGAAGGAGAGAGAGAGGGAAAGAGTGATATGGAATGGGAGACAAAGTAACTTCTGTAACAAAGAAACTCGAAGAGAGATTCTGTACGAATGATTTTAATTAATTGGATTGATTGATTCAAACCGAAACTTATTTTTGCAAGGAATATTTTGGGTAGACATTAAGAGCAATATTTTTATTTGTTTTTCACATTTTAAATCGAAAAAAACAAGGCATCTCCTGCAGTAAGTTTTTAAGGAGAGATCAGCAAAGAAGTGGTGATGTAGAGAAGTAAGGAAGTGAAGATGTATAGGAAAAAAAGGGTACACCATTCCACAGATGTTTTCTGCAGCTGATATCCCATTAGGGGAAGTAGTTTTAGTTGAATGTATGTTTTTGTACGAATACACTGCCTTAACGAAAAGGTGTTCCTTCTGAAGTGGTTCAGGGTTCATCAATGGAGCTTTTGATTAATAAAGAACACAACCAATCTATCGTTATTAACAAGGTCTATGGTTGTAATTCTTCCTGGTTGCACTTACAGCTCGTGTTGATTGAGAGCTTTCTTGGGTGTTTATGTGAAGGCTGGCACTTCCAGTGGAGCGCCAGTGGCAGCCAGATCTCTGTTAATGACAATAATCCACCTCCTCTGAGTACAAACTAAATAGGTAACGAATTGTGTGAGGTTACTAGGTCTCACCATCATGGACTTCCTAGCGGTCGCTGGCTGCGCTACATCTTTATCCAGCGAAGATTTAGATATAGAAATTCTTGTTTCCCTAGCTGTTGACTCTCTTCCACCTAATATTATTACGGCATCATTTAATTCACGATGATTGCTAGATACTTCTCTCTCGTGGTTCGTAAAAATTCAGTTATCAATTTACTCCAATGACTTGTCCCTTCTGATTGTTCTTGAACAGCACACACTTAGGTGAAGATTTCTTTCAACAATGGAAACATGAACTACCAGCAAAACGTGTATACCTGAAGACATGTGAGGACAGCAGAAGAGCGGGGCGTTTAATCTAATATTGGAATAGTAAAGAAGTCATCCTTGCAATAGCAGCGCTTATTCTCCTGTGAATGTAAATAAGTAGAAGTATGTAGTAATCAAGAAATGTATACTGCATTGAATGAATATCCTTCGGTACTTGAATGGTTAGAATTCGTCTTATTTATCTGTTTCAATTGGTTTTAGGAGCGAAGATCTTGGCATTAGTGATCCTATTACACTTGGACTATCTTCTTGTAAATTCTATACTTTCCCTGGGTATTACTTTAGAGACTGTCACAACGGTATGATATTACTTGACCAAAAAATTTCTTCCAATGACTTCTCGAACTTATTCCTTGAAAAATAGAATGAGGCGAAGGGAGGCTGGACATTTAAGGAAATTACACATTCTTTCATTAGTCCCTTTTAAAATTCCTTTGTTCAAAATTCGCATTTTGGGGGTTTTATATATCATTTTATTGCAGATTTTATCCACTTTTTTATAGTATATATTTTGTTTTAGCAACATGAGTAGAAGATAGTGAAATATATGATAATGCAAAGATTTATACATTTGTTGGAATTTTTCGTATATTTTTAAAGTTGATTTGTGAACAAAAAGGCAAAAGAATACTATGCGAACTTAAATATTTGCTAAAAAAAATCGGTAAATAAGGGCTCGTTTATATTCATAGCATTATTCGAATATAGATTAACCTAAAGTTTAGGGCATTCAGATTTTCATTACTATTCACCTTACACCCCCTTTTCCAACTGAGAACAAAGCCTATAGTTGATCTTGTCCGAAAAATATTTGTTTTAGCCCACCTTTAACACAAATTTTAATGGAAATAAAGAAAACTGATTTAAAATAATAACTAAATCATATGTGCATCGTTTGCTCGTGAATTAAGTTCAAATGCTTAACTTTTCATAATTCTATAGCCATTTATACAATATCAGGTTACAATGGGGGGGTTCTGACAGAACCCCCTGTATCTCAAAAACCGCGACATAGGTTATTATGATTTTGGCAAAAATAAACGGGCTTTTAATGCGCTTTAATTTCATATATGGTAAACTAGTAAAAAGTGGAGAAACTTAATGTGGCATCACCTTAATTGAAAAGAGCTAAAGTCCAAAGTGTTTTAAGAATCAAACGTTCTTACAATACCTTTGGCAAAAGATAGTTTTGAATCCTAATTTAGATTAATTATAGTTTCTTCTTAGTAGTATTATTTATGAAAAATATTAGCCTTATAAACTAGTATTAGCTTAAAATAAAGAGGTTTAGTTGTTTTTGGAAGTCTTATTTGTTATGCCATCAAAAACATAAAAAAATAAATTTTAAAACGCATGCATTTCAATGCTTACCCCTATATAAAGTAATTCTATTGCTTAGAAATTTAAATAAATGACATAATCATTAGCCTTTGGTTACTCTTAAATAATTCATTGAAGCTATAATGTTAGCAATACTAATTTTTGCATTAAGTTCATATTAGTTCAATTTTGCAATAAGTTCGGGTGACCAAATATTATGGTTATACTTTTCCAACTTCAATGAATTGAGCAGATTAAAATGAAAATTTCAATGAAATAAATGAAAATCTATTTTAAATGAAACTTTTTATACATTAGTCGAAATTGTTTCCTAACCCCGCCAAAGAAAATCTATAGTTAATGCCTTTAAAAGTGGAAAGTAGCTTTGAGTTCTCACGTATCAGACCCTTCCTAAAAATTATATAAAGAAAATGTGCTGATCTGGTAAAACATACTAGGAAATAAATAGTTTCATCACATATATTAGATTAGGATGATTAAAGTAATTGGGGCTCCACACACCCTTTTTCACATTATTACTTTAAAGGCACAAAAAAAGACCACGGTAATTTATTTTATTTCTTATATTCATTGATTGTAAATATTACGATTCAAGACCAAACAGAGCTTATTAAATGGCTAAATTATTTTCTTGACATCATCAGCTTTTACATTCTTGGCCCAATTTTACTTAGATTTCTTAATTTTTATTCTATTTTCATTTAAACTTTTGTTTACCCTTTTTTAATCAATTTGCAACGTTGCTTTTCAATGCAATTTGCTTTAGTCTATTTCATTATTCAAGCAGGGAATGGAGATCAACCTCCATTTCTAGTAAAGTGGTGTAGGGCTCAATATAAATAGAAGCGAATAGAGAAAAGTAAAATGCCATAAAGCCCACCCTAAATATTTAGCCGAATCAGCAATTTTTTTCTTTAAATGACTTGGCTGAAAGAAATGACAAATATTCACCTTTTTGATGATTTGTGAATCAGATTCGAGGTTCAGCCACGCTTTTCTGTACACGATTTTGACTCTTTTCTTTTTATTTGATAAGAAAATCAAATAATTTGTACTAATAAATTAAAAAAAACAACAAAACAAATAACGACCGCTGTGAAGAGTGGTGATACTTAAAACTGGGATGCAATGTCCGTAGAGTGCTGAGATTGGGCCATTGGTCCCTGGGATCGAGAACAAGATCACCGATCGGATAATGAAATGCACATAAAGATCAAAAGACGATCATCGGCGATACCAAAGTGACCAGGAGCAGACCCTCGTTGATAGTGGGTGGGGGGATATCGGTCGCAATGATTGTTATTGAAACAAACTTCCGATAGGGGGGCTAGATCTGCGTGATATATGTAAGGGTAAGATAGCAGTATTGTGATTTGGTATTTAAATGATGATGCGTGTGAAATTACTTATCCGTGCCTGGATGATTAGCAGTGTATGCGCCAATAGGCGGCCAACTTAAAGCAACGACCTTTAATTCCTTCGCTCCAGTCCGCTATTTTAGTTTTTCCTAATCGACGAAGTGGATTCCCCTTTCTAAAACTCGCAAATCATCCAATAGCGAATATACAACTCATTTTCCTCCTTATCATCCATTGAGTAACTGACTAAGCACTCGAGAAATTTAACTGCAACCAACAAGGGCATCACTCATACTGTTACCTTAACATTAATTTTCGTACCTATATAATAAATATAAATATAAATCCTATGTAAGCCATGAAGCCATTAAGAAATCGGACAAGAACATAAATCATAGAGCAACGTTAATCGTAAAGTGGGTAATAAGACATCTTCAAAAGTATAGTTGTTTCGAAATTCCATACAAATGGGTAGAATCGTTTTAAGCCAACAACGCCTTGCATTTTGCTAAAACTCGGTTCTAGTTGCGAGGAAACAAGGTATTCTACATAGTTGGCTGAATTAAGTCATACTCAGTGAGAGAAGTCGCTTGATGGAGTATTGATTGGTGTTCACTTTATGATGACTAACACTTATTGTAGTGATCCAAGGCTCAAAATTGACTAAACTCTTGGCTCTTACCTCAAATTCAGTGATTTTATGGAGATAGTTTTTAAAAATGACCTTACAATGGATTCCAAGGCAAATTGAAGTCTCCGCACGCGTCCATTAAAAGAGAAAATCCCCCCCCCCCAAACCGATCATATCATTGGCACTTTTGAGAGGAGATATGCCATAATAATAGTTAAAACCTGAGTATCCAAATATTCTTAAAAAATTAGTGCTAATCAGATTCACGCATCTATATTTCAAGATAGAAAATACCTAATGTATTTTACTGAAGCTCATTCGATCTTCTCCTTTTGTACAAAATTTCATTCTGGCATCTACGAATGAGCCCTTCCGGCATCAGAATTTAAGAATGATTCGAGTCAATTTTCTTCTTTTCTCCGTTCTTCCTTCCCTTACTGAATGGAAAGAACTTATTTTGATACCCGTTGTTTTATCTTTTGTAACTATTCAAATCCATATTCGGCACATATTGGTTAGCTTTGAAAAAATATTATAAACTAAGTGGGTATCTTTAAAAGCAGAGCGCCAAATCTCTAGCATAAAAATAGTTTGATTCCTTGGAGAAATTAACTATGTACACCCCTGATTTCTCCAGCAAGTGAAGAGTAAGAGAATTTTTCTCTCCAGAAATAGATGCTCCATCGGTGGAAATAGCTAAGAGGTTCACGGTGAAATTTCCGATTTCTCACATATTTTTATTCTTAAAATCAGCTTTTTCATCACATAATTCACCAACACAGATGCAAAGGCAGGGTGCCCCCTCCGAAACGGGCCTGCAAACACTTTTTGTGAATGTATCCTTCATTCATTCAATAATTACTTTTACTTTGCAGGACACGACAGAAGCAACGCCTGCGAACATAACTAGATCTCAAGTGGAGCTCCAGCAAAGAATATACTGCGTCAAACATTACTACAAGACAGGCTCGTTCAAGGAAGTGCAGGACACTTTCTTGCATCAGTTCTAATGTGAAAAAGCCCATTTAAGTGTGGAAATCAGGAATGGGTGGCCCTCTTCGAGAACTATGGGACAGTGGAGAACCTCAATGCAGTCAGTGACAACCGTCCATTCAGGACGCCCCACGAAGCGTACAGAGAAGTCCAAAACGCTATGTGTGCAACCGAAGTCAGTCCCTCGGTATATTCGCTAAATTTGCAGGAGAGCACTAATAATGGATATAAAGGTTTACCCATACAGAATACAGAGGAAGCAGACCCTTACAGCCTCAGACAAAGACTAGAGAAAGGCTATGGCAGTCAAGATACTGGAGAAGATGCAGGAACCCCCATCTTTCCCTAACCTCCATTTACCCTTAGATCAAGCTCACTGCCATCTTGAAGGAAAGGTGTACTCACATACAAATGTCTTTATGGGACCTCCAGAACAAATGATGTAGCCACTAAGCCCTCCTACACTTCCATAAGTGCACAGTATGGACTGCAATCTCAGCCAGAGCCGTCATCAGACCATTCTTCTTCGAGGAATCTGGCACGACAGTGACAATCACCAAATAGAGGTATGTTGAGGTCCTCAAAACCTTGAAAAGAGGGCTGCACACCCAATTCCCGTCACTAATGGAGAAGTTCTTGCTCCAGCAAGATGGAGCTAGCTCTTATACCTCAAACCTGTTCCGAGATTGGCTAAAAGAGAACTTTGTTGGGCGTGTGATCAGTCTCAAGACTGATTTTGAGTAGGCAGCTCACGGCAAGAACTTTGCCACCCAAATATTTTTTTTCTGGGGCTACTTTAAGAAAAATATGTACGCAGGGAGATCCAGAACAATCACGGAACTTAAGGAAGCCATCAGGTAGGAGATCAGAGCCATTGGTCGGTCGATTTGTAAGGAAGCCATAGACAACTTTGCGATGCGCTTCAAAATTGTGTCTCTAAACACGATTTAATAGTTATCAGCAAAGTTTCATTCAATCCTTGGAGAAAATTAAGAAATGAGGCCTATCGAAATTTGGGGCCCGTTTTTTTCGGGTCACCCTATATCTATTTCCTGCCGCAGACACGCTGCCATTTTTGCGATTCCACTCTTCGTATTGCAAACTAATAGATAGCTAAATCTAGATTAAATAAGTTATAAACATGGTAAAAACACGAAATAAACAAGGAAAAACCATTTTACTTCTACATTAAAACATTCTCTAAGTCTACCTTGGTGGATAGATAAGAAGAGCAAACCAACATTTAGAACTACGTAAATACTTCTTTCAGATCGAACTTATCATACACATGTTTTTCCTCAATTTCCCTCTATTTTTACCATTTCAAATATATATATATATATATATATATATATATATATATATATATATATATATATATATACAATCATCTGGTCTCTATTTCCCGTTTAAAAGTTTAAGAATTTCATTTGGAGAAAAAACAACATTTCTTCCTTATTATTACACTTCAAAATAGAAAGAGTGTTATTTGACTAATATAAATGCATGCAATTCTTAATTAAACGCATCTTTGCAGCGTTTCATCTTCTTAATTGAGCATGAGAGGGTAGACAATTAAATACTTAAGGTAAATATATGCATGAATTTTTATATGATGTTGCATACATTCATTTGGCCCTGAGCTTTCGCGTTTCCTAAAGCGTCTTCGGAACCTTCGGAAAAAAATATATTTTTCGAGACTTCCCAAGTCGCTTGGGTTGGAGGGAGATTTAATATCGAGTGAATTCTGCGATACTGAAATTTGATCTTCTTTTTATAACGAATTTGAAAACGGTCATCCCAAATTTAAAGAATAATCTTCACTTTGGTTTTGGATATCGATTTATGGCGAAGGATTTGCTTGATGACCCATAACTTGCAAATTCAATTCTCTGCAGGATTTCATTTTGCCTTTTGAAAGGGAGGCGGGGAGAAAGGGGCACATTTTTACCAACACAGGTGATCGCGGTCATTAATAAGCACATCTCTGTGAACACAGACGTATTAGATATTGCAACGTTTAGTTGTTGTTTGAAATATTATTAGGACATGTTTACTGGTTGCTTTGTAAGTTTGTAAGTTTTTTTGCGGTTTTTCTCCATGCAAAGAAACTATATTAACAAAAAGTTGGGCTGCTAAGATTAGAATTGTTGGACCGAAAGGAGTTACGGTTTGAGCCCGTAGAAAGTTAGAAATATCGAAAGAATTTGTGTTTTTGTGGTCATCCCTTATTTCTTGCTCATCACTTCTTTCTTATACACGGTGATAGAGAAGAGAGGGATTGGCTACATACATACACGCTCAAAATATGATATACAAGATATATAGATGGAGCAAAAAAAACAAAAAACGCGGGGAGATAATTAGCCAAAATATTTAATGCTGCAATCTGTATGAACAAAATTTCTGTCTCATTCTACAGAGCCAAATGCGACGCTTAGAGACAGGTAACATCTTTAAACGAGCAAATTCAGAAGGGTTGGGATTTTAAAGCGAAAAGTACAAAGAAAAGACCCTCTGCCAAATAAAATTTCAAAATCGACACTATAACAAAATTAAAGGCTGACTATATCGAAGATAAATAATGTTAAATTGGAATGTATTACAGAAAATTAGTTTCCTTATATTCCCTGACTGAATGAAGGCAGAAACATTTAAGAAAATAGGCAAATCAAAAGCTTTAGAATAGATCCTGATCTATTTGTGAATTTTCTCTAGACAAACAACATGTAAGATTTGTTTAGAAGAAAGATTTTGTGATGCAAGAGGAAGTCAAGTAGGTGAGCCCCCCTTCCCCTCGAATGTTCATTAATGAAAACTTTCGAGGAGAAACACAATTGAATAAAAGACCCCTTTCTTAGTTCTCCAATCCGGAGTCACCCTTGCTCAAATAATTGCATACACGGTCATTTATGAATCAGGAGTTCCATTAGGTCGAAATGGGCAAATCCACACAGCCCGCTAGCTAATCTTAAACGGTCTATTGCGCTAATTATAGGAATGAAAAGCCAAGAAATGCGTATTATTTTAACATTTCCAGGCGATTAGGTAAGGAAATGTGTGGGAAGTGATACAAAGAAACAAAATAGCAGAAATCTTATTGGAGAAGACCCCGAGAAAAACCAAGAGAAAAAATAACTATTCGCCCCGTCAAGGACTCGAACCTCAGACATCTGGTTATCTAGACCAGTGCTCTACAAACTGAGCTTCAGGACCACTGAATAAAACAACACATTTATATAAATTTATAAATATTAACGTGATCTTATTAACGTGATTTATTGAAGGCGACTACTAATTTATTGTTAATTATTTTTTTTTCGAGTCTCTCGATTTGTCATATATTCCGCTTTCGGTCTTGGCTTAACCCAATTGGCTCAACAAAATTCATTTGAAAGTCGTGATGCACGAGGGCAGAAATGTGGTTTACTAAGCAAAACGAAATTCTTTATTGGCCTGACGCGTTTCTATATATACACATATCATTTTCAAAGGCTACACAGTTGTAGATAAGGAATAAGATACAGGGATATATATATATATATATATATTTGGTAAGCTACGTTTAGATTTATACGAACACATTTATAGGAAATTGAATTTCTTTAAACATAAGATATACATACGAAAGGTTGAGACTCTATAACGGTCACAGAATTATGTAGTAAATCATAAACAGAGGAGTCAAAGAGAAACAAAATAAAATAATATATCCCCTATAATTTCCTACAACAATGAATGCTCCTACAATCTCATAATGAGAAACAACCCAGGATCAATTCTAACACTTAAGCAAAGAAGTGGCCCGATATATGAATATACTTTTAAAATGGGAGACTGTGAACTCCAACCTCATTCACATATCAGAATGAACGAAGCAAAGCTAACACGGAGAATGACTGACCTACCAATTGAGCAACGGTGCCACCAGGACACATACATTGGAAAAGCACGGGAAACAATTGGACTGGAAGTCAATTGAAGAAAATACTGAAATCTTAGCACACGACCCAAACCGATGGCGATTGCTTATATTAGAAGCCATATACATCAAAGAAAAGCAACCGAAATTAATGTCCAAACAAATTCACAATTCATCTTACCATCCTCCCGTCCACCAGCCCTTAATAATAATACCTACATATCTTAATCCTGTGAGGGTTAGGAAAACACAAGTGGAAGATTGAAAGTGCGAGTGAGGTAGGAAAGAGAAGGTCTACAATGAATGGATGGTTTGAAATGCGTCAGCCAAGGGTTATGATTGTTTAGAGGGAACCTTACATATAATATGGTAATCGTATGGGGTAAATATAATTAAAAAGGCGTACAAATGAATTCTACGGGGCGAGATGCATAATTTCTTAGATGGAGAAATGCCAACTGCATTTTGGAAAACTTTTGTAAGAGCTAGCAAAGATGTTAGTTGCTACAGAGAGTAACGACTTAAGCGGTAGAGAGATTGATTAAGCGAGGGAACGAAGCATAAGGGAAAGTATGTTAACGAGCTAAAACTGATGAATACATTAATGTTACACTTGAATCACAGCGAAAGATGCCTCGTTATGACACCAAAAAGGAGTTCAGTTAAATAAGATCCATTTAAGTTAGAGTGGTTGGGTTGGACTAAAGGGGAACTCGAAGGACAGCCACCTCTCTGCGGTGAGTTCTTGATAATTTTTCTAATTATTTTTTTTTAAATTAACGAAGAGTCATATATAGCTCGTCAAAAGGAAGAATTTTTGCGATGCCTATCGTGCATTTCTATGTAGGTCTACATCTCACTCTGTCAGTCGGTCGGTCCCCGTTTAGCTTTTTTTACGAGGGGCGGTCGATAAGTTTTGCAATTCGGATATAAGAAATTTAAGATATGAGGAAAAGTCTGGAACTGTAGGGAGGAGGGTTGAGCTCCTCGAATTCGCACTCGCGCAGGGCAGCTTGTGCAACTCTGGCCTTGTGGACCTTGACGACGTTGAAGTAAATCATGGGACGTGAGGTTTCTAGGGACCCAACGAGCAGAGAGCTTGGTCATGTCCCAATTGTCGTGGATGATGTTCATAACACTTCCATGTGATATTCCAAGTTCTCGCTCGATTTCTTAGAATTTCACCCGTCGATTTTCGAGGATCCTCCTCTCCAGACGGGCCACATTGTCCTCGTTGGTCACGTCTGACGGGCGTCCTGGACCGAGGTCATCTTTAAGTGACTCACGACCATGGCGGAACTTCCTATTCCAGCGAGCAATGGTTGCATAGGAAGAGGCGGTGTCGGTGTCGTTGTGCACTGCAACCATGCGTTCATGGATTTTTTTTACATTCTTGCCTTCTCTGGTAAAATATTTGATCACTGCGCGGTGCTCAACCTTCTCCATTGTTGAAAAATTTGTGACTGACGATCGGCGATTGACTACTGCTTCCTAAATAGACGAGATAGGAGAGTGCGGCTGCAGGTCCTGACTTGTCCTAACTTGTCCTAACAACCCCACAAACAGTTATCCCCCTTCCTCTGATTCGCCCTACCGATTCGCAAAACCTATTCACCATTCTTGTATGTTTTGTAATGGCATAGTAACTATTGAGCTGATTCTAAGGATATTTGAAACCCTTATGTTGTTTTACTATCTCTTTCGAATCATCATCTACATAACATGTACCAGCGCCACCTACACCACCACCACCACCAGCAACTATACCAAAACCGCCTGCAACATCTGCACTACCTTCACCTACAACACTACCACCTACATCACCTACACTACTACCACTTAAACAATTACAAAAACAAACACCACCTACAACACTAACACTTACACCAACTGCACCATCACCACCTGCACCATCACCACCTGCGCCAACTAACCACCACCACTTACACCACTACCACCTATACCGCCACCTTCCCAACTTACACCACTACTTCCTACACCACTACCACCTATACCACTACCACCTATAACACCACCACCTTGACAACCTATACCACTACTTCCGACACCACTAACACCTATACCACTACCACCTATAACACCACCACCTTCACCACCGCCATCTAAACAACCGACATCACTCTCATCTACACTACTACATCACCATCACTTACACTACCTGCCTCACCACCACCTACACCAATGCCACCTAAGCCACCTACAACACAACCATCTACACCACCTACACTACCACCACCTGAACACAACCTAAACCAGCACCACCCAAGGTGCTCAAGTCAATTTTTATTTTTTAGCAATTACATCATTAGTAGTTGGCCTTTTTAACGAAATTTAAAACCCTTATGTTTTTTTTAAATTCTCTTTCGAATGATATATTTGCCAATGTCCTCCCAAGTTTAGCCGAAGAATTACTTGGCAATAACCTCATAACTATTCGGTCGATACTAACAATAGTTGAAACACTTATGTTCTTTTACATTCTATTTCGAATGATATAATTGTCAAGGCCCTGGTTAGGTTAGATAGAAAAATTCTTTGTTTTAGCAATAACATCATAACTAGTCAGCTCATTGTGATGAAGTATGAAACCCTTATGGTCTTTTACATTCTCCAAGAGAGCGGTGGAATTTATTTGTTTTGGCAATAAAATCATAACTAGTCTGTCCATTCTAATGAAATTTAAAACCATTATGTTGTTTTATTACATTCTCTTTCAGATGATAGAATTGCGAAGGTCCTCGCAAGTTTAGTCCTAGAATTATTAAAAGTTTTGAAGGTCATAAATCCGATCAGAAAGAGACGCGACGTTTTGGCAGCAGTCCAAAGAATCTCTACATCTAATTATGTCGGTCGGTTGTTCCCCGTTTTTCTTTTCTTTTTGATATCACATTGTAACTATTTCACCAATCTTTACGAAATTTCAAAGCTTCATATTGTTTGACATTCTCTTTTGAAGGATATAAATGCCAAAGTGCTCCCGAGGTTAGCACATTAATTATTTTCTTTAACAATAACATCATAAGTATTCTGCAGATTGTAACGAAATTTGAAATTCTACTGTTGTTTTATATTCTCATTCGAATGATATAATTTCAAAAGTCATCCGAGATTTAGCTCAGAAATTATATACTTTTTGCAAAAAGATCATAACTATTTGGCTGATTTTAACGAATTCTAAAATCGTAATGTTCATTTACATCCTCTTTCGAATGATATAATTACCAAAGTCTTTCCAAGCTTAGTCCAGGAATTATATTATTTTGGACATAACATAATAACTATTCGGCCGATTCTCACGAAATCTGAAAATCTTATGTTGTTCTACATTCTCTTCCAAATGGTATGACTATATTTGTCAAATTCCTACCAAGTTTAGCCTGGGAATTATTTCCTTTTAACAATATCATCATAATTATTTGGACGATTTTAGCGAAATTTGAACTCCTAATGTTATTTTAATTTCTCTTTTTAAAGATGTAATTGCCAAAGTTCTCCCAAGTTTAGCCTATAAATTATTTTGTTTTGGCAATAACATCTTAACTATTTAGCCTATTTTAACGAAATTTGAAACCCTAAAGTTTTTTTACATTCTCTTTCGAATGATATTATTCCTAAGATTAGCCAGGGTATTTTTTGTTTTTGGAAATAACATTATAAATTTTCTGCCGATTATAACTAAAGTTAAAACTCTAATGTTATTTTACATCCTCTTTCGAATGATATAATTGTTAAAGTCCTCCTAAGCTTAGCCCAGGAATTATTTTATTTTGGCAATAACATCATAACTATTCCGCCGATTCTCACAAAATTTGAATACAACCTTTATCCTAGGTATTGTTTTATTTTGGAAATAACATCACAAATATTGGATCGATTCTAACGAAATTTAAAACCTTATGTTATTTTAAATTATCTTTGAAATAATATAATTCTTAAGATTAGCCAGGGAATTATTTAGTTTTGGAAATAACATCATATCTAATTTCTTTCGAATTATAGAATTGTCAAGGTTCTCCCAAGGTTAGTCCGGGATTTATTGGAAGTTTGTAAGGTCGTGAGGTCATAAATAAGAATAATTGAGATCACGCGACCTTTTGGTCAGAGGACCTTGTTTTTAGTTCCGTGCGACTCGATATCTCAATATGTCAGTCGGTCTGTCGATCCCTCAGTCCGTCGGTCCCTGTTTTGCTTTTTCTTACAATAACATTGTAACTATTCGGCCAATTCTAACGGGCTTTAAAAGACCTATGTTGTTTTAAATTCTCTTTTGAATGATTTAATTGCCAAAGTCCTCCCAATGATAGCCAGGGAATTACATGGCAATAGCATCATAACTATTTGTCAGATGCTAATAAAATTTGAAACCCTTATGCTGTTTAACATTTTTTTCAAATGATATAATTCCTAAGGTCCTCTCAAGTTTAGTTCAGGAATCATTGAAAATTTTGAAGGTCATAAGGTCATAAATCAGAATAAGTAAGAGCACTCGACTTTGGTCAGCATACCTTGTTTTGCTCCTTCTTGCACCAGCTGAAGATATAGTTATTCAATTCAAAGCTTTTGTATCCAGAAAACCTAAACCTAAATCATTATTATGAATACTACCCGCTAGTAATTTTCTGGGATATAAATATTTGGGGTATTTTCTATATTTTGGCTATTTTTAATGCAATTTTTCTACGTTCAAGCTTGATGCGCAGGTTAAAGGTATTGTCGCACAACAAAACGGTTTTAACACAATTTTTTTCTCAGCAATTGGCACTATTTCCACACTCCCCATCATAGGAATTTGAAAAAAGTGGAAAATCATATACATTACTTCTGGAATTATTAAATAGTATCTATCTTTTGCTACTGTTCTCTCAGGTTGGTTTGTCATGTACCCTCTATAATGCCAGTATTAACTTTTCCTCACTATATGCTGGGAAACCATTGTTACAAAAATATTTGTCTATTAAAATGGAAGAGGATGGTAAACGTGCGGTATATAAATTAAATTTAATATTCCTGGAACTTTGATTCGTAAAAAAATTAGAATTTGTATTATTTTTCAGTTTTCTTTTTCTCTTTATCATGAAGATGTATTAGGTAATCCAAAGTGTTGTTTGTAATAAATAAACAATGAAATCTAATAAATTTCATTGTCAAGAAAAAGCATACATTTCATGTGCATTTTATTATGAGGTTGAGTTTTGCTTAATTCGAATTTGATAACAAAAATTTCCCATCACGTAACATTTTCTTGTATATTGCCGATTTAATAATTATGCAATTAATACCGATTACCACGATACCATAAATGTATTTCACTCCCACATTCAAATTAAATGTATCCATTCTAATTAATTCGTAAATATATAATAAATAAGCATGTTTGTTAGTATTATATAATGTATTAACCTACATTTTAGTATTTACTTCTTCGTTTGTAAGACGTCTCAGGTGCGTCACGCTTCAGATTCCAGCAGAAGACAGCCAGGATAGCAGGACTTCATTTTCCCTTATACCTGTTTTCCATTGACGATATAATTTGATGGAACCTCTCTCCATGTTTATCACTCGCGTCTCCTGCATTGTCTAGGAATAAGGAAAGATTAGAATGAAGAAAGTGTATCTTCAGTGACATTATTTCATTCTTGATTTTGGTAGCAGTTGATTAGGATCTCCACAATACATCCTTGCTTGGCCCCTTGGAGTTTTTCCAGAAGTCCTATGCATACATCTTTGAATAAACGCCAGACCACTACCTTAGTTTCATCCATTGGCACCTCGAAGTCCTCCTCAGCTATAAGTTGATGAATCTGAGATACTACGAATATGCCTTTTTTAATCTTAGCCTCACTTATTTTAGGGGAGATCGCTTTGAGGTACTGGAAACATAGCTTGTTTTGTAACCGTCTTTTGATAAATTAATCATTTGGCATAGTTTTATGTAGAGTAGGGGTAAAATGATTTTCTCCTTCTTAACTAGTGGTTCATGAATTACATTATGGCATCCAGGCGTCATAGTTTCCCGAAGAGACCATTCTCAGCATACTTGCGAAGAAGGCACATTAACTTGGTGTATCCAGTTTGCAGCCCATTAGGTAGGGCTACTACTTTCAAGTCGGCACAAATTAACCACTTATGCTCTTTGTAACGTATGAGGTCTAGAATAAAAAACAAGGTTCTTATATATCTCTATTAAAAAAGACTGAGTGATCAACTGGAACTGTAGACACGGTTTCGCAAATTTGCAACAGAACCGATTTTATACTGTAAAGGGATCATCTATGAATAACCTCCACTTATTTGGTCCATAGTTCAGCTCAAAAGCATTGATTAGGTCTCTGATAGCATTAAAATAAGTCAGGTTGTTTTCAAAAGTGAAAAATTGCTGTAGATATGCAGAAAGCTTCCTGAATACTGTAATTCGAGCAGGTTTCATTGTTGAAGACGTAAGGCCAGGAGTTCACTCTGTTACTTAGTAGGGAATAGATCACCAACTAGATCAGTGCAATCAGGTTGAGTAATGATGTGTGTTTTCTTGTAAGATTTAAGCTGTGCCACATTTGGTTTATCTTGAGATTCTGGATCGTCTGAGTTGCTCATGTCATTGCTTGGTATTTCAAAGGGCGGCTGTTGTACAGGAATAGCACTTGAATTTCGAACTGGCCAAATAGGAGATTAAAAAACTGGATACATGATTGATTTCTTTCCTTTTCTGTTACAATCTGCAGTGAAATAAAATAAAATACGTGTAAAAATAGATATTACTGGCTGTGATCACTTGCAGAAATAGTCGAAGTACAACATCGTTTGTATTTTGAACTTTTTAATTGACACGATGGGCGGTCAATAAGTTTTTCAATTCGGATATATAGAAACGAGATATGAGGAAAAGTGTATATTATTTTCCAATATAACTAACCTCAACTTCAATACACTTGCGCCACTTGTCTCTGAGACTTCGAATTCCCGACAACCAGAAATCTCCCGATTGCTGTTCAATCCACTCCTGGACGTCAAGCTGGACAGCTAAGTCGTCCCTAAACCGGCGTCCAGGGAGTGCGGCTTTGAGCTGGCGGAATAAAAAGTAGTCGCTAGGGGCCAGACCTGGACTGTAGGTGGGATGGTTGAGCTCCTCGAAACCGCACTCGTGCAGGGTAGCTTGTGCAACTCTGGCCTTGTGGACAGGGGTATTGTCGTTGAGGAGCAGGGCACCGCGTGTCAACTTGCCGTGCCGCTTCTGACAGATGCAATTATTCAACCCAGCCAGTTCATCAGCGTAGTATTGGCCTGTGATGGTTCTTTCACGAGGCGCATAGTCCACCATCAACACTCCCTCAGAATCCCAGAAGATGGTGGCCATGTTCTCTCCGGCTGAGGGTTGGGTCCTGGACTTGATGGGGGTCAGAGAGCCCTCTGTGCTTTGAGGCTATGTTTTTGAGATTGGTCTCGGCATCCCAGTGGGGGACCCATGTATCATCACCTGCCACTATGCGTGACTCAGAATCCCGCCAAGTCTTGGTTGTACAAGAGCAGCAGCTCCTCCGAACTTTGACGACGTTGGAGTCGTTCATGGGGCGTAAAGTTTCTAGTGACCAACGGGCAGAGACCTTTGGTATGCCTTTATAAGGCCAGTCCCTTTTCCTTTCTCTCTGGCAGAAAGTAAACTTGCACACTTTATACAACATATGTGAAGTACCCAGCGTTTGTCCTGTCACCGACTTTACATCCAAAGTAAATCTCAGAACTCAGAAAGTTTCCTTAAATTTTTAGTTAACTGTTGTCTCTTGTATTGTCTTAATGTAACTGATCCACATATATAACAGAAACTGTCTGTGGAATTTTTGCATTCTCTATAAATTTTAGCTCTTCCTCTTGTAAAGAAAATTCATTGAAGTATGTAAAAAATAAAAATAAAAAAAATAAAATATAAATAAAAAAGAACAAATAAGAAGCATTTATAGTAAGTTACGAAATTATCAAGTGTTAGATAATAATTACCATGAATTTAGACCCACAGGACAAGAAATATTAGGGATATTTTCATAAATTTTCTTATGTTAGGTTGACAAATACATTCGGAACACCCCATTAAAATAATATCAAAATCCGTTTATAACTTTTAGAGTTGTCATTGTTTGCCCAATCCTGTTTGAATTCAATCCCTTACGGAGCCAGCAGTGTAACGTAATAAACATGAATTATTATTCATATTTGTTATTGCCGGGAATATTGTTTAATTAAGTTTTAAATTTTCCTTTCTTGGTCAAACTCGTATTTGTCGATTTCTTTGCCCCTTGTATTCAACTGTTTTTTGCTTATATTTCTTCACTATCATATATCCGTAAATTAATTTATATTTAACTGCTTGCTTTTCTTCCTGGTTTCATTTCTAATTCCTGTCTTGTTGATTTTGTGTTATTTTTCATATTGTGACGAATATTGAATTGTTTGCCCTATTTGTGAAATTTTGTCATCTATTTCTTAAAAGTTTCTTGTATTCGTATTAGAGTTCAATTCGCTGAAGATGGTCATTATTAATGACCGAAACGTCCGGAAATTAAATGTTTATCGCTATCACGTGGCTCTTCATATTCATCCTACAAATCAGGTTCTCAAGGAACAACTCTATCATTGGTATATATATATATATATATATATATATATATATATATATATATATATATATATATATATAAAGAAGAAGCAGCAAATGCAAGTTCTGCGGGTGATAACAACCACCACAGGGCTTTCGCCATATTTATTTTCTGCCTTTCAAAACAATTTTGAAGACAGAAATAAAGGTGCAGAAACCTTGCATTGCAGACTATATTACAATATAGTACAAAAAAGAGAAATTTGACGCGAATGAGCAAGGAGACAAGAAACAGGAGTTTTTTAGAGGTAAGAGAAAGGGACGTTAGAAGAAGACTAGAATCATAGAGAGCAGAGGGCGGCACAATGAAGGCAATCCTCTACCGAGAAGATTGATATCTGTCTTCGGGTTCTTCAAAAAAGTACTTGTAAGCTTTGCTATCAGAAAGCAATATTTATTTATTGTTATATAGAAAGAGGCAATTGAGCATCGTGGCCAAAAAAGTGAGGATTGTGGAAATACAATTTTTATATTAGCATGGACTTAGCCCGTCCAAGTAACTAAATAGTCTATTTGGGGCTATTATCTATCTTTTGCCTACCCAGACAACAAGGAACGAAAATATTATTTTCCTGGGGCCCATTTCTAACTACCCTATTTATGACGACGCTTCTCTTTCATTGTATTTTTTTATCTAAATCTCCCAAAATAGGGATTTATTGATTATCTTGCATGATTGCAATCTAGACTCTTCCCAAGATAGATAAAATTTATCTATAATCAATATTTGTATTCTATGCAGCCCCGAGATTTCGCCAGATTTGAACCACTATAGAATTTGGGGGCGATACACAAGCTGTCGGTTAATGAACAGAAGCCATTTAATTGTAAGCAGATTTCAAGTGTTTAGTGAACATAAATTGGATCAATATCACTCAATATATCATCAAAACTTGGCCTCCACCATGCCAAAAGGAATTGAAGCAGCCCTGAAGAACAAGTGACATCATTATTGTAAATTTTGTAACGTTTGATTAGTTCTATTAATTTTCTTATATGAATATATATATATATATATATATATATATATATATATATATATATATATATATATATATATATATAGGGATGCCTCTGACATCAATTTACGCTGCATATATTAATGGTTCATAAGAAGTTTAAACATTTCAAAGGAAATTTCTTTAATTACTTCATTTAAAACGTTTGCCTAGTGTTTCTTATTCCATGAGCAAACTTAAATAATAGAACCAAAAATTAATCACTGGTAATTTGCGCTTTTTTTGTATGTTTAAGAATCGATTAAAGCGGAAGAATTAGAGAGATTTATAAAGACTAAATGATCATAATAAATATAAAAATGTAATTATAGATATATGTATGGCACCAATAAAAAAATATGGCATAGTAAGAAGCATAAATAAAACATGCCATTCCTAATTTATGTAAGATGAACAAAATAACCAGAATATATATATATATATATATATATATATATATGGTAAAATTGAAGCATAAATATAAAAGTCCCATTACTGATGAACAAAAAGGCCAGAATAGACGAATACAGAGACGGATTAAATAGGAGAATAAACTGCCTACATAGTGTTACAAGTACACATATTACATACATATAACCATAAAATCACATGAGTCGACTAATAAAGTAGCAATGACTATAAAATATGAATTAAAATTTTCAATCTAGTCTACTAAACTATTTTTATTATGAGTAGTTTTTTATTCGCTGCTAAAAGCCCTATTTTTTTCCAAGTATTAGCAATTTAAAGTAGTATTTTCCAATACATCAATCTATTATTTGCTGCTGCTATGCCATCATAAATAACCCTCGGCGAGAAAAGAGTTTTATTGCACCGATTCAAGAAATGCAAAATTGCCAAAGATGATGGTAATTTAATTTAGAAGGTCAGAGATCATAATTTATTTAAACATGTCTAGAATTTATGTGTCGAATTACCAAAAGTGGAAAAGGCTATGCCATAATAGTTTTCTTGTTTGATTCCTCCGGCTCGAAAAACAGCACACAAAACTTAACACCTTGCTGAAAACAAGCTACCCTACCCCCCAAAAATTTAACTTATCCTAAAAAAAACTAAAAAGAACTAACCTACTTAAACTACCACCTACCCCAATCATTCTTCTGGTGGTTAAAAACAAACTATCTTTGACAAAATGGCTGCATTCTATTTTTCGTCATAAGATTATAAATATTAATTTGCGCGACTTAATTAGTGAAAGTGCTGCATAGTGTATATCTTTGATATTCATAACAAAGCAACTTTGATTGTTTTTGAGCTCTTGATCTATATAATTACACAAGAATAAAATGAAAATAATCAAAACAAACGAAGTGAGGTATAAGTGAATATTAATGTGAAAGATTCATAATGGGAATAGAGAATGTGAGGCAACATAAACATTATTAAATCATTTATTCAATTTTCCCGAACTTGTTTGATCCCTTTTGTATCTCACATTATTTGTAATTGAAAGCTCCATCGTATCACACACTCTCTTCCTTAGGAAATTATACAGCATTTTCCACATGAAATAATATACTGGATAGGTAAATAATGCTCCCAATTAATTATTATAACCAGTGTTTACTTTATCTTGATGAAGGCATTTCATGAGCTTTGAAAAATCACCTTCTCTATTAATATACCCCTCTCCTTTGTGCCTCCACTTTCATGAACAAAGTCAATGACGTTTCTTAGATGTTTCTAATAAACATAAATGCATACTCGTAAATATACGTAATGCAACTTTAGTGACTGCACTAACAAACACAAATAAAAAGACAATTTTCTCACTGATTTTAGTCATTTTAAACTACCTGTATCTAAATATGTCCTGAGAGGCAGAGATAAGCAATGGTAATTAGCAACTTTTCATCCCTCAAAAGATTAGGGAACTTTTGTTTGCCTAAAAAATTAATTAAAGAAAGAACTAATTCCTAAAAAACTAATTAAACGCACGCGACCCAAATCCAATTAATTTGGAGGAGAACGAATTCGAAAAACCTGGGGGGAGCAGCACACCAATATAGACACAACCTTTCAACAGTTTTAGAGATGTATATTACTTATTTTACTAATTATAAATTTCAATAGTCATCTAAGCTATATCAATGATAGGCCGTTTCTTGAGGTTTGAAGATTCCGATTTAAAAGATAAAACATGGTTTGTTGACGGTTCTAGACATGTTTACATGAAAAAAGGAGAAAAACTTTGTAAAGTCATGCGTCTGATGAATATTGTGAGCTTTGGTGCTGCCAAAGCTACACATAATGGTGGGCTACGGGGTAGCTGTGAAGAAAGTCCCCGGAACGATTCCCTATTTGGGTAGACTACACAGAGGCCACATACCTGGTAAATACCCCTGATTAGATCGCAATTTATACTATAAACTTCTTTACGTTAGTCTTGATACTGATCATGGTGATTTTAACAACACTTAAAAGTGCTTCCATTCTAAATATCAACGGCGGTCCTTATAAAATCTTAATAGAAATAAATCGTACACTTAAGGTATTGGACTTTTAGTGATAGTTCAGATATACAGTCTCTACTGGCAAAAGAGACTTTTTTAGTCGATAATTTTAGCTTCACTTCTGCTCTTCCGAAGCGAAACTATAGTGTTCTGCAATTATAGTGGAAGAATTGAAAACCTCTTCTTAGTTTGGACATTCATGGAGAGATTAACCTTAATAAATATTTTGCTTTGTTTTTCTTCTTATAAGTTCTATTGTTTTAGCACCGGAAATAGCTAAGTTATAAAGTAAACTCATTTGATCAGGTAATTATCCAACAATTGAAAGTATTAGAAATGTTGCCCTAATGAATAGAGTACAATCAAAATTAAACTAATGGTTGTCCAAAACTTCCCGCATTAGCAGAGAAAAGCCCCATCCCCCCAATTTTTACTTCTTTCCTCTCCTTGTTATTATTTTAATCGTGGCAATTTAACATGTTGGATTATATTATTCAAGCGTGGTTCTCTGAGTAGAATAGAACATTTTCTGCGGCTGAATGAACGCGTTATTATTTAGTCATTCATGTTTCTAGAGCAAATAGAAATATTTGAACTAATAGCCTCTTTATTGCCGATTCAAATTTTAACCTGAACTTAGCCCCCTATAGCTATATCTGACTAATTCCTCATTAGGTATTGTGACTCTCTTACTCATTCACTTAATTCTATCATACACCTTGCACCCAAGATTTATCTTTGTCGTTACTAATCCATTAACAAACAAGTGCCAAGAAACACAGACGAGCATGAGAGAAACCAAATTTGGCTACCTTTGCTGGTGACTGAGAAATGGCAACAGTGTCTGTAGCTTACTTACTTACTACTCACTCCTAAATTACCCTAATAAAGTCTGCCTTTAATTTTTACAACCTCATTTACCATCAAGAAATTAAAAGTATCCACACACCTTGTTCAACTACTTGTTAATTTATCTCTTTCATTAAAACCCCAGTCACTTTCACATATCTCTCTTGCTGAGTTTTCTGGCACTTTGTCTGAATAGATAATCTATGCTCTTTCTGAAATACTCTCTGCCTGTATTCCTCGTGACCAGGAGAATCCCACATTTTCTACCCTGCTCTAACTTGCCTCAGTAGGCCCTGATGAAATACCCTTTCTCGTTATATCTTAGAAAAGGTTTGGTTTCTTTTACACTCATCCCAACGAGTTATTTACCTACAGTTCCCCTCTATTCTGCCTCATAACCTCCTCAATTATTTTATTACCTCCTTATCCTTAGAAAAAGTCCCATTTAACTTTAAATATGCTTTACGCAAGCTACTGCACAATCGCTTAACTCTCATTCGTCCTAAAAGTCATTGAAAGGGTGACCCTCATCTCAGATTCTAGATCACTTGTCCTATTCCAAAGCTAATGCAATTTTTAGGTTTGCTTTCAAGGCAGGACAAAGTAATATAATCAGTTCTCTTACATGCAGCAGACTGCCTTTCTCGTGGTGGTAATGATTGGCAGCTTACCATCCTGGTAATTTAGACCTTTCGGCAGCATTTATTACTGTTGATGACAAAGTTCTTGTTCACCATTCCCGTGATTTCATGGATGCCTTTAGAACAGCCCTTAACTGGTTCCTCTGGTATCTTGCATCTCGTACTCAATTAATTCATATTGGAGCTAATATGTCTTGTTCGACTGAGTTGCATTTTAGGAATGTCAAAGGTGATTTCTTAGTTCGCTTATTTTTCCCATCTATCTTCTACCCCTTTTCATTATTAGAAATCGTTTTAGTCTATCATTTTATTTCGTTGATGATGACATGCAAATCTAGTTCTTATTTTCTAAACAATCTTTTTTTAAGACATTTATAAACCTACTGCCCGCCTATAACATCATAATTGAATGCCTCTCTAAAATTTTGAATCATTGTATCTTCAAGCGTGCCTTGAAAACCCATCCACTTCTTTTGTCTATTCGATAGAAAGCTATTTGTAAAGGAAGCTATTGCCATTGCAGGGTGCTATACAAATATTCCAAAATTATTATTATTCTCTAATTTCTAGATTCTCCTTTGATGGGGAACACTACAGAAAGCGGGAAATTTTAATTAAGATTTATGGACGCTTACTAAGTCATAATTGAAATTATTTTTTGTTGGGCTCTGACTTTCTTCCGGATTTTTATTTAATTTTATAAGTGTGTAGGAATTTGTCACTTTACGATGACATTAGGTACACAATTTGGGATAGTGAACACTGTCGCTTCGATTAGACCTGAGGGCTACACTAGATGCGTTAATCATAAAACTCTCGTTTATAAAATACAATTAAATAAAATTAATGATCCGATTCTTAGAATTTAACTAAGTTCCTTAACAAAATATCGTATTCCTTAATGAATAGTTTAATGACATTTGAAAAGTAATTCTGTCCTACCTGATGATTGAAAAGAAGCTGGTCTTGTAATGCTGATGACGCTGTAATACACTGATCTCGATTCCTCAATGCCGAAAAACGGGGCTTCAGTTGTTCCGTCTCTGAATAGAGATCTTAAAAGAATTATTACACTTTGTAATTTAAATTGGCTTTGTCGTAAATTGTTCTTTGTGCATCTTGCAGAAAATATTTGGCATCAATAATTAGTTCATTAATTTTAATCTTGTCTATACCATAATGGGCGTGGTACTCGACTGGCAAGTGTTACTAACAACAACATGTGCCACCAACAATATGAGCTGTTTCCTACCTGCTTCAATAAAATCAGTGTTGGACTTGATGAGCACCAAAAATTAATATTAGGCTCTAAATTCGTCTTTAATTCAAAGTTAGTTATCCTAGCTTTTTATTTTCTCTAATTTTGTTCTATTTACTTTATTATTTATTAAAAATATTCAATTAATCTCATTTCCTAATCTTTTTCCTTCCTCTTATACTATTTCTTTCCTTGCTGCTTCCTTAGGTTTAGATGTAATTTGAATTTTTTAGCTGGGTGGTAATTTGTTAGTCAATAGTAATGATAGTATCTTCCTCTCTCACTAGCACCTACTGCTGCCAAAGGAAAATGAGATGGTGCGATTTAAGGTAAGTGAATCTTAAAAGTGGCGAGAGAAAGGGGACCATATTCTACTACTGTTTGATACCTTATTCTACACACCTAAACATTATTCTAGATCTATTCTACACCTAAATATAAACCTGTTTTATTGGCAACCAGCACTACATCAATGTATCTTCTTTCTTCCTTTCATCGCACACACAAAACATAAATCTTCGTCCAAGAAGGAAGCAAAGAGGTTTTCATATCTACACTTCCCTCACCTGGAATGAGTCACCCTTCCTTTGGTTACGAAGGTTTGGCTTGTCAGCTTGTAATTCTGATCTTTATGCATATTTCATTATAAGCCAAAGGATCTTATATACTTAGAAAAAATGCATAACTTTATATTATTTTCAACAGTTTGATTAAAAAATAAGCTAACATAATTTAATAACTACCTTAATATAAACCCTAGTTATTAAAGTTTTAATAAATTAAATTTTATGAATTAAAAAGTAGCCCTGATAGTCCCTGATATTATTAATGTAATTATTAATCTTATCATCATTATTATTATTATTATGGTTATTATAAGGAATAAGCAACTTCCTGGCGAAACATTGGGTGATTCAATAGATTCGAGCACTCATTCTAGCAGCACCGAGATTCGAACCGCCCCAATATTTTCACTGAATTCAATATTTTAAACTCTGCTTTAATTTGTTTATACAAACATAAATACAAAAATAATAAATAAATGTGTTTACTATTATAAATGGAAATTGCCGTTGAAATTTGGTCAATTATGATTAGAAAAGAGGGAATAATTAGCGAACATTTGCCTTCTTTCACATCTACATAGTTCTGTCTAGGTAAAGAAAAAGGGGAAATGAGACGAAGTAGTAATTAGAGAGAAAAGAGGCGTATAGCAAATAACAAAGTCCGAAAAGAAGGTAAAAAGGCTTATTGATTATATTAGGTAAAGTAGAGACAATGGCGAACAGTCACAAACAGGTGGAAGGGGTTAAAGAAATTCTACGAAAGGTCTCAGATTGGATATATATTTTTCGTGCGCCTTAATTTTTGCATTGTAAGAAAATAATCTTTGGAAAATTTTATCGAGGGGTGAGTAAATAGTCACAGGGAATTAATTTAGGCGATTTGAGTAAAGAAACCTGCGACGTAATTCTCAAGGTAAGAATAAATAAGCTCTTAATTTCATTTTCGTGTTATGAGTGAATAATCTTGGGGCAAAATTTCGCAATGACAGTAAATAATAATCTTGGAATTCCATTTTGAGGTATGATCAAAGAAGCACGATAATTAATTACCGGGTGTAAGTAAGTAAACTTGGGTTTGATTTTCACAGTCTGAGTATATATATATATTACCGTCCAAAACTAGAGAACAATTTACTAAAATCTATATTCTATTGAAAATACTCGTTAATTTCCATACAAGTTGTACAAAATATTCTTTGGAAATTTGTGTCTGTTCGAATCTAAGTTAAACTTCATAGACCATTGGCTAAAAATGTTATGAGGAAAGTAATGTGCATTTGAAATAAGGAAGCGTCCAAAACTAAGGCCTATGAGTATAAATGCGGTTATGACCAGAAATTACCATAATTATCGCATAAACAATTGAACAAAATATTACTAAGAATGCAGGACTTTTTCTCATTAAATTAAGTTCATCTTCAACCGAAGATGTCGCATTGTTCTACCGTAATTCTGTTACCATTTTTCTTCCAATCTTCCCAGAGGTCTAAAAGAGCCCAGGGTTTCCTAGCCACAACTTTCTCGGGTTTAAATAAGAGTATGTGTGTGTCAATTCATCACGTCGATATTTTCAGTACCTAAGAAGCTCTTCACCGTCTTTGCTATGTGAAACTGAGCATTCTTCTACATGAATGTTCAGAATGTTCCTGAAGCAGACTCTTGTATTATATCTCTGCATTACTTTGTCATGTAAACCAACGCGCGGACAGAATTCAAAGCTTTAAACGCTTCTTTCGATCCAATCTGAAAGAAAACTATATGTACTTTCGTCGCTGAAAAACAATGGCCAACTTTTAAGCAATCTAGAGGATATGGTAATTAGCAGAGGCCAACATAGCCACTTTATTCTTTTTTTAGTTTTGAGTAGTTTCTTATCAGAGAAGAGTGCTATGAATTTAACCAATCTGAAGTAACGTGACACAATCTGGCAAGCCACATTCAAGTTCAAGTATTTGGCAGCTTGACGTAAAATAACGACTGCAATCACAAATCGGTCCTTACTTGCGAATTTATTAGCATTGTGCGACGTTCTCCAGTTTGGGGTTTTCGAGAGCAACCCACTTATTCGTCAAATCTCGGAAACCGGCATCCTGATGGAGATTAATTAAGTGTGAAATTAAAGTTTTTGACCGTTTACAATGCGTCAAGTGTCAGACACTCTCCTTCATTCACTCTTGCAGTGAACAAACTTGTTTCTAAAGGATCCGTCAATCCTGACTCGTCATCCTGACCAATTAATAATACAATCAATAAAACTACATTATATATGGGTTACTGTCGCCATACATACGTGACGAAGTTTTACTTCTATAAAGAGAGAAACGTTTCATCGTTCTCTAGTTTTAGAAACATCCTTTCTTCAAATGCCCATTGATTTCCTCATTTTTTTATCCACTATACCATGATATTAACGTGGACACTGACATGATTTGTTCTCAAGTTTTGTAGGGTACTGTAACTTTGGGGATTTATTTTCGCCATGTTTTTAAATAGAATTGGGAATTCACTTTTGGAGGTGGGGGTAAATTAGCTCAGAAATTCACTTGCATGTTGTGAGCAAAGATTCTTGGGAATAAATTTTCGACGTGTGATTAAATAACTAGAAATGTAACTTTTGTAGTGCAAGTAATCTTGTCAATCATTTATTTCAGTGTGAATAAATATTATTGGGAATTAGCTTTTGTAGAGTAATTATCCTTGGGGAATTAATTTTTAGAGTGTTAGTAAATAATCTTGGAAGTTAGTTTTCGTGGCAAAAATAAATAATAGGGGGAATGAATTTTTGTAGTGTTAATTTATAAACTTTGGTGTTAATTCTCGCACTGTGAGTAATTAATCATGTGAGCTCACTTTTGCTCTTAGTAAGTTGAAATTTAATTTTCGTAGAATTCCTAAATATGTTTCATGGCTAATTTTCATACTGTGAGTAAATTATCATGATTTAATTGAGGGGGTAATAAAAAATCGGGGAGTTAATTTTTGTGTAATAATTAAATAATCATGTTTTTTTTTTTTTTAATTAAGGGGCTATCTGGCGACTGCCGACTTAGGCATTAGTCGCCGTAAACAAACAGCCTAGTTCTAGGCTACTTTAAAAATTAAACAGGAAACAATAAAAAGAAATAACAATAACAATAAAAAAGCAATAACAAAAGCAATAACAAAAACAACAACAACAACAATTAAACAGGGTTAAATGAAAGGGAGAAGGCCAGCCTCCCCCAAAAAGTCAATAAGTCCACTAGTCATGGTGCACGCACTCGTCCCGAGTACAAGGGACAGGCGGTAGCGACCCCGCCCATCCCGGTACCGGGACAGGTATCGTGCGCGAAGATCACCCAGACTGGGACATTCGACAAGAATGTGCCGAACAGTCTGGGGGACTACGCAGTCGTTGCAATAGGGGGCAGGCGAGCGCTCCATCAGATAGCGATGCGTCACACGAGTGTGTCCGATTCGAAGACGACAGAAAGCAACCTGAAGCCGCCGCGGCATTGGGTAATAGGTCCATGGGAACAGTCGCGGCGTAATGGCATGCAACTTTAAGTTACCCTCGACCGTCTCCCATCTTCTTTGCCAAGCAGTCCGAAGAGCTGCCCGTATTCCTGCCATGTAGTCAGTGTGAGGAAGAGCGAAACGCTGGTCCGGTTGCAGAGTCCTCGCGGACTCTTTGGCGCCCTCATCGGCGCGCTCATTCCCCGCAATTCCTACATGTCCAGGAACCCAGCAGAAGATAATCTCGACATCTGCCCGGCTCGCCAAAACCGTGGCGTCACGGATTTCGCGAACCAGGGGATGCGGAGATTCCAATGCCCCGAGAGCACTCAGGGCGCTTTGTGAGTCGCTATAGATCACAATCCGGTCTCCGAACCGGGCACGTCGCGTAATCTCCCGTACCGAGTGGTGTATTGCCACCAGCTCGGCCGTGAAGACAGACGCACCGCCTGGTAGAGCCCCGCCGACTTCAAACAGAGGGGATACGGCGTGGAAGCCGACCCCCTCTTGGGACTTGGAGCCATCCGTATACACTGGCACGGTACCAGCGTGACACGATGTGTGCTCCAAAAAGGTCGAACGCAATACTCCCGGCGCAGTACAAGCTTTGGGAGCAGAGGCATGGCGACAAATAGCCAAATGTGGTACCCTCCAGGGTGGCGTCCTGGGCAGAACCAGGGGCGCCACCGGCCCGAGAGCTATATCTACCTCTCGAAGGAGTTTCCTGGCCCTGAACCCAAAGGGCTTAGGGTATGACTGGCGTCTCTCGGCGGCATAGGCACCATCGAGATCAGCTGCGGATGCAGTGAGAGCGGTTGGCGACTGAGGGAGGCGCCGGGCTCGCGCGTACAGGCGAGTGATGCACTGCACGCGGCGCAGAGCGAGTGGCATCTTCCCAGCATCGATCAACAGGCTCTCAATGGGGGAAGTGCGGAAGGCACCCGTCGGAAGGCGAAGGCCGGTGTGGTGGATCGAACCCACCTTCCGCAATAAACGCTCGGCTGCGGATGCATAAAACTCGCATCCGTAGTCGAGCTTCGAGCGAACAAAGGATCGATAAAAAAGTAAGGCGGTAACCCTATCAGCGCCCCAAGCGCTGAACGTCACGGAACGGAGAATGTCCATGGCGCGGGTACAAGAGACCCTAAGGCTGCGAATATGAGCCTCCCAGGTGAGGCATCGGTCGAATACAAGACCAAGGAAACGGTGCGACTCAACCACATCCAGGCGCACCCCATTAAGAAACAAATCTGGGTCGGGGTGAAGCCGTGGATGGCGGCAGAAGTGCACCACCTTAGTCTTGGCCAAAGAAAACCGAAACCTGTGCGCTTCGGCATAGCGAGAGACGCGGTTCAATGCCTGTTGGAGTCGACGCTCCAGAGTTGGCATCTGGGCCGCGCCAAAAGAGATCGAAAGGTCGTCCACGTAGAGCGTAGCAATAACATCTTCCGGCAGCACCGAGGTGATGCCGTTGATGCTCAGGGCAAAGAGTGTGACACTGAGGACACTTCCCTGCGGGACACCCTCTTCCTGCTCCTTTGGGCCGGAGAGGGCTCCCCCCACCCGTACGCGGAATCGACGATCTCGCAAAAATTCAGATATCAACATTGGGAGGCGTCCCTTTCGCCCCCATCGTGTGGAGAGTCTCCATGATACCGTATCGCCATGCGGTATCATAGGCCTTCTCCAGATCAAAAAACACCGTGGCGTAGTGCTGTCTACGAAGGAAAGCCTCGCAGACGGCATTTTCCAGTCGGAGCAGAGCATCCGACGTGGAGTGGAACTTACGGAAGCCGCACTATGCAGAAGACAGATGGCCTCCGCTGTCCAGAAAATAGGCTAATCTAACATTTACCAATTTCTCCATCAACTTGCACACGCAAGAGGTTAGAGAGATTGGGCGGAAACCAGTCGGAGTAGAGTGATCTCTCCCCGGCTTGCGAAAGGCGAGCACAGTAGCGATTCGCCAGGAGTCTGGGAGAAGACCTTCCACCCAGATCCTGTTGAACAAATCTAACAGAAAGGCCATGCCTCACTCACCCAGGTGTCGAAGCATGGCGTACGGGACATCGTCCGGACCATGGGCGGTGTCCGCGCACCAAGCGAGAGCGGAACGCAACTCACTCACAGTAAACTTGTCGTTGAAGGGTTCTCCGCCTCTGGAGGTAAAGTCCAGCCGGCGGCCTTCCGCGACATCAGGACGTAAATAATCATGGAGAACCTTTTGCTGTGTAGGTGTATATAATCATAGAGTTAAATTTCGCAAAATGTAAATAACTAAACTTGGGAGTTCATTTTCGTGGCATTAATAAATGATCTGAGAATTAATGCTTTGGGGTGTAATTTAACTTGAGAAATAAATGTGGTGGAGTCAGTAAATAAGCTTACTAATTATGTTTCCAGCCATTAAGAAATAAGTTCGGGGGTTAATTTACTCGTTATGAAATTAATATAACTACAATTAATTTTTGCGGAGTGATTAAATAACTCTTGAAATGTTTGTGTTGTGAGTATATTTTGGAAATTACTTTTTCAAGCTTTTAGTAAATAACCTAAGAGTTAATTTCGCGTTATAATTAAATTATAACGCGAAAGTAATTAAATAAGCATATGAATCAATTTTTCAACTTATTACTAAATAAAATTTGAAGTTAGTTTTCATGTCCCTAGAAGTTAATTTTCGAAGTAAGAGTAATTAATCTGGAGAAAAAATTTTCAATCTGTGAGTAAAATATCGTGGGAATTAATTTTCATATGAAATAATCTTGGATAATTATCTTTTTTCCAGATTAGTTTCTTAGATGCTTAAAGTTCATAGTCCACCTGAGTCGGCGTATGCTTTTTAAATATTAGGAAGAGGGAGTTCCGGTCCCCTTGAACCCTTTGACGGTTCAAGCTAGAGTTGTGAAAGAATGGCGGGGAATAGATTTGTAAAGTAATGGAAATTAAAAAAAAAAACCATATTTTAGTATATTCGGTTATTAAGAAATCATTTTCTTTAAAAAAAAACTTATAAAAAATGTTTCTCATAGTTGTTTAAATTGTTCCAAATTTACCACAAACTGTCTAAAGATAAATAACTCTTTTAATGCCAAGGCCATATTATTATGTAGTGAAGCTTTACTTAGCTAGCGTTTTCTGAGCTTTTTAAAGCAATTAATGGCAAAGCTATTTTTTTGGCTACATTTTTTGGAGAGCTCTTCATTTTTTTTTGGAGGCAAATGAAACTCACATTATTATTATTATTATTAAAGTTCCAAGCCACAACCCCAACTGGAAGAGCAAATAGCTATAAGCCCAAGGGCCCCAGTGGGGAAAGAAACCTGGTATGGAAAAAACGAAACAAAGATTAAGAAAAACATAATAAATAAATAGAAAATCAAAAAAAAAAAAAAAAAATAAAAAAAATAAAAAAATTAAATGCTATAATGTTAAAAATATTATAATATTATATATGTGTGGATAATGAATAAAATATTAAAGTTATAAGTTTCTGTTAATTAAAAATGTATTAGCACCCACTTTAAATTTCTGAAGTTCCAAGGACTCAACAACAACACTAGGAAGTTCATTCCACAGTTTAGTTGTGTTAGGAATGAAACTTCTTGAAAACTGTGTTGTGTTGAATCTCATAGGCGTAAAGGCCCTACTATTGGCATTTAGTACACCTCTGGTAACTCGTTGAGGGGCATATAAATTGGGCAGATCGTGATGCAGTGGATGATCTGCATTGTTAAAAATTTTATATAAGATGCATAAGGAGCTTATTGCTCGCCTGTGCCACAGATCAACTTTGAGGTCAGGAATTAAAAATTTTATTGCTCTCAAATTTTTATCTAATAAATTAAGATAAGAGTTGGCTGCCGAACTCCAAACAGGGGCGCAATATTCAAAACACGGAAGAATAAAAGCATTAAAACAATTTTTAAGAACAGTCTGCTCTCCAAATACTTTGTAAGATTTCCTCAAAATGCCAATTTTTTGAGCAATAGAGGAGGAAATAGATCGAATGTGATTCTCAAAAGTAAACCTAGAGTCAAGCATAACTCCAAGCAACTTAAAAGAATCACATATGGAGATGGGAATGTTATTTATTAAAAGATCTGGATGGGGAGGATCTAGTGTTCTGGATCTGCTAACAATCATACTCTGGGTTTTCTTTGCATTTAACTTCATGCCCCATGAAGTGCACCAAACATTTATCTTAGCCAGATCTCTATTTAAAGACTCTGCAACCGATGCTCTCAACTCAGGAGATGGGACTGGGGCTATTAGAGTAGCATCATCAGCATAGGCTATAAGTCTATTTTCCAGTCCAAACCACATATCATGGGTATATAATATAAACAGTAGAGGACCAAGAACACTGCCTTGTGGTACACCAGATAGCACCTCTCTCTCATCACTAAAATTATTGTCAACATAAACCTTTTGATGTCGATTTGTTAAAAATTGTTCAATAATATTTAAAAATACACCACCTACTCCCAACTGCTTCAACTTAAATATCAGGGCCTTATGATTGACACGGTCAAATGCGGCACTGAAATCCAGGCCAACTAAGCGAACTTCTTGACCAGAGTCTAATGATTTTTGGACAATGGTGGAGACAGTGAGAAGTGCATCACAAGTGCTCAGACCCTTACGAAATCCAAACTGTAAAAAGGGAAACAGACGATTAAGCTCGGCAAATGTACTTAAACGGCTCATGATAAAGGCTCATTATCATTTATGAATACGCAAGAGTAAATAGAGTGTTGGGGAATGTGTTGAATATTCGTCAATGACAGCGTTGGCTCCAAAATTCCACTCAGATGATTAAACACTCAAAAATTACAAAGTAGTCAGGAATCATACTGCAAATGATCTTGATACTCTTGCGATCCTAGTGAGATATAATCTTCGACAGGACACTCACCAAATGGCAATCATTTTAAACGTCCGTCAGGAAAGAGAAGCAAGTCTCCCCAAAATGATGTTTCGTTGCCATTATTTGTTTGAATCTTTGCTTTTGTACCTTGTAGAGTGAAATATTTATTAGAAATAAGCACATTTTGGATATTTATCCATTGTCGGGCTAAAATCAAAAACACAGTTTAAAATTTTACAATTTTATTGAAACTTCCACAAGAAATATATTAAAACATTAAAAATAGTTACATGAACAGTTTTTCTCGATTTCAGTTTGTATTATAAATCACTTTCCCGCACAGCATATAAATGCTCTTTGATATCTATGTACAAAATTCAGTTTATCTTGATGGAAACGCTCTCCTAGCTCCTTTGATTTTACTCCCATATTCTCCTTGAAGGTGTCAAGATGGACATCAAGGAGATGCCCTTACAGAGAAATCCTGAAGCATATTTAGTCTTAGCTTTCACTAAGTTCTCAAACAGTTCAACATAAAGGTAAGCCTTCTGAAAAAAATCTCTTCCATTTTTCCCTTTCCTTTTTAATATGCTTTTCAGTGAATTCTGAACAATATGGTTGTTCTGATTTGTGGTCCAACAAAGAAACCAGCTTTCATCTTTGCCTGAAGAAGAGTTTAGGAATTAAATTTTGAAGATCGTTGAAGGCTGTAGACTTTGTTAAAAGGTCTAAAAAACTGATTAATGATACATAGTTTTAAATGTAATGGAACGAACAACACATTTTGAGGGTCTATAAATTGCCCATGCTTGAAATTATTTCCTCCAACAAAACACTAAGTTCTTTGTGACCAGGAATATTTGTGGTAATGGGCTGTAGTATTCGTGTTTTCCAAAAGACAGAGATGACATTGGAACTTGGTAAAACTCCCCTGGGTTCCCATAAAAAATCTAGTATTTTGAAGTCTCCGATCACTACCCAACCATACTCACTATAATTCAAAGCTCGTATCAGGAGCTTGACACGGCTGTAGAACTCTTTGAGATTTACTTCATGAGCCTAGGTAGGGGATGGATGCATATTTTAATTATGGTGAAAGACAGCTTTAATGCTTCTTGAGGAGCTGTCATTGAATAAGCAATTCCAATTGTTCGGAGCAATTCCAATTGTACCGAACAGACCAGGTAGATCATTTCAATATTACAGCCAAGCTTGATAAGTAAAGGATCTTGAGAAATGTTTATGTAGTTTCCTTTGCGTTGTCACTTACACATTTTCTTTTAGCAAATTCCTCTCTTTGAGCCTGTAAATCATAAGCTCAAAATTGAATTTAACTAACCAAGATCTCTGAAAAGGTCATTGAGGTCTCTTAGGTGTGGGTAATACGAATTCCTCTCAACAGCCATATCTCTGACTCTACAATCTACGAGTACATCTTCACTGATCATTTCATCTTCTGAATTGTTGCCGTGTTCTGAGGATGGAGTATTCTTTGCTGCAGGGCTAGATACAGAAAGCTCAACACTGTGCCTTACTGGAGCAATAGAGATTGGAAGATGGGGATAGGAAATATCAGGTACATAAAGTATTTGCCACTTCGACGTTTGGAAGGGCCCACTATGCAGAAGTAGCAGGTGCTTGATTGGTTATTGAGTTCCCGCCAATTCATGGGAATGGCAAACTTCATGGCTCTTTTTTCTCCTCTAGAAGGGCCTGTAAAAGTAAAAAATATATACTTTTTACTCTTTTTATTTACGAAGAAACCTAATTTTTACTCTTTACAATAAAATATTGTCTTATTTTCTAAAGCTTTATTGCAGTATTTACAAGAAAAATGAATTCAGTGCCGGGATTTGTCTTGGTCCTAAACTGGCTTGCCAAATTCTGCTTAGTAAGCTTCACACTTTTCGATGGATAGTCTCACACCAAACATTTTTGTTCTTGTTTGGATGAACTGTCCGCCGATAATAATAGAATGTATCTTGAGAATGCTTGCAACGTATTGATGCCTTTTCTTTTCTGATATGCTTACTATGGTATCTAGTCCTGAAATGAAATCAGATCTGTAAATTCCTGTGTAAATAATTCTGAAATAATATTCCTGAAGGTTCATATGTTTCCAGAGGTGTATGTTGGCAAGTTCTTAAACATTCTTGAAACTACATAAAATTCTACTAAATTCTAGAAATTTCTCATTAAATCCAGAATGTTTTGGAATGTTTCCTTAAATCACGTATTATTCTACAACAGTTCAATGTTTTTTTTGTAAATACGATTTACAATTAAAGCCTACGACATTTTATATATCACTGGTTCTCAACCTTTTGATAATCGCGGCACCCTTGCCAAGTTTTTTAGATTTCCCGGCACTCTTATTAAATAATCTCGTTTTCCTGTATTGTTTTCAACCCCATTGCCCATTAAAGTGCTCTTCCTCACATGGCAGTGGTTCTCAACCTTTTTCATATGGTGTTTCTTTCCGTTTATTAAAACAAAACAAAAATAATTATTAACTTGTTATGAACTCGTATAGAAACCAAGCCATAGTCCAGTTGTTGACAGTCAATGCGGCAGTCATAGTGCAAACATTGGCGCAGAAATATCAGTCCTCGAATAAGTTCCAGCCAGTTGCTGACTAGCCCAAGACAGTTATTCTTAGAATCACGTCTGTCTTCAGTGGGACGATGCGGTAACGGTTATACCCAACGCTCATATTGAAATAGCATTAATAGCATACAGATTTTTACACCTACCTCATAAGTCAATTTTGGTGACATCAGACGGAGGATGCCAAAAAACAACAACACGCTGCACAACATCAGGACCTAGATTTCCTTTGGATCTTTAATAACAGGTTTCTTGTTAGAGGTAATGTTGTCTTAATGTATATATAGTCACTTCTCAAACTGAAAAAGCATATATAAGCGGATTTAAAATACCTATATGCTTTACACTCACTCCTTAAATACAAAAGGAAAATAATCCACAATAAATACTTCAACCTCTTTAAATATCAGGTACTTGGGTAAAAGTGTTAACAATCAGTTAATGTGATTTGCAGTGCAGATTATTTCGTCGACTCAGTGCTTCGACGAAATATAGTTAGTTAAATTTGAAATTCGTGTTAGACAAATCCTAAGATATTATATTAGGCAGATATTCAAAGCAAATCATTTAAATTTGACGAAAGAATTTAAGTCGTTGATGTTTTAATATTTTCTTGTTTTTAAAGTAAATATTACAATTTTGTAATTTAAAGTATAATATTTAAATTACTACAACTCATCTGATATATATCTTAATAACATATCTAAATATGGAATAATTTTCTAGATTTCCGGATAAATCCGAATCCTTTCTATACCTATCCAAGATACGCCATTCATTGTTTGACAAATCAAACCGAAAAATTACTAATACAAATTACCAAAAAATTACGACAAAGACACTTTGGAATCTATGCAAGAAATTGTGATGAACTGTCGCTAGCCTAGTGGATACTGCGTTGGATTTATAACGCCAAGGCAGGATCAATTCCAGCGAACTCGGACACAAGAACTTTAGATTGTCATGAGCTAAACGCCATTGAGGAAATACGCTGATACTTCTCCCCCCGCAGAGTAAAAACAGCGTAACATGTATTATAATGCACTTGACCAATGACAACTCCAATACCATCTATATTCATACCTTTACAGCAAAACATACCCACTCTCTCCTCTCTTTATGATTCCTGCAGATCGATTCCTATTGCTTGTCTGGGGGCACTCTTATGCCTATAATCCTGACGCTAACGCTCTCCCCGGTAGTCAAAAATAATTCCATAATCGCTAATTTGCTGTATAAAAAACAAACAATAGGGCAAGACACCGTCCCCTTCTCCACATGAGAGAGGCATTCGGGTTCACAAGACTGTCATTATGATCTCTGTGGGAATTTCATTATCCGGTCTGGGGATCTCTTCCACGAAGCGAGGGATGAATGGCACCAAAGAGCACTAAATATTAAAATTGGTTCCAAATTCCAGCTTTTCCACGAATCGTCAACGATGGAATGGAGAATGCACTAACCTTTAACCATCGACCGACACCTAGTGGGTTTAGTTTACCTTAAACCTGATTTTTTCCTTGTTTTATGGCCTTTTAGCAGTTAAAACAAGTTTTAAGATTACCAGTGTTTCATTCCCATGTTATTTACCATAGTTGATGAGGCTCTAGTTTTACTAAACTTACCAATTTTCCCTTCGGCTTTCTCATTAAATCTCCTAATTTTCTGTTATAGACCTCAATCAGGGGGCACACTGTTGGCATGAGCAGTGTAATGAAGCAGTTCGTGCTAAGAAAAAAGTTAAACTGTCTAATACTAGCTGCAGGGAGATCGATACCCACCATAATAACAAATGCCTCGTTCGGGTACCACAACGTCCTGGCTCTAGGCAGTGTAACCCGATTAATTAACCTCACTTCTCTTCCCTCGATCCGCTGTCAGCCAGTACGAATCGACAGATTTCTGTGCCAGCGAGCATAATAATACGAAGGGGAGGAGACCAGGTGCAATAACAATGTTTAAACAAGCACTATTTCCCCTAAAATTTTGGATCGAGTTTCGTTTATTAGACGAAATTAGAGGAGCTGCGACCAAAAGCCAGAAGATGCCTTTTGGCCTAAGTGAAAGACGCTCAGAGAAGAGTCGTTAGAGGAGAGAAGTAATACATAAGCCCAATCTCCCCCTTTCCATAACCCCAGGAGGTCGGTGAAGTATATAGGCCGATAACTGGAGAATAAATAGAAAAGATCGAGTTAGAGATCGACACGACGAAGTCCAGCATCAGCACGGCACTTAAAGAACGGAACAGAGAAGAAGCTCATTCTGATCTAGTTCTTGGTGGTCACACCGAAAATTTGCCCCTTTTGTATTGAGGATCACTCTCATACATCTCTCATCAGAGAACTTCCCTATATCGGTTTGCAACATAAACCAGAGATAGTCCTCGTCATTGAGGAATACTCAAAGTGAACTTGCTCAACCCCTCGCCCAGTCGTCAAAGGCTTCATTAATTTGTTCATCGCTCGTCAGTGCGAACCATCTCAAGATTAACTCGAAGATTGGAAAAAGCATACCTCCACGGTCCCGTTGTCTAAATCACCTGACTAAGACAACGTGCTTAACGTCATCCGTCGCCCTCACAGAAATCACCGGTTGCTCCAAGTCTGTCTCCTCGTTAGAAAAAGGACTGGGCGTCTGAGAACACGCCCACGCGCCTAACCGCAAAACTATTTTTCTGTCTAAATAAGATCCAAGGCCAAGGTCATTTTTTCAGCTGGATTCACGGTGGGTTTTTTTAAAGATAAAGAAATTCAATTATTTTTGTGCGTCAATTAGCGTCCAATATTAAATTGAGCGTGAGGGGCAACCATTAATTCATATTCATTTGGTTTAAATTAGTAATTCTAAGATTTCACTTTTTTATGTTGTAATTAAAGATATATATTTTTTTAGAAGTACTTAATTCAATCCTCGAAACGCGGCACATGGCACTAAAAATCCTCAAAGATTAAATAACTTAAAATAATATAGCACTCTTAGAGAAAACGTAATAAAGGAGTTATTCAAGTACGTGGAGAAACCTACGTACCACCACTCGGCCCTTACAATACCACAACACTGGCATACCCATCCCTTTCAAACAAGACAGAAACCCTGGCAAGATTCGTACTACATAGTTATTGTAAAGAGGCTCACCGCTCCTCCTAGAATACCCATCTCTCCCTCTGAGAATTTCACGTTCTCTTCACCCAACGAAGTTTGGCGAAGTCTCGCACCCATCTGTCATTTGGTCACGTTGATTCTTTCGAAGCAGGAGTGTTGGCGAGAGGCTCTACTCTACTTCGCCACAGTTTCACGGTCCGCATCAGATATCCCACTTTTTCATATATTCCTCCCCTCTATTTCTTCTTCCCTACAGCATTCGATAACACCTACTCTTATTTATAGGCGTTTTACTTCTCCCTGGTAACTTATAAACGGAACTGACGAGAAAGGATCTTCGCCACGGCATAAATTAAGGCAGACGTAATGCCAGACTCCGCCACCTGTTGGTGACTACCAGGCTGGCATCCGCCTAATTCGCAGTGTCCTCTTTAGCATTCGCCAAAACGTGCATGAGGGATTATCGTACTGTATTGTAACTTTCGCTGCATTACATTTACTTAGAATGCTAAAACGAATTGAAACATTCCTGAAGAACAATGTACATCATTGTAAATATTGATACCACGCATCAATGGACTATATTTATTAATACAATGGGTTTGGTTTCTATTTTTTATATTTATCTTTTAAATTATGATACAAAATACTAAAACAAAATAAAAGGCTTGATTAGTTCTATTAATTTTCTTATATGAAAAAATAGAGATAGACTTATTTTTTGTTGTGAAAAGAGTTCTGAAACGGATATCTATTTTGATTAGGTAAACAATAAATTCCGTTAACTTTCGGTTCTCTTTTGTTGCTTTGAAAAAGGAAGAAAATTTTAGTTATCTGATATAATGCATGAAATATCAGCAGGAAAAAGAAATTCAGACTGCAAGCATTTTCCTATTTAAGGGAAAAGACCTGTTCATATTTTGTTACAATTTTTGTTTAATTTAGTAAAATATGTTTCTATTTTTAAAGATTGAATTGTGTCAATATTCTTGTCCTAAAATTGGAAAAGGGCAGCTACCTGTTCATTAAAGAAAGAGATCAATGGCTTTTGAGGCCTCTCCGAGAAATTTCTTCTCGAATCTAAAGTGAAGTACCAGCGAGGACACACCTATCCCAGATAAACATTTTAAAGAGATATCTGTATAAAAGTGGTGAACTATAAATAGTGAAATATTATAGGAAAAGGTAGACGCAGTTCATCCTACAGGCATTGGTGCCTTAACTGCGGGTATTGTAGGCGGAAGGGCATAACATTGCTCCAGATGTCAGCCGTAGAAGGATAAAATAAATTAGCTAAAAGTCTTCCAAATTAATTACATCGGGTGATAGATGAATCACCTTCGCCAAACATGATTTAAATATGACCTAAACTCGTTCAAACTTAATTCATTAACTTAGGAAAAGTATATTCAGGAAACTTTCAGCTTTACAGCAACTAAGGAATTATTAATAGTATAAATAAGTAAGCTGTCTAAATGTTTATTGTGTACTCTCAAATTATAATATCAATTTAAATTTTAAATATCACTCTAAATCGTTCTTTCTTTGCATTATGACTTGTGTTGGCTTAAAGTTTCTTACGAGATTAAATATCGTCTCTGATGTGAATTTCCTTCATAAATTGACTGAATGTATAAGTCGTCGATAAAATTTTTAAGACTAATATATTTTTTCTTATAAGAAAATTAATAGAAATAATCAAATTTTGCAATTTTTTTATTGTGTTCGTATCATAAGTTGTAGGTGAAATATATAAAAATTCATGAACGCAGTCAATATTTACAATGATGTCCCTAGTTCTTCAGGACTGCCTTAATTCGATTAAGCATGCTGAAGACCAAACATGGGATGACATCTTGACTGATGTGGATCCAGTTTTGTTCAGTAAAGACCGGCAACTGCTCACAATTGGATGGCTTCTGTTTATCACTGCCAGTTTGATTATCGCTGACAAATCTTCTATTGGCTTCAAATCAGGCGAATTTTTTGGTCAAAGTCCCAAATGTTTGATTTTATTTTGAGCCGAGAACTTTGTTATTGCTTTAAATTTGTGACAAGGTACGTCATCATGCTGAAAATACAGTTATCTTCCAAAAATGGTCCTGAAATTGGGGGAAAAGTTCTAATGAAGCTCATTTTGTCACCATTATGTGTTCTTTGGAAAATTGTTAGTGCTCCAGTTCTTATAGATGAGAAGCAGCCACAGACGTAGAGAGTGTCCATATGTTTCAAACGTGAGACCGATACAAGACTCGTGAAAGCGCTCCCTTTTATCCTTCAAAAGAGGGATCATCCAGAATTTCTAAATAAGCGCAAAGGAGCTTCATTTACAAAGATCACTTTGCCTTGTTCTTCAACAGTCCATTCTTTATATTTGCTATAAAATTAGAAACTGTGCCTAAGATTCTTCTTCGTGAGATGAGGATTGCTCCCAGCCCTTCTCGACTTGAGACCTTTATTTAAAAGTCTCTCCTTGTCTGTGAGCCCTGAAGTGTTCAGACCTGCCTTTTTCCAATCGTGAACAAGCTTAGCTCTGGAGGCAGACCGATCGTTGAGCAGGGCTCTTTCCGGCAGATGATCTTTCCGGTCATTAGTAGTTCTTGGGCGTTTAGAAAACCTTTTCACACAAATATAATAGGTCTTTTAGTCTTAGTCTATGAGTTACTATCTCGCTCCTAGGTCAGTCGGTAGGATGGTAACTCTTTTACTTTTCAATGAGTCTTTTTACAATAACATCGTAATTATTCTGCCTATTTTAAAGAAATTTAAAACCCCTAATGTTGTTTTTACATCCACTTTCGAATGAGATCATTTTTGAAGTCCTCCCAAGATTATTGGGTGACTTATTAAAAGAAAACAAACTATGGGTCAGATTGCCTCACTTTTAAATGTTTTGTAGGTCGTGAGGTCATGAATCAGAATAATTGAAAGCACATGACCTAGGTCTTTTGACCTTGTTATAGCCATAAATATTCCTAAAGATGGTTCACCCTGATGCATTACCCTTAGTAAATATCTCCCTTCATTTCAAGCCACTTTGTTGTAGAGAAACGATGGTTTCACGCTTTTCTTTGGAAATAATCATTTCTGCTATTGAAAAAAATTCAAACATTTATTTTCACAAAAATATTATGAAATAGATTATACATAATTATACATCATTCATTTTACCCTTTTGATCGAATAGCAAAGTTCCAGGGATTGAATCTCACCTTTTACAGGAAAAGGACCAGAGCGACCTGGGATTAAATTAAGAAATGCATTGTTTTTTTCATATTTTGGGGGAAATGATCAATTTTTAATATACCTGCAATAATTAAATATTATATTAATTATTCCTGCCACGTAAATTTGAAAAACAACTGAAAAATAAAAAAAATATATTTGTCTTACGTCTTTTGACTGCATATTTGTTTCTTTTCTCGGGATTGGTTTCTCTTCACGTTCGATAAGTAATCTCATTTAATGTTTATTTTATATCTTTTATATTGCGGTTGATCAAATTCGTGACCTTATTCCTAAATTGCGGCAGGTGGCAGGCGGCCGAGTTTCAAACCCTCGCTTTGAGTAATGGACTAATGGGTTCGAATGTGGCACCTTTCTGCATTTTTAGCCGGTATTAACGAGCGGTCTCTACACGGGGTGACCCTTCGTAGACCGCTACACCTGGTACCTGGGGGAGGGACATGTCTTTCCAGCTCGCGAGTGCATAGGTAAAGCCTAGCTCACTAAGTTGACTTAAACCCATTAAAAGGGCCTGGGGAAACTGGTGCGTTCTATTGCTCTAATATGCACCGTTATTTCTTCTGTCTATGCTTAAGGACTTTGCCAGCTATCTCTTACCGAGTCATAGGAGTTACAGTTACATAGATACACAGATCACACGGGCCTTACGGCCCAGACTAAGGTGATCTGGCCTTAAATCTACTGCCACTTACACATAGAATAGTAGAAGTAAAGGATACAAAAGTTTTAGGCTCTCCCCACCCTCCACTCCCTCCGGCAAAAGCCGTACATGAAATACTTTGGCCAAAGTACCTTGCAGGTGTAAGAAGACAGTACCTGAGAGGCTTTAAAACCTCGTAATAAGGAGGCCATATAACGCCGGCATAGTATACCCTAGTGAAGGCTAGTATACCCAAGCCTAGCCTAGTATAGACTTGCATATATAGCCTAGCATAGTATATATTAGAATAAACTAGCCTATTATAGTATAACTGAGCCTATCACAGTGTATCCTAACCTAGGCTTAGCTTATCAAAGTATAGCCTAGCCTTCCTAGCAGAGTATAACCTAGCCTGCCTAGCAGAGTATAACCTAGCTTAGCTTAGCGTAGCCTACAATTGTATATTAAATCTTAGTCTAGTCTAGCTTAGCTTACCCTAGTCTAATATAGCCTTTCTTAGTATAAACTAGCTTAGCCTAGTTCACTGGAGCCTGGCCTAGTATATTCTATCCTGTCCTAGCCTAATTAGCATATTCTTGCCTAGACTAGCATAGCCTAGTATAGTATATCATAGACTACCTTACTCTACCCTACATTAGCCTAGTTAGTATTGTATAATATATCATAGTATTGCCTACCCTAGACCAGACCTTTAGATCTTAGCCTAAGCTTGCATAGCATGTATAACATAGCCTAGCCTACCCTAGCAAAGCCTCGCTTGTCCTAGCCGGTATAGCGAAGACTATCCTAGTGTAGCATAGCTTAGCATATCATAGCCTAACCTAGCATACCATAGCGTAGCCTAGCCTAGCCTAGCATAGCATAACCTAGCCTAGCATTAACTATCCTACACATGTATAGCCTATACTATACTATTATACCCTAGTCAAGCATAGTTTATTTTTGTCCTGCCTACTATGCCATATACTATCCTAACATATAATATTATAGCCTAAATTAGCATAGTATATCTTATCCCTGTACATTATACCTTAGCATAGTTTAGCATAGTATAGCCCAGCCAATAATACCCTAGCATAACATTGACTATTCTAAGCTTGCCCAGCAGAGTATAGCATATTATAGCAGAGTATATAGCCTATAGCATATAGTCTAGCAGAGTATCGACCGAAAAGTTATGATGTTATTGAAAAAACAAAATTATCCAGAGCTAACCTTGGGAGGACTTTGCCATTTGAAAGGGAATGTAAAACAACATATTGGTCTTTAAATTTCGTTAGAATCAGCTGAATAGTTATGAGGTTATAGCCAAAACAAAATAATTCCAGGGCTAGCCCAAACTACATAAGTGTGTCAAATTTCGTTAAAATCGGACGAATAGTTACATGTTATTACGAAAACGGCAAAAAAGCAATACGGGAACCGACCGACCGACATAGTGAGATGTAGAGTCGCTCGCAACCTGACTCGCACGCGACTAAAAATAAGGTGGACAATAAAAAAAAAATTAGGGGTAGATGAATCTACTGAAAACAAAGAAGGGTGTTCATCTACCATTATCCAACCTATACAAAAATACATGAGGTAGAGCAAAGTGGTAGGAGAGTATGCTCGAGTGCACCCCCAAGCAAGATAACTCAATCCAGACTCTGGAATAGCCTGGTACAAGGTTGTGGCATCGTCTTAAATGGAATGAGAACATTAGTTATTTATTCGGAGAACCATCTCCTAGACGACCTGTTAACCAAGGCTAAGAGCGTCTTCTACTCAAGTGGTTTGATTTTGGAGTACCTTCCCCAGAAGAATTGGCAAAGATGGCTATTGGGTCTCCACAACCCAGATGGTTTGATTTTGGAATGTTCATCTTCTAGAAGAGCTGCCAACCAAGGCTAAGAGTCTTTTCTACCCAAGGCAATTTCATTTCAAGCCCAGGAAAAATATGGATGCAATTGTGATTACATCAAGGAGAAATACTCCGGGCCTCACATCAATACTAAATACATAGGGCTCACAACAATACAAAAATGAATGAGACAATATAACGCTATATAGATGCAGTATAATTGCCAAGGGTAAATGATCACGGCCTCACAATAGTACTTAATACATAAGGCATATATCATCACTAAAATGATTAAGGGGGCAAACCTAAACACTATATAAATGCATTATGATTACAATACTATATACAAAGGGCCTCACAACAAACTAAATACATAGGGGCCTACATAAACACAAATGATTGGGAGCCAAAAATAAACATTTAAAAATGCATTGAGGTTATTACAAGGATAAATGATCAGGGCCTCAGATCAATATTAAATACGTAGGGGCCCACAGCAACATAAAAAAGATTGGTAACCCATAAACACTATACATATAAATGCATTGTTAACCTAAAAAAAAATGATCAGTGCCCCACATCAACACAAATGATTTGGGCATAACATAAGCACTTATAATGCATTGTGATTACCTCAAGGATAAATGATCATAGTATCATTTCAATATTAAATTACAAAAGTAAATAAACAAATGATTAGGGGCGAAACATAAACAATTATATGCATTGTGATTCTTGCACTTCTGCCCCTATCCTTAGTTTCATCCCGACCCAGCCTTCTTCATAAATGGAGTTTGCCTGGTAGTAGTGGAGTTGCACACCTATTTAGTCTCGTTTTGAAGTAACGTCTAACCTTAGAGGGAGATATTCGCAGACTTAGAGATTGTTCTACCCGCGCTATGGACATTCTTAGTTCCGTTTTGTTTAAGAATTAGGGTAATGACTAGGCGACTGCTTTACTTTTATGTCGCTACAATGTTGATTCCAAGCGATCCTATGAGACGTGTTCTACGCACTCGATCCACCAGACTGGCTTCCGTTTATCGTCAGATGGCTTGCGCACATTTCTACAGAGACTCCTTGTTGATGCTTGGTAGATCTTGTACGTTTTACGGAGTACGAAGGGCATACTGGGTAGGGGTGGATCAAATACAATTTTCATGTATTTATATTTGTATTTTGGAATCCAGAGAAAAAAGTATTTTTTTTATTTGTATTATGTCACCCAGAAGAAAAAGTATTTTGAATTTGTATTTTTATTTCGAGTCTAAGCCATTTGAGTTGAATGTGCAAACTCAGAGAGAGAGAAAGAGAGAGAGAGAGAGAGAGAAAATCTAAGAGTCAGAGAGAACCATGATTTACCAGATATTAAAAAAAACGATTATATCTGGTACGCGTGAGAGTTTTCCTGAACATTCTCGAACGTTCAGAAATATTGGCGCAAAAACTCTAGAGTTTTTAAGGCGCGTAAACGGCGTACTTTTATTCAATCTTTATTTGAATAGTGCTGTGTAAAGGATACTCTCTCTCTCTTGTTCGGTGGGTTTCCTATTATAATAATAACACAACTAATAATATTATGTGTGTTAATTGAATGTTTAATTATTTAAAGAGATATTCTCTTGGGTTAATTCATTGATTTATCTTTCTGTTTCGCTTTTATTAAGTTTAATTTTAAGAGTAATGACTTAAAGTACAAGTTAAATTTTACACTTTTTACACATATTTGTATATATTTTTATGTTACTTTTAATTTATTAAGGTTGTGTGTTTTAACTACTTTATTATCATTATTTTATTTGGTTGATTTTATTTTAGTTATTTTTGTTTTTTTTACTTAATGTTTCATGTTTTTTTGTTTTAAATTGTTCTTACATTTTTTAGATTGGTTATTAACCACTTTATACTTTTGTTTCTTTACTGTGATGTTTCAATTTTATTTTTAGTTTTTTGCCTTTCTTAACATTCTGTTTTAGTACTCAGATATATGATTGATGATAAGGTAAATTTAAAAGAAAAGAAGTATATATGTTTATTTATAATAATATAGGAATTAAAATATAACCCAAATTTAAATTTAACTTAAATATAGCTTATAATTATTATATAACCTTCTATTGAATTGGTACATGAAAAAAACCCAGTAAATATATAAAATCTGAATCTACTAAATAATAATTACGTGAACTTTAATTGCTTCTCATTTCTCAATTTTCACTTTGCAGGTGGATAACGAAGACGTTGTTCCCCCAGATAACCCTTCACTCGGGGATGAGGAGGTCCGGGAGGATGTACAAATACCTGAACTATTAGCTGCACTGGCAACGTTTTATTCTGTCGATGTCAAGTCCACTTACAAGAATCTCATAGCCGACTAGTTGCAGTGCAAAAACCCGTATTTGGCAGCGACGTACGCAACATCTACCCAAGTTGTCCACCTCAGAAGTGTTCAGAGTGTTTAGTTTGATGAATATGAGACCTTGAAAGCGGCAGAGGGAAAGATGAAACGTGAGAGTTCTGAGTCACAGACCAAAATGACCTCGCTTTTCAAAGTCAAACCTACACAAGAGAAAAAACTTTTCGCCAATCACATCAAACAACGGTCTATAGTAAAGAAACACTTAGACTCCATCGCATGTGACCAACTGCCTTTGAGTATTGTAGAAAGTAAGACTGTTAGAGCTCTTCTGCATGCAACTTTGTGTTTACATGCAAAACCACACTTAGAAACAGTTTACATCTACAAAGAGCGAAAGACATCGAGTGGCAATTGATGACAGAATTCGAACATCTCAATCGTATGTACCTGACATTGGACTGTGGACGAATCTGAAAATGATATCGTTTCTTGAGGTCACTGTACACTTTATCAACTCATCATGGGAGTTGATGCTACTATAATTTTTTGCATCTACCTCATTAATATATATATAAATATATATATAAACAACAATGGACCCATTGATCCATTTAAAACTACTCTTTATTTTTGGTTTTCCAGCCAATCTTTTATCCATTCAACTACTTTTCCTGAAATTCCGAGTTTTTTTAATTTTTACATCAATCTTTTGTGGGGAACCTGGTCGAATGCCCTTCCAAATTAAAAGGACACAATGACCACCGCATTGTGTTAATCATAGAAAGTAAAGAAATTATGATAAAACTCTAAGAGGTTCTTTAAACACGACCTGTATTTCCTAAAACCGTGCTGTGATTCAATTACCAATATTTGTTCATCAAGGTTTGGGTCTATTTTTTAATCAATTATTGATTAAAAGCTTCACAACAACAGGAGTTAAGCTAATAAGCTTATGATTATTTAAATTTTCCTTCTGGCCTTTTGAAAAATATTGTTATTACGTTTGACACTTCCCATTCATTAAGCACATGAACTTTTGCAACAGATTGATTAAATATAGTTTTTAACCATGGAGCTAAGAGTGGTGGTCAATAAGTTTTGCAATTCGGATATGAGAAAACGAGATATGAAAAAAAGTGTTCTATTATTTTTTAAAATAACTACCCTCGACTTGAATGCACTTGCGCCACTTGTCCCTGAGGCTTCGAATTCCCGACAACCAGAAATCTCCCGACTGCTGTTCAATCCACTCCTGGACGGCGAGCTGGACATCTTCATCGTCCCCAAACCGGCGTCCACACAGTCCAGCCTTGAGCTGGTGGAGTAAAAAGTAGCCGCTAGGTGCCAGATCTGGACTGTAGGGAGGAGGGTTGAGCTCCTCGAATTCGCACTCGCGCAGGGCAGCTTGTGCAACTCTGGCCTTGTGGACCTTGACGACGTTGAAGTAAATCATGGGACGTGAGGTTTCTAGGGACCCAACGAACAGAGAGCTTGGTCATGTCCCAATTGTCGTGGATGATGTTCATAACACTTCCATGTGATATTCCAAGTTCTCGCTCGATTTCTTAGAATTTCACCCGTCGATTTTCGAGGATCCTCCTCTCCAGACGGGCCACATTGTCCTCGTTGGTCACGTCTGACGGGCGTCCTGGACCGAGGTCATCTTTAAGTCACTCACGACCATGGCGGAACTTCCTATTCCAGCGAGCAATGGTTGCCTAGGAAGAGGCGGTGTCGGTGTCGTTGTGCACTGCAACCATGCGTTCATTGATTTTTTTTACATTCTTGCCTTCTCTGGTAAAATATTTGATCACTGCGCGGTGCTCAACCTTCTCCATTGTTGAAAAATTTGTGACTGACGATCGGCGATTGACTACTGCTTCCTAAATAGACGAGGCAGGAGCATGCGGCTGCAGATCCTGATTTGTCCTAACTTGTCCTAACACCCCCACAAACAGCCATTCTCCTTCCTCTGTTTTGCCCTACGGATTCGCGAAACTTATTGATTGCCCCTCGTACCTCTTGCTTAATTTCTTTTAAAACATTGTGCACGTTTTTTCAACACCCGATAAGTTAAAACTGTTCATTTTTCTATTATTTTTAATATTTCCTGCGAAGTACATGGTATAAAGTCTAACGTCCTTTTTACTTCTTGCTTGACCACCGCTTTTGGGATTATTTTACTCAAGGTTTTCGGTAGTGAATACAGCTACATTTTTTTATTTAATACAGTTACTATATATCGATCTTTGAATATTAGACAACATTTATTTCTCTGATCAAACCGAAGTTGTTTTAATCTGTTTTCTACTGGTGAAGTGCCCAAAGAACTTTGGATTTCCCTTGCAAAGCTATAAAGAGTCTGATTTCACCATTGCGCTTTACTTCTCTAATAACTGAATTTACTCCTCTATGTTGGGCTATAAAATGTAAGCCTACCTCTGCGGCGTTGTTTTTGTAATTAAGTTGAATGAAATATGTCTCATTCTAATGGCATTTTAATATTGTTTGACAAGCTATGTCGCAAAATCTTTGAATAATCTTTGAATGTTCTATATGTTAAAGATTTGCTTTGCTCATATATCATATGTGTTTTGAAGCCTTCGATATTGGCCATTATGTGGTCTAATTTTCTTTAAATTATTTTCATTGTTCCCAGAAATTTAAAATCAAATCTAATCAGTTACTGGTCAATCTAACTAACTGTGACACCAATTCTAAATTTACAAGATAATTTTCATGTGCAAATACTATGGCTAGTGTATTGCAATGCCTGGTATGGCCTTCTAACTACTAGGCTAGTACGATATCTTTCATAAAATCATTAATCCTTGGGCCCTCTGCATTGGACAGGTGTTTATTTGCCAATCAATATGAGGGTAGTGGAAATTCAAATATTAAAGCAATGTTACTCTTTAGGGCTACAATTTTCAATTTATTTGTAAAGGACGCATCGGTGGGCTGCCATAGCCTCAATTTTAAATTAAATCTAATAATAGAAAACCGACGAACACGTCTCAGCCCCAAAGTGTCTAGAGCAAGTGGTCAAAAGGAAGGTAAAAATCTGTGGAAGATATTTTACCTCAAGTCGCGTAGATATGAGATTATTTAAGGTTCACATGAGAGGGAAGCCACCAATTCACCAAGACCTCCCCAACTTCGTTAAAGACGGGGATCTACCTTGTCAAAGTAGGGGGCGTGGGAAAGGCAACACAATGCGTTATGTGCCAGCCTGCAACATAGTTCTGAAGTAGCACCCAACCACCTTTAGAAATCTATTCAATGTTTTACGAGGGTTGAATACATTGTACAAGGAAGATGAAGAACAACTGAAACTGAATATTTCAACATTTAGTTCATTTCTCTAGCCAACGTTAAGGCATATCATATTTTATACCTCATATGCAAAAAGAATCCATATTAAGTATGGTTATACTCTGGATGGCATTTCAGTAGAAGGCATATGCTGCATCGACTCCGGATTCGAATCTGACCCCAAGCTATCAAACCGCCTCTCAATTGAAATCGCTATTAAAAACCGTCCAAAACCTTCCCCAAAGCATTTGTTTTTATGGCCAAAACCTGATGCATGGCGTTACAGCATAAATTATTAAAAGGATTTCTTCTTTAATTTAGATAAAAAATACTTTTTAAGCCAAAAAATGCCCTATATTAAAGAAAACATTTTAGTTTCTCGCCGACATTTGAACAGCGAAAAGATAATCCCATATCCCGAACGTGACTTAAGTAATAAAGGACCCCACTAGGATTCGCTAGCCATTTCTTCCTAGCTTTTCAAAAAACTGACGGCAAGAAATTAAAATTATATAAATAAGCTTTTTCCGAAATGTCAGCCTTGAATGGTAATTCTGAAAGAGATTAATGCGAAATGCCTAATATTCTACCATTTGTATTCTAAAGTTATGCTATTTATTCTGAATGGTAATTCTTCTGCTTCGTGTTAACTTCCGATGGAAGATCCGGTGTGAATACTTTAACACTCGGTTTGCTAAAAAAATGGCTTTCTCACGTCCTAATGCCGCTTGCCTTTCTCTCAGCATGCAATTTAGCTTGTTAGTGTGTACTTAAGGGTGAGCAAATATATATGTGTATGAATCGTCTTTCTTTCTCATGGGAAATTTCAAAATTCAAATGAAACTTACATGGATTTAAGGATTGATTAGACTATAGTAATGGAAAAATGTATTTCCTGATGCTCAGAACACGCCTTCCCACTTCCTTTATTTTTAACATCTTGTTCAAGGGTTGTATTTAGTAAATATCATTCACGGTTAGTTCCTGAATATCCATTAATAAATACTTTGCAATACACTTCATTCCACTCTGCATTATAAATTCTTTGATTCATCGATCCATTTATGCTCTATTTATTATAATTTATCTAACATCGTTTTTTCTCTGCATTAGCCCTTAGCACGAAGAATCTTATCCGAAATGTCTTTGGGTTTATATGACTTCATTGGATCAAAAGATTAGAAATTATTTGTCTCTACCATTACACGGTGCTTCCACTTTCCAATTAGAATTGTGCCCTCGGAGGCTCATAACACTATAGGGGCTTTGTAAAGCTACAATTACGTAAATAAATCTCGTTAGCTTTACAATATACCTTCCTCCTAGGAGATCACCACAATATTCTATTACATTTTAATGAGAATTAGAATCTCTTTACTTTATAGTGGACGGGATTGAGTGGAAGAAGATTGGGATTTATATACCTCCAGGTCAATTAACGAACTCGTAATGTCTTGTATTATTTTGTAATCTTATAACATAGAGTTCTATTCGTTGAAAGTGTAAGGGGATTAGAACCATTGCTGTTAAGCTCTCATCGCGTTTTAGGCAAATACTTAACCCGCACTGCTGCCCCCTCTTACCTTCAATAATGTTTCAATAGGTCAAACATTGGAGGAAGGCGGAATTATCGAAAGAGATTATAATCCTTATTTTATCTTCCATTCCTTAAGGTTACCATAAAATGGTAGACTTATAAAATTTTCAGGTTTTTCGGCTTTAAACCTCTAAATTGGTGTTTATAGACGGAGTCATACGCAGTCACTAATCCTGCCCTTTATATTTCTCGGTACTTGCCAACAATAGGTAACTTATGATGTCTCCTAACAAAAGGCAATCTAGTCCTATTCAGTATATTCAGGTGTAGTCCTGGGTCAATTCATTAGAATGAATTGGTTTTTAGATATTAGCAAAGAGTAAGTGCTAGAAAATCTTTTAAATATCCTAGATTCTAGTTATGAAGGTTAAATTATGTTAGAATCTCATCGAAAAAGGAATTTGAAATGAAAAATTTTCATTTTCGAGATAGAAATCTAAAAAAACTTTAGAAAAAAGATACAAACCTAACTTACTACATATAACAAAATTCATAAAAGCTAAAAGAGTGGTTTCTACCAATTTGGGGATAATAAAATGATTTTTAGACAGAACTTGAAAACATGCTCGCTAAAGATCAAGTTTAGTTAAGAACATTTGACCAGCGAAGATAGCAGTGATGTCTTGTATGATATAAATAAGATAATAATCGGCCATGGTGACTTATTGGATGACCAGATCTGTGTACGGAGGTCTGCAAATATCAAAAATATTCAATAACAAAATCTTTAAAAGAAAATAACCAGGAGGAAATTGATGGCACTCTTCTTGATTTTTGAAATAGTATTTTGAGAGCCTATAGCTTGAATGTCAACCATTCATTTGAAGATAATGAGAAGAATTGTGCTTGAATAGTTTGTATTCGCAATATTGTTAATTAGGGAAATGAAACTAGTAAAGAGCATAACAAAGGTGTGTGGTACGGTTTGACGATGAACAGCAGAGGATACATTGTCGCCGAGTGTGAAATCATGGCGCGCCAAGTAAAAGCAAGGAGGGGATAGCGAAGAGAAAGCGAGATGAATAGTTATGTTTTTTGAAGTACGAATCAAATTGATAATATCAGTTTCTAGGAAAGAGAAAGTTTCATGATTCCTGTACTCCAAAGACGTTGTGATAATAGAAAAAGTAAAGGCACTGTCAACCATGATTTGAGGACCAGTTTCTGAGTCACGAACGAACATATGAATATTTGAACCCTGCACTAGCATCCCGGATAGAGCAGAGCCTGGCAGTCAGCATCTCTTCTTGGAGCGAAAATCGTGGGGTGTGAAGGAGAAATTGAGATTCTTCTGTAAAACACACCTGCTAGTTGCGCTATTTGGGTGTACAAGATTCATACAAGTTGGTGTTGTAGGCGGGAGTAAAGTTCTTTGATGACTAGAATCGAGGTCTAGAGAGAGTTGTAGCGTTCGTGCATCAATTTGGCTTTCTAATTACCAAGCAAGAGCCTAAAGACTCATGATGAGGATATTCATCTTGTTCCACAAGGTTTACTGGCATTAATCATTAGAAGAGTGGCATAAACCTTGTCAAGGGTGAAACCTGCATAAACAGTGACTATGTTATTAACGCTAAGCTAGTCACTAGACATGATTTTCTCCATCCTCACCAATAATAGTATGTGTTGCAGCTGGGATTGTTTTTTTGCATCTGGCTAGCCATAAAACAAGGCCCTGTTCTACAATTTGTTGCCAAATCTTGAATTTGCCATTCATCTGTTTCCACTTTTGACTTGCCTTTTCGATATAGACCAAAAGTGATCAAAAACAGTCACAAAATTATACGATTAATGAAATCGACGAAGGATGGTAAATTAGGCTACTATATTATACAGGTAATGATGTGACTAATTGGCATGTAATCGTGAATGAGAAAACAAAAGAAAAATAGTGAGTTAAAATGTGCAACTAGATATAAGTTGAGGAAAGGGTGTGTAACTTTTATATCAAGGGGGCTAAGGACTGGCGAATTAATGAGTATTTTTCTCGGCATACAAAGTTTTGCCAAATCCGAGACTTGCGCGGTTTCATCCAGTAAGTAGCGTATGCCTGGTTTCTGTTGTGTTCCGTAGCGTGAAAAAACAGTGATAATCTTGATTACCTCAAATACAATGCAGCGACTAACTTATAGTTGCTTTCTATGGCTTAGTTTTCATAGCTAAATTAAAAAAATAAATTGGCTAGTCTTTATGGAAGCTGCAAAATAGTTGGTCCTGGAAATTATCTTCATAATTTTAAAAACACTTATTATAGAGCATAGGGTTTGATTTCATTTTATTTGAATTACTAGTTATAAGTGAATCCTAGAGTCACCCTAATACATTGAATGTTCGAGATATCTGCCACATCATTCGAATTCGTTTTTTAAAATAATTAGGTTTAACAGAATTGAGAAGGGATGTTGTTGGTCAGTAACCTATGAGTAATCTTGTTCCATCCTACCTTTATATTTAGTGTTAAAACCATTGATACAACACTTCCAATTATTCAGTTATGCCTACTTCTCTTGAAAAATTTATGTTATCATCTTTATTCCTTCAATGTCCTTTTTAATTGTTGTTTTTTGTTGTCAAAAATGGGGAAGATATACATTTCCTACTTGGTAATAAACAAACGCTGTCAAATCTTCTGAAGGCTATATTTTTCATTGCATTTTCTTCCTTAAACTTTCTATTCTCAGATTGAAATTTAACCCTTATTGATAAACTGTAATATTTTGTTTTTTCTTAACAGAACAATTCTTTTTCTCTGCCGTCAAATCTTTGAATATAGCTCCTGTTCGCTTTCCTCCCTCTCCTTCTAGATATAAAATTCGAAGACTCTTAAGGACGAAATTGGCATTCCAGGCTGATTTTAGGGGACCTATATACCGCATTTAGATAATAACTAATGTCTATATTGTCTCAAAAGGTCTTCTCTCAATGCCATTTGCATTCAATAAAACAGATAATTTACTAAAGTGAATTACACGTTTCTTTAGATTGAGGGCCTCGAAAATCTTAGTAGTTCTAAATGTAACTTTATGACGCCTGTATCTTTTGAGAACTCTCGAAAAAAATAATTTAAATTTGAAATAAAATTTAGATCGCGAAATAGAAGTTCCATCTATTGAAAAACGTGGGAGAAAATAAAAGATCTTTTCAAATGAAAGGAAATAAATCAAAAATATAAAAAAGGTCAGGACTGAAAGATTTCGGCCTTATTCGAACCTCCAAGGTGGCTACTGAAGATAACTGATTAGGAGTTGTTTCAAGCTAAGAGGTTAAGCAGATCTGAATTACTGCTTCAGTTTGGGATTCCAAAAGTAAGAAAGATGAGGGGAAGAGAGAGAAGAAAGCAGGAATATTTAAAACCTGACGATTCATTTCACATCAAATCAGAAAGGCACAGTGTGATCTAAGGCGAAGAGGAGGAAAGTCGAAAAAAAGAGGAAGAATCAGCGATTGATGTCGGATTAAAGGTATATTATTAAATCATTCCTTGACTTTATTAAAAAGTAGAAACAAATGGAGTTGTAAAATAAACGAAGAAAAAGAGAGAGAGAAAATAAAATTCTTTGTAAGGATATCTTTGATTAGGCTCGATCTGATAGGTTAACATAGGTTTCCTATTTGATAAATCAATAAGTTTATAAGACCAAAATTTAACCAAACAACGATAGTTGTTGACTTTTTTTTAATTATTCTGAAACGTATATTTATAAAGTGAGGTTAACCATCACAAGGTTAATTTGAAGTTTCCGAGGGAATTACTAGCAGTGGACAGGGTAAAAGTGAGAATGAGAAGATTTACTGTACGTCTAAGTTCAAATGAGCTTAAACTAGTCAATTCGTTATGTACAGCCTTACTAATAATTGGTCTATTTGGATATTCCATTACCTTATGATATAAAATTGTTTAACTTGCATTTGCTTCTAAAGTTTCATTGTGGTTTTCCGTTTATTTACAAAGCCCATTTGTCTCTTTAACTAACCTTTTCGTGTTAAACTTATAGGGCCTCAACTACACTGCTCTGCTTATAAGCCAAGTTGAAGCATCCTGCTTGTGGGATGTGAATGTAGCCTAGCGGCTAGTGTAGTGCTTTGGAAGGTGAAGATTGCTCGATGGCATAGGTTTATTTACAAAAGGTTTCAGAACTCGAACCATCTCGAATCGCTTAAATTTCGAAATGAAATAAAAAATATAGTTAGCATAAATTGAAAAAAAACACTAGAAGTGGAACATGAAGACTCTTTGTTACGAGTATTTCCTATTAAATTCCAAAATTTAAGCCAATTTGATGCAAAAGCCTCTACAACTAAAGCCTCCGCCCACATAAGGACCAATTTGATACAATCCTCTCTAAAAAAGACAGCTTGCATCTTATATTTTAGCTTTGTTTTTCTCTGCGACTTTCCCGCCCCTTGTATCTCCCACTTTGAAAGGCTTGAAACAGGCAACGCTTCCGGAAAATTTCCCGAAACTCAAACTTGGAGATAAAATGTACTTCTAAATTCTATAATCAAGATGAAGGGTCTCCTAAGTAATTATAACTTTTGGGGGCTAACTAGTTAGGTATGTTTTTGCGTGCCCACTTCATTTATATAAGCTTGTTCCTAGATAAAAGCCGTATGCCCTCGCTTGTTGCTGGCATAACGTCAAATAGGCTTGAATAATTTTGAATGAGAGAAAAACTCTCGCTAATGTCCTTGTTAATTTCTTATTCCAATACTAAATTTCGAAGCAAAGCTGAGATCTAGGATTAGGTCTGTTTGCAACGAGCTCCAAAGTTAAATCGTACCAGGATTTACTCTTTTGTCTACCAGTATTTTGGTTTAGGCAATAATTGTTTAGCGTTGTAAACGGCCTATTTCCATACCTGTTGTTTACTTGACAAATTGCTTTATCGTATCTTTGTTGTTTAAGCCTTTTTAGTTGAATGCGACTCTATATTTAACTATGTCGGTCGTTCGATCGATCGGTCTGTCGGTCCCTATCTGTTTTTTTTATTGCTTTGGTAATAACATTATAACTATTAGGCCGATTCTAACAAACTTGGTACCTTTATGTTGTTTTAAATTCTCTTTCGAATGCTATAATTGCCAAGGTCCTCCCAAGGTTAGCCCTGGAATAATCTTGTTTTGGTAATAACATCCGTACTAGGAAGGAGAGGGTTTCTCTGCGCTATTTCGGCACTTGGTCTGTTTGTTTGTTATCAATTGTTTGGCTTTTTTGTTATTTGATCTAAGAAGGAAAACTAAATTTTGCATAGATCATTACGAAGTTGTTGCATGTTTGTTATTTACTTGTTTGACCGTACAAATATTATACAGAATAAACATCTCGGATCTCTACTTAATTTTTAATGAAGTTGAGCCTACGTCAAAGAACAAGATGAGATTTGATAAAGATCTACAAGCCTCTTCTTATAAACTGGTAACTATTCTTCATCACTGCTAACGGTATCCTTCAGCGTTGTTCTAATTTACAATTATATTTCCTCCATACCGTCTTGTAGTTGGTCATTCATTGACATATATTTATCCTTTGATTGTTAATGGGATTTTTTAATGGAAATGGTTTCCTTTAACAGGAGTTTTTTATCCTATTCGAGTTATATTCGAGTCCATATTCTGTTTTAAACACGTTGGAAAGTGGAATTATGCGACATTCAACCAATTGCAACCTCATCTGCACAAATTATTTTATTAATTTGCAAATTTTATTTCAAATCCGTGTGGGTGGGGTAGAAAATAGACTACCAAACAGCTTGTCTAATTCTGGAGAACTAGTACTCAACCTAGCGCTAAAAGAGTGCGCTTTCTAAGAACTAGGTGACAAGCAAGTTCCAGTATGAAGGAAGAAATGACTTGGAGGTTACAGTATAAATGAAAACGTTACTGTTAAGTTCATTATGAAGGAAGATGTTTCTGATGTTTGAACTTGAAGGAGATGACTATGATGTTTTAGCATGAAGAAGGAGGTGAATATGAACTTGCAGCAAAAATGAGAACGTGATTGTTAGATTGAAGCATCAATAAATAGATGACTGTGGGACAGTGAGTTTTCATTATGAAGAAAAAAAGATATTCACTAAATTCATGAAATTATTCTTTTTATTATGCATCATACTTCGATTTGAAGCTCAACTGTATCTACATCCCAAATATGTAGGGTTGGCGTGCATCTATGGCAGTAATAATTACCCAATAATTCTACTCCTTTCTGACCTACTAAACAAAGAGTGGCATACATATAAAAGCCCAGTGACCTACATTTTGTAGCACTAGTGCAAGCAGGGTTTATCTCTGTGAGAAAGACCCAAACAATCTCTCACACAAACCACCTCCATAAACTCCGATCTAACAAACTATGTTCAGCTTGTTCGTTTGGTATCATCTTTTCTCTCAAAAAATCATAACAGAGGTAGTACACCTTTTACGCAATACGCGATATCTTAACTATTCGCACACCTTGACACCAACTTTCGTATATTCCCTTCATATCCATGCTCCATAGATGCCGGTACCACCAGTGAATATTCTCATTCAATTCTTTTCTTAGACAATAGCACTTCTTTCATTCATTCTTCACTCTACCCAACCACCCTAAGCACCCATACCTCCCCCTTCGCTCTTTCTTAGAACATACCACATTCAAACAGTTGACAATCAATCTCCTTCACGATACTTTATAAATCCTTTAACATCACACTTGTCCAAGTACCACGTCAGGCACTCTCGGGTCACACCCCACACTGTCTCTAATAGCGAAGAAGTCGAGAACTCTGCAGGAAAAATCCCTATGGAAAATGAAATGAAGATTCCCTCTATTTTTCTCCTATCTTAAAAGAATCCTTTATAAAGATCTAAAACTCTTGGAATTGTCCTTTTATTTTTTAGCACCTCTTATTATATTTTTGCACTCCCCACTTTACTGGCTACTCTGCATTTGTATATGTGACTCTTTCAGTTGTTTTTGTTATTTCTAATTATTTCCTCCTCTTCCCTTGTCTTTCGCCCTCCTTATTCTATATTTCCAGTAAAATTGCCCTTGTTAGTTGCTCTATTTTCCTATTTAAAATATCCTTCGGCTGTAGTGAATGGGGCAAAAACTAATAGAGAAAGTTTGCGCCGAAAAAATGGAAGAAGTATAATTTTCGTCACTTATAATTATTAAGTGGCCATATTTGATAACAAAAATTCTATGGAACTATATGGTGGCTATGACCACTTTATACCTGATAATGATTTCACAATAAATGAGGGGGAAGTCTCTAGAGCAAGGAGAAACGATATTTTGTATACAGGTAAGAGCATAAAATTGGTAAAGGTGGTGGATGGAGAGAATGCGGTTACAATATATTAAAAAATGAGTAAACATGTTGTTGACCCAAAAGGAACTCTGTTTACAAAAGAAAGGATAGTTAAGATTCTAATATTATCGGTTAATTCCTCTGTTCACTTTTATAAGACTTTACTTGGGAACACAAGGAACTACAGACCAACTAATCTATTAGCAGAAACAGGCAGATTTCAATGTACCTTGAACAGGGACTCCAAAGTAATTTTAGAGACCAATAAATATGAAATACTTCTATCTACATGGTATTTACAACCTTACAAAAGCCTTTGTGTTAGTAAAGTTCAATCTATTTCGGAGAAAACGAAAGAAACAAAGGAGAAAAGAAACATAAAGATAGAATTAATAAAACATACATAAAGATATTCAATTTTGTTACATTTTTAGTATTTCAATTACATTTTTCTAAATTCACACGGTCTCTAAGAAGATGTAAATAAGAAAGGAGTTAGACAGGGGGGTCCGATCTTTCTCTGCCTGCTTACGAAAGTCTTTGAGGAGCTTTTAAGTTCATTGTAATGAAAATCAGTGAGAATTATTATTACTCTTGCATATTTAATTCACCTCTTTCTGAGTGGTGACATAGTCTTTATTATTGCGTTATATTCTACAAGAATTTCAATGAATACTATCAGAGTGACCCCAATCCAGTCTGATTCATAGTTAGATAGAAAATTAATTTTATCATAAAAGGAAACAATGATCAATGTTTGATGAAGAGGAAAAAATTAGGATTAAAGTACAAATTTGAAAGCAGAAATTCATAGGATACGAGGAGCGGTCAATAGATTTTGCAAATCAGTAGGGCAAAACAGAAGAAGGGGGATGGCTGTTTGTGGGAGTGTTATGACAAGTTATGACAAGTCAGGACCTGCAATCGCACGCTCCTGCCTCGCCTATTTAAGAAGCAGTAGCTGATCGCAGATCGTCAGTCACAAAATTTACAACAATGGAGAGGGTTGAGCACCGCTCAGTGATCGAATTTTTGACCAAGGAAGGCAAGAAAGCAAAAGAGATCCATGAAGGCATGGTTGCAGTGTACACCGACACCGCCCCTTCCTATGCAACCATTGCTCGCTGGAATAGGGAGTTCCGCCATGGTTGTGAGTCCCTTGAAGATGACCACCCTCCAGTACGCCAGTCAGACGTGACCAACGAGGAAAATGTGGCCCGTGTGGATAGGATCATCCTCGAAAATCGACGGGTGAAGTTCGAAGAAATCGAGCGAGAACTTGGAATATCACATGGAAGTGTTATCAACATCATCCACGACAATTTGGCCATGACCAAGGTCTCTGCCCGTTGAGTCCCTAGGAACCTCACGCCCCAATAATCGACTTCAACGTCGTCAAAGTCCAAAAGGCCAGAGTTGCACAAGCTGCCCTGTCCAAGTGCGGATTCGAGGAGCTCAACCACCCCCACCTACAGTCCAGATCTGTCTCCTAGCGACTACTTTTTATTCCGCCAGCTCAAGGATTCACTGCGTGAACGCCAGGTTGGGGACGATGAAGATGTCCAGCTAGTCGTCCAGGACGGGATTAAACAGCAGTAGGGAGATTTCTGGTTGTCGGGAATTCGAAGCCTCAGGGACAAGTGGCGCAAGTGCATTGAAGTCGAGGGTAGTTATATTGAAAAATAATAAAACACTTTTCCTCATATCTCGTTTCCTTATATCCGAATCGCAAAACTTAAGGACCGCCCCTCGTAGCTTGTGATGACTCCTGATGAGAGATTGTAAACGAAAATCAATTAAAGAACAATACTAGTGCGAAGAACAGTAGACAAGCTTCAACACATCTAAAGAATCAACGTGTCTCTTGGCTTAAAGGGCCGAGTATTTGATTTAGGCGTCTAACAAATTTCAAATTGAAACTTTAACCTTAAACAAAAAAGCAGGCGTAAATAAGATAAACCGAGGAGAACATGCAACAACACATGTACTACTCATACACTAAACACCCTCACTGGAGAGATATAAAATGGAGTAATAATAGCAAGGAGATAAACTCTCATGAACCATCACCATGATAGATTAATATCAACCATTACAACGAAGCTTCAAACGATTGACTAACTTGGCTCAACCTTTCAGCCTGCACAATCTTGCAATCTTCCTGGGCCATTTGGAAGCTAAACAAATCTATCGGAATACAGGTGAAGCTCAAGCCAAATTGGCAGCATGAATCTTGGGATGTTTACCCATCGCAGTATAATCGAAGGTATTTGACCCTAATTCCCGAGTTTTATTTCCCGAAGGCTGCCACAAAGCCGAGTTTTGTCCTAAGGGTAGATGCTTCAACTGAAATCCTTCGATACGTCCCTGATAAGCATTTCCATAGGACCACAATATCATAATGTCCCTAATCTCGATTAATTACGTCCAAATTACGCGTGAAGCAGAAATATTAACAAAACGCAAACTAGACAAAGTACGAGTAACTAAAACTATCAAACCAAGTAAACTTGACCGTAAACATACACAAGTTCTTTATGAACAGTTAGAATAGTGAGAAAATTTCCGAGTCTAGAGAAGAAATAGATCTTAAGGCAGCATTATAAAATCATACCGCCCCCAAACTGGCCCGTACACCTATATAAAACAGCAACATATATTAAAAGAGTGAACGCACTGATGTAACCGTTAGAAATAACAACAGAACTATCAAAATAGGTGCATACTGGAACAGAAAAACGACAACTGAAACAGGATATAGCAAAGCGTGGACGAAAAAGTGTCTACAAAGCATTTGGATCATGATTTAAAGACTTCAGCTTAAGCCCTCATAAAAGAAAATGGAAATACTAGAATATAGTAACTCATACCAGAGATCAGATGATATTGAGTCACTATGATTCGATACTCACTGGCAGGAAGACTTTAACAAAATGAAAGGGAACCAGCAGTAAGATAAGTAATTCAAGACGGAAGGTATTAAAGAATGAAACACCTATTTAAGACTTACATACACCATTCATGCAGTTACTTACAAAAAAGAGGTAATGGAACCAAACAAAGGTTCCATCAACATTGAACTGTTCAAACGTGCCCTTAAATCCTTCGGCTAAAACATCTGAAACTTCAGATGTATATATATATATATATATATATATATATATATATATATATATATATATATATATATATTTATATATATACCCCATATTAATTAATTTATTTTACTCGATCCTTTAAAATCTTACTTTTGGAGAGGACCTCGTTGGTTTTAGCTTCTCTCACTTATATAAAAACAAGGTCTGCTGACCAAAAGGTCACGTATCCTCACTTATTCTGATATATGCAAATACCTTTTGAATAATTTCCTGAGTAACATTGGCAGGACCTTAGCAATTATTTCATTTGAAAGGGAATGAAAACAGTTTAAGTGTTTCAAATTTCGTTAGAATCAGACGAATAGTTATGATGTTATTGCCAAAAAAACTAATTCGCTAGCTAACCTTGGGTGACTTTGGCAGTAATGTATTTTAAGGGAATGTAAAACAATATGAAGCTTTTAAATTTCGTTAAAATTAGCCGAATACTTATGATGTTATTACCCTAAAAAGCTATTACCTGGGCTAACCCTAGAAGGACCTTAGAAATTATATAATTCGAAGGAGAATGTAAAACAATATAATGTGTTTAAATTTCGTTAGAATCGATCAAATAGTTATGATGTTATGCCCCCCCCCAAAAAAAAATAAAAAATTCTCTGGCTAAGCTTGGAAGAACTTTGGCATTTATATCATTCGAAATATAATATATAACGACATAAAGTATTCAGATTTCGTTAGAATGGTCGGAATTAATGATGTTATTGCCAAAATAAAATAATTTCCTAGCTAACCTTGGGAGGACTTTTTACATTTATATCATTCGTAAGAGAATGTAAAACAACATAAAGGTTTTAAATTTTGTTAGAATCTGACAAATAGTTATGATGTTATTGCCAAAACAATATAATTCCCGTGCTAACATGGGAGGACTTTGCCAATTGTATGATTCGAAAGAGAATTTAAAACATCATAAGGTTTTCAAATTCCGTTAGAATTGGCTGAATTGTTACAATTTTATTAAAACAAAAAGAGCAAAACGTGAACCGACTGACATAGTGAGATGTAAAGTCACCTGCAACTAAAAAGTCACAACTTTCTAAAAGCTTATTAAAAAGAAGAACTAAATTATATTAAAATATATATTTTTTAATTAAAATGGCGGGCTTAACTTTGTGTCACACCACATTTATGGAAATGGAAAGGCGAGAAAATGGTCACATCCTAATTACATAGTCTAGAATAGTATAGCATAACACATTATAGCATAGTATAACATAGCTTATTATTCTATAGTGGTGCTTATCATATTATAGCACTATATTTATTACATAGCATATTATTGCATAGTGGTATCTAGCCTAGCCTAGCAGAGAATGTATAGTATGACTTATCTTAGCATAGAAACCATAGTAAACCTTAGCTAACATAGCCTAGTACAGCCTAGCATACATAGGAAAGAAAGCTTACCATAGCATAGTATAGCTTATCATAGTATATCCTAGCCTAGAATAGTAGGATATAGCATAGCCTAACCTAGTATAGTTTAGAATAGTTTAACATATTATTCCCTAGCCTATCCTCGTATAGCCTAGGCTAGCCTTACAAAGACTAGCATAGTATACCCCTATCTGCCATAGCCTACCTTACCATATTCTAGCTTACCATAGTATATTATAAGAATAGTATAACCTAGCTTAGCCTAGTATAAACTAGTTTAGCATATTATAGCATAGCTTAGCATAGTATATCATATCCTATTATATGAGGGTATATCTTAATATAGCACACCCAACTATAGTCTAGCCTAGCCTAAGCTAGCTTAGCATCGTACACTATAATCTAGCCTATTCTAGCGTAGTATAGTCCAGCATAGCCCTGCATAGCATAGCATACTTTTGTATAGCCCAGCCTAGTATATCATAGCATAGCATAGCATAGTATACCCTAGAGTAGCCTACTATACCCTAGCCTAGCCTAGAATAGACTTGAATATAGCCTAGAATAGTATGTATTAGAATAACCTAGCTTATTATACTATATCTGAGCTAATCAAAGTGTATCCTACCCTAGCCTAGCTCACCAAAGTATACCCTTTCATGCCTAGCAGACTATAACCTAGCCTAGCTTAGCGCAGTCTACAATTATATATTAAAATTTAATCTAGCCTAGCTTAGTGCAGTCTACAGTTAGATATTAAAATTTAGCCTAGCCTAGCTTAGCTTACGCTACTCTAGTATAGCCTATCTTATTTTAGCGTTGCTTAGCCTAGTTAGCATATTCTAGTCTAGACTAGCATAGCCTACCTTACCATACCGTACCCTAGCTTATTTAGTATATTATATCATACTATTGCTTAGCCTAAACTAGACTATTATATCTTAGCCTAGGCTTGCATAGCATGCATAACATAGCCCCTGGGTCATAGGTAGTGTATCTACACTCGTTGGAAAGGATAGAAGAGATTGAATAAAAAGATTTATTAACAAAACACATTTGTTTAATATGCATTTAATTCAATAGAAAGCAGTTCAAAGAAAAATATTTAATTTATATAGTATAATTAACATAGACTCTATTAACTGAACAATTTTATATAAATATAGCGAAAGAAGGTCAATTTGTATGATTATTTTGATAGGAAAATTGGGTGTTTTGGCCAAATTGTGCTTATGACCGATAAAAAGGTATTGTGGTATAATATAATTGAAAAGAGGTTTCAATCTTCAGAAATATCAGAGTTTGTATTATATATAAACTGAATCATATAAAAGTTTGTTAGATTTATTTCCACTTTATACATTAAAAATTTTAAAATAATATATATGAGAAGGTTACGGAGTAAGCAAACCTCTTCTATCAATTGGAAATAGATTAAAAAATATTCCTCATTAAATTGAAGGCAATATAAAAGAGTACCTAAGACGTGAACATGCATTTTAAATGCAAACAAGTATTAATCACATAATCTGAAATATATGATTTGTGTTAAAAAATATCTCAATCCATTCACTAAAAGGGGTGAGCCAACGTCTAACAGTCTAAGGGAAAAGGTTGATTGATTTCATTAGATAGTAAATTATATAGGTATTATACATATAACATAGCAATGAATAAAATGGTATTGTGTTTAGTGTTGTTATACACATAATTCCAAACTTTTTCTTGTTTTTTTTTATTGAAAACTATATTGAGGGTAGCAACTCATGAGAGAAGCTAGGATTATCATCCATTTGGTGACTAGAAATTGCACATATAATATTTGGGGGAAAACGTAATAATAACTTATTTTTCATTAATTTTTACGTCATTCTTGAATACAAAATATGTTGGTTCATTCGTTATTCACTCCACCTCTCTATATCTCTGAAAGTATGACGCTAATTCTCTTTCTATCTCTACCCCTCTTTCCGTAGTAAGATTAACTAAATTTCGTGTGGATCCTTCCCTACCTCTCATTAGTTTGCTTTTATTTGTGTTCAAACAAAATTAGATAAAAAACATTATCCTAAACAATCTTTAATATAACTAGACCCCGTGCAACTAATGTTGTTTTCTTTACTAAGTATTAGGTTGAGGAATAAGATCTTGCGTTTTTTTAATGTTGTGTTGATTTAAGTTTTGTTGACGTGAGTGGTGCACATATTAAGAAACAATAATAAATAATGAGAGCAAAATTTGCAAAGGTTAGGCTAAGTCTCTTAACAGCGTAGACTATGAGGCTTTTGCTTAGGCTACGTCTTGAAGTTGAGTAATAAGTCATTGCGGTTTATTTAAATGTTGTGTTAATTTAATTTTTGTTCTGTACCCTCAAAATGGAATTTCAAGTTGGAGGAAAGGCGCATTTTCGACACTTGTTGTTATTCATTTTCAATCGAGAGGGGAACAATACAAACGCAGCCAAAGCTCGTCGCGATATTTGTGCTGTGTACGGAGAAAATGCTTTATCAGAAAAGGCAGCTCAGTGGTGGTTTTCACGTTTCAAAACCGGTCATTTCAATCTTAATGACGAAGAACGTTCTGGTCGCCGCATTAAGTTGGATGAAGATCGATTGAACGACCTTCTTCATAAAAATCCTCGTCAATCGACTAGATAATTGGCTGTACAATTGGCTTGTGATCAGAAAACTGCAGTGAATCACCTTTATTCGATAAGGAAAGTTCAAAAACTCGTTGCATGGGTTCCGCACGCTTTGAGCGAACGCAACAAACTTCAACGCTCCACGATTGCCGCAGGTTTGCTTGCTCGTCACAAGGCTACTCGTGGACATAAGGATAGATTTGTTCACCGCATCATCACTGGCGACGGAAACTGGTGTGTTTATGTCAACATGAACCATCGAAAACAATGGCTTAGCCCCAATAAAAAACCACTTCCGGGATTAAAGCAAGGACTTCATCCACGAAAGACGATGCTGTGTGCGTTATGGGATTGTGAAAGCACCATTCTTTATGAGCTCCTCGCAAACAACGAGATTGTCAATGCAGAACTCTATGTTCAACAAATGTATCGACTCGCCGAAGCTATTCGTGAAAATCAACCTCATCGACGTTATGGAGGCCTTCTGCAACACGAGAATGCTCGTCCTCACATTGCCAATATGACAAAAGACGCCATACGAACGCTTAATTGTGAAATTCTGCCGCATCCTCCATATTCCCTAGACTTGGCTCCATCGGATTTCCATCTGTTCCGATCGCTCTCCGACAATTTGCGCGGCGTTTCGTTTAATACTGATATGGAATTAAGAACCTGGTTAGACGAATTCTTCGAGTCAAAATCTTGAGATTTTTATTGCAGAGGCATCGAAAAACTAGTTGAACGTTGGGAAGAGGTCGTAAATAACAACGGAGAATACATTATTGATTAAATTGAATATTGTTATCAATTAAAATTGAAGTTTTTCTAAAATTGTTAATGGTAATGAATAAATTTGATAAAACCGCAAGAACTTATTCCTCAAACCCATTATAAAGGTACGTTTTATAGTTTTAAACTTTATTATTTCAAAAGTTATTATTACAATCGTTAACCTAACTCCATGAAATTAATTTAGTGACTTCTCGTCGATTGTTCCTCATTAGCCTTTATCTTGTTTTAATTTTTGAAAAAAATTTTTCATTAGATTTCAATTTTTTTTGTATCTCTATATTCATTTTTTCTTTTAATTTTTATAAAACCCGACATATGTAAATTATACTGAAACGGAAACTCTCCTATAAATTGGCTCGGAATTCCAGTATATTTTGCATTGAATTAAGCTTTGGTATCTAATGTAACCCAAATATTCTAATATAGCTAAAGTAAGGTTTGGAATCTCTTTTTAACTGGTTAAATGTTATAACATTTTCCCTTCTTAGTAATGAGAACAATTTTCAGGACTAAAATCAAACTAAAATCAAATTCATACCTCAATAAATTGGTCACCATTGTTAAAATAGCGAAACTCATAAATCGACCCCCTCTTTATATCTCTCAATGGAATATAATTTTGCTATTGCTGTAGACGACATGTAACGTTTGAACTACTTCGTTGCATGCCACCGTCTTCATATATCCGCCTGTACTGTAAAAATGCACCGATGTTTTACTTTTAAATTTGACATTTTTTTTTATTTTTAAACTATGGGCATATTTCAGGTACAGAGCTAGATTTGTGTAAGACCTGATACTCCCAGTACACTCTAGTTCACAACATACCTGAGATCAGACAGTTTAGCTTGTAAAAACTTCTCTTCTAAACTTGTTTTTGATTTCTTTATACTAAAGAATGTAGAGTAAGTTTATGTTAGATGTGATTAGATAGTGCATGACAATTAGGATATTAATACCAAGGATGAAATGGTATGTTTTTATTCCAATTAAATGGATTTTCATAGAGACTTGCTCCAACTTAGCTCAGAAGTTAATTGAGCAAATGGGCATGCGATTTGATGCTCTAACGTAGAGCACATATGATCTAACATTACAAATACTCGCTAATGAGTGACTGATTCCAAGTAATCTTTTCGAATAGTAGGTGAAATACAGATCTTTTCAAGTGTACTTTCTTTATATTAAAACATTTTTCTTGTTTCTTTTCTTTCTGACACTTTAATAGGGCGTAAATTAAACCTAATCTTTCAAATAATAATTCATATAACCCCTTAGTTATTACTAAGTTCCTAGCTTGCAAAAGAAAAGGGCATACTTTAGGAGAGCTAGAATGAATCCAGATCCATAATACAACATTTACTCCAATATCTTAAGAAACAATGGTGTATTCCATTACTTAGTTAACGCTGCTAGTTTGTATTTCTTCTTTCCTTGGTGTTACATTATGTTTATTGGTTTTGAAATTAACGCAACCTCTGCTTCTATAATTTTTTCTGTTTACATATATTCAAATTAGCTTAATCGGGATAATTTAATAATACTCTTCTAATAAAAAATAATAGTTTGTTCTACCATATTTTTGATAATAGTTATCTGCCAACAGTTGTGTAAATGTATTTCCAATTTAAAATTATGGTACCATATCAATAAGAAAAAGAACTACTATTATCTCATTTTTCCTGCTTTCTTGTGGTAATTTTTTTTTCAACTCGCCTTCTCTTAATTTTTTAATTCGGACGCAGCATAATGAACTAACATTTCACAAATGCTCTCTTTAAAATGAAGATAAAAAGAGCCGATTTTCCTTTTCATTTCAATGGAATGAAATGCTGCGTTTGGTAAGAGCAAGGAAGTCAACAGCGCTCTTTCAATTTTTGTCTGCAAGCTCTATTTTTCGTAGGCTTTGTTTTCTCGCCGGATGGTATTGGTGAATAGTCTTGAATTTAGTAGCTTTAGACCTAATTTTCTTCTCTTTTTGTGCATCTTAATATTTTTACATGTATTTTTTTAGATTTTATCGCTGTGTAAGTCATGCACCAGGCCCCATCGCAGTTGTGAGTTTATTCTTTCCTTCAATTTAGTGTTAATGGAATCGATGTCAGTAAAATTAACCTCATGAATTCAGCCCATGAGATTCATATGTAACCTTCTTGTTATCAACCTCTGGTTTATGCCTATGTTCACCTTTTATTTTAGACATGGGAATAAATGCAAGTAACGCAACTTAACCACTTCTCATTCATCAGAAATATCTTTCCTAAATATGGTTCCGGATATCTATCTTAATATCGGTTGCCTACTTCTGTTACCTATGTCTTTACCTCCATTGGTTATCAGAAAGGATGACTCCATTATAAGCCCAATTTTACCCTTCTTTTAACTATTTCCCTCTTTCGAGGTCTTCGATAACTAGCAAGGGAAAATTAGAAATAAAATCACCCTACCTAACGGGACGTCATGTGGATGCTCTAGAAGCTGGACAAACATCCCATGGCAATACCTGCAACGTATTACCTCCCACATTAAGAATGGATTTGTAGAATTGTTAATTAAAATGACATTATGGGTCTTAGTGATACATCATTGGCCTTTTATTGGCGCATCGTTTTGTTGGCCTTGAGTCACATTTATTCAGATTGTCTTCCTCGGTACAATAACTCCCTGAAAGGAATTCAAGTCCTTAGTAGAGAAAATTTACTTCTACTATGTAGTCTAAAACCCACTTATAGTATGTGTTTGAATATTTTCTGTGTAGAGACCGCCAGTTTAATTAGGCTTTTTAAATACAGATCATTACATCGACACTACCGCAAAGTTCACTCGAATAATTAATCAAACCTAATTACTAGTCGAATTCCCTCATAATAGGAAACGGTGTTTCTATTACCTTAAGAAACACCCAATGTGGAGGAGGTTTTCCCTTTCATAATTTGTTTCCTTCTATTCGGTTCAAACTATATTCCTCTGCACTTGGACTTTAGGTGAATGTAGGGTGTGTCAAAATCATGATACTCTATGTAACACAATTTTTGTTCCTGGACACTAAGTATTGTTTTCCAACTCATTTTATTGTTAAATAATAGATAATAACAATTATTTGTTCTAAAGTTTGCTTCTGTGGCTTGTATGGAGAAATGTTTACTAAAAATATGAAAATTTTATATTCTTCATCCATTGTAGGGTTATATTGAGATCCGCAAGAAATATATAAAGACAAGTAATAAATGAGGGAAATTTTCAGTTTTCCTCGATCTCCGTTTGAAATGTAAATCCTTTTCTCGTACAAGCCCCAAATGTAGTCTTCTATCATGGTATGATTGTATACCCTTTGGTAATAATATTCAAAGTTTAGTATAGCATGATGGAAGCGATTCTCTTTCTCCTCTGAATATGCTCCCATATTTTCCTTAACTTGTCAAGATTGACATCAATGATGTGCACATTCAGGGGCATCCTGCCGCTAATTTGGCTATAGATTTTTACTTTAGGTTGGCCAAATAGCCCTGACACCCTTCCCCCCCAAAACTCTTCCCAGCTCTTCTTTTTCCATTTAAGTAGGTTTTTCAGAGAATTATAAACCCCTCAATGATTTTCCTGATTTTTAGTCAAACAAAGAAACCAGCTTTGACAGCTGCCTCAGAGAGTTTGAGAAAGAGATTTTGAGGGTACATGAGGTCTGCAGACACAAGGTTAAAATCCCTAACAAATGCTTTATGAACCTTAGTTTTAAGTGCAATGGAAAGGAAAACACCTTTAAACGGTCTATTATAGACTAATGTTTGACATTATGCACGCCAACAGTGAACTCACCTTTGTGGTCAGTGTTTTTCGTGGGAATAAAATGCTATGGTACCCCTACTCTCCAAAGGCCAGGAATGACATTTAAACTTGGTAAATCCTCCCTGGAGAGTCATGTTAAATGCTACTATTCTGAAGCCTTGAATCCATTTTCAGCCATACTCTTTATGCATCTAAGCTTGTAGAAAGAGTTTTCTACTATTGTATTCCTCTTTGGGATACACTTAAGTGGATAGCAAATATTTTCATTAGTCATTTTTCAAATTCTTTCGTTCAAAATCCGCATTTTTTGGTTTGAATATCATTTTATTGTAAATATTATGCGCTTTTTCATGGTTGATTATTTTTTTAGCAACATGAATAGAACATAGTGAAATTTAAGATAATGCAAAGTTGTATACATTCGTGGAAGATTTTTCCTAAAATATTTAAAGTTAATTTGTGAACAAACAAACAAAACTACACCATTGATCTTTATATCAGTTTATTGCTAATTTATGCACTTTCTATATTATATATTTTGTTTTAGCAACATGAATAGAACATAGTGAAAATTACGATAATGCAAAGTTTTATACATTCGTGGAAATTCTCCGTAGATTTTAAAGTTGATTTGTGAACAAAACGCAAAACTATACCATGCGATTTTAAGTATTTGCTTGAAAAAACCCCGGCGCCTAAGAACTAGTTTATATTTTTAGCATCGTTGGAATATAGATTAAACTAAATTCAGGTAATTCAGAACACCCATACTATTCACCTATCACCCTCCCCCTCCAACTGAGAACAAAGCATATAATTGACTTTGTTCGTAAAATATGTTTTAATCCACCATTAACATAAATTTTAATCGAACTATAGAAAACTGATTTCAAATGATAACTAAATCATATGTACATCTTTTGGTCATGAATTGAGTTTGAATGCTTAATATTTAGTAACTCTATAGTCATTTATATGATATCAAGTTTAAATTCGGGGTGAAAAAACCTCCTGTATCTCAAAAACGGCGTTGTAGGTTATTATGATTTTGGAAGGAATAAAACGGCTTTTAATGAGCTTTAATTTCATACATGGGAATCAAACGTTGTATAAAGTTGGAAAAAATGAATATGTTATCAACTCAAAGATCTTAAGGAGATGATGCATGCTTATTCCAACTATGAAAAAGTATACTAATAATGCTTCTTGATGAGCTGTAATTGAAGAATCTCCACTCATCTAGATTAAATGTAATCCATGAGACCCAAATGCAGAGGAACAGCATTCATCTTCATTACAATTTGTTAGAGTAATTTCTTGTATTTCATAAAAGCAGTGTATTCCTCCTCGTAATTGGATAGATACGTGTTATCTCATTAATTACTCATTCATTCTCTTATTTATTATTTTTCGATTCATTCTCCTGTTGTAGAAGTTTGCCAGCGTCAGTTTAATCGTAAATTATTTTCCTAAAGTTTACCGATTATTTTTTGCTTCATAGTCAATTATATAAAACTCCTTTACTTATTATTTTGCGATTTTACAATATTTTCCATAAAAGATTATGATATTTGGCTCTAACTGAAATGGTGTATGTCTCCTAACCACTCATCTCTGTATATTTTTAAGTACGTACTTTGAGCATTTAATTATAATACATATGTGAAGGATGTGAGAGAATGCGAATTGTGATGACTTTCTACTTAATTCCCGACAAAAAGGTAGAGGCGTATGAAAGGAGGGGTTTCATTAATCATGTAATTATATAACAGGATTAAGCGAAAAATTTCCATGGAGTTGTATAGAAATATTTAACGGAATTATTGGTTATAGAACTAAAACTGATAGGATTTCCTCGTTATACAAAACCGTAGTGTTCTTCAAAATTTGGCCATTTTCTGTTTGTTCTTTATGAAATATCTTAAAATGTTTGTTATATCATTACGTGTTTTATATATAGTTGTTCGCCAGTACAGTAATGAAAAATACCATGATTATACTACGAAACCGTTTAATGAATGTACTGATTGAGGGTAATCTTAGCCCTTCACCTTTAAACAAGCAAGTAATCATTTTATTTGGTTCAAGCTTGATATTACCTTAGCTTTGGTGATACTTGGTAATCCAATAAGCCCCGAGATCACTTAATCTCTTCTTAGGGATCCATTGTAGCACCAGAGAATTAAGAGTAATTAAACGAGCAAGCAGCATGGAGAGCAATGGATATTACACCAACAAACAACACAACAAGGTCTGCTGACCAAAAGGTCGCGTGCTCTCACTTATTCTGATTTATAACCTTACGACTTTATAAACTTTCAAAAATTCCCGGACTAACCTTAGGAGGACATTGGCGATTATATCATTTAAAAGAGAATATAAAACAACGTAATGGTTTTAAATCTCGTTAAAACATAGCCTAAAATAGAATAGCCTGGCTGTGCCGGGCCTAACCTAGACTAGCTTAGTATAATCTAGCTAATCTAATATACCTAGTATAGTATAGCCTACTTTATCATACCTTAGGTTAGTATAGCCTATTATATCGTATCCTAGTATAGTCTAGCCTAGCCTAGTAGACCCTAGTCTAACCTAGCATATTATAGTATAGCCTTGCCTAGCATAGCATTGCCTAAAATAATATAGCCTAGCTAAGCTTAGCCAGGTGTGGCTTAGCATTGCATACCAGAGCCTAGCCTAGCGTCGCCTAGCCTAGCGTCGCCTAGCCTAGTCTAGTATAGCAAAGCTAGAATAGGCTACTATAGCCTAGCCAATATATCCTTGCATACAATATCCTAGCCTAGCATACTATAGGCTAGCTTGGTATAGCCTATCCTAGCATACCACACCTAACATAATAGAGTTAAGCGTTTCATATTTTATACTAGCCGAGGATATGCTAGACAAGTATAGCATATCATACCTTAGACTAGAATAACCTTAAATAGCTTAGCCTATTATAGCATTGGTTAGCTAGCATATCGTAGCCTAACATAGTATTACCTAGCATAGCAGAGCATAACCCTCTCTCACCTATTATAATTCAGGTAAAAATAGCATAGCATAGTATAGCCCTGTCTAGCCTAGTATAATCTAGCATACCTTAGCTTAGCTTAGCCTAGCCTAGCCTAGTATAGTTTAGCATACCTTAGCTTAGCCTAGCCTAGTATAACCTAGCCTAGCATTAACTACCCTAGACAAGTTTTACCTATACTATCCTATTTTACCCTAGGCGAGCATAGCTTAGTATTGTCTATCCCAACCTACTATATGTTATCCTAGCATAGTATTTTATAGCCTAAGTTAGCATAGTATATCTTACCCTTGTACATTATTTCTTAGCATAGCTTGACATAGTATAGCCTAGCCAATAATAGCCTAGTATAGTATAGCCTATTCTAGGCTTGCCTAGCAGAGTATAGCATATTATAGACTAGTCTAGTCCAGTAGAGTATCGAAAGAATAGTTATAATGTTATGCCCAAACAAAATAATTCACGGGTTAACTTGGGAATACTTTGGCAATTATATCATTCGAAAGATAATGTAAACAATATCAGGGTTTCAAATTTCGCTAGAATCGGACGAATAGTTATGATGTTACTGACAAAACAAAATAGTTCCCGGGCTAACTTTGGGAGGACCTTTGCAATTATATCATTCAAAGGAAAATGTAAAACAATATAAGGATTTTAAATTTCGTTAGAATTGGCCGAATAGTTATGATGTTATACAAAAACCAAATGAAAAGCAAAACGGCGACCGCCTGACCGACATAGTGAGATAAAGAGTCGCTTGCGACTAGACTCGCACGCGACCAAAAATGACTAGATTCATGTTTTTCGCATACAGAATAAATGTGCTGTTAGGTATGAGCTTGATATCCACGAGAAGAACAAAATCAATTGGAAATCAGAGGTTATCTATTCCATTCTGGATGAGGTGTCACTCCACTTCAATCCCGATTTGATCGCCGCATTAGGTTCGGTATAATCCCATATTACATCGAGGAAAGATGAATCGCTTTATTCAAAGACTATAAACAGTTGTGTATATTTGTATGAGGGAGAGAGAGAGAGAGAGAGAGAGAGAGAGAGAGAGAGAGAGAGAAAGAGAATATGGCTGCTTTAGTGTCGGGGTGATTTCATGCTTGGGTCTCTCTTGAAATTGAACACAAATGAACGACTATGCTTGATCCTTTTATCGGGTGAAGCTGTTTATGGGTTTATACTTCTATTCATGGTTTTCTTAATGGTGCGACTATTTCGAGAGTGTGCGACTTTTTAACGGTGGGTTTGTTCTTAAAGTTCTCCGTAGATTCTCGCTCTATTCTCTTCAATTCATTGGTTCTATGGAGAAGGATTTCAAGGAATTTAGAGTTGCCAAGGATCGATATCACGTAATTACTGAGGTTGTTTAACTCTTGTGGCAACGGTAGCCATAGGGGTTGTTTATTTATATTTCAGACAACAATTTAGCTCTCAATCGTGGATCATTGAATGATATTTCACGACTTTTTCCCATTCAGTTTATTTATTTCACCGTTGTTTGGTAGCTTCGATTTAATCATCACATCTGTTTTATTGTTTTTGTTCTAAAGTACTTCATAAGGCTTGATTGCAGATTCTGTTTTCTCTGTATCTGGCCTACTGTTCTCACTGTGTTATGCATTGTATCTAGAATGTATTCAAGTCATTTCAGGGAAGATAATACCAAATCCTGCTGTGCCAGTTTGTTCAGTAGACTTCAAAAAATAAGGTAACACATCCATAGATAAGAGAATCAACGTCTCTGTGTCAGCAGATCCAAAGCTATATCGATCTTCAATGGGCAACCAGCCATTTTCCCCAATTCATTTGCTTAGAGCCTCTGGTCTTGAAATCCAATTATAAATGCCTTTGACCATCGTTGTTTAGTAGCATTCTTTTGATACCCTCAAATAACCCTTTCTTGTCCTTATGTAGCTCTTACAAAAGAACTTCCTTGGTCTTCGATGGGTTGTCTATTCTCCACTCAAGAAGATTTGTACCTATTTGCCCACCTTTTGTAACTATGTAATTATGGCTGGGTTTTCGGTTGCATTTTTTTCTGGAGTCCATGAGTGTGCGTGTGCATGTTGAAGTGACTAAAATATTTGCTTTCCCAGCATTGAGTCCATCATTTGCCACACGAATGAAATATATCATCATTTATTTTTTAAATAAGTCATTCATCACAACTGAGGAATGAAATTAATCTGAGAATTTTGTTTTTGAGCGACGGTAATCGCCAAAGAAATGTAATTTTATTATTGAAAAGTAGCATAATCCAACGGAGCAATGTTCACTCAGAGTAGACCAGAGATAGAGGGCTAGTAATTGTGAAACATAAATAAATAAATGAGTTATTCCAACTAATAGGGGAGTTGCGCAACCTTAATGACACCAGGTACTCCAAGTAATATGCTCCCTTTACCCACTCGAGCGATCTACTTTCACACATCTGCCCATACGGATCATTTACCACTTTAATATTATCTTTTCCTCAAAAATCTCTGGCAGAAATCCGCTCGTTGGTTATAACTTTTCAGTATAATTTCGGATCCTTAACCATATCTTAGGAACGAAGAGGTAAATAGCGATTAAGAAATAGTCCCTGATATATCTTGTCCCTCTTCAAATTCAGATGTCTTAAAATTCGTTACAATTGCGGCATTTTGAGCCAGAAAAGGGCATATTTTTAGTCACCAGTGCCACATATCCAGAAGAGACAGGTCCATTTTAAGCCACCATTGCTCCATGTTCTGAAAAGAAAAGGTCCATTTTAAGCTACCAGTGGCACAACTTACTGGATACCAAGAACATCTTCAATCTCTCGTATCCCATCTTCTAGCAAGGTAGGTTCTACATATCTACTCACACACTTTCAAAATAAACGTATACAAACTGTCGGTTTCTTTGCAGTTGTACATAAGAGAGCGTGTTAATTTGCAATTAATGCCAGTCCTCCTTACGAATTTTAATCGTATCATAAATCCAGCGCGGCTCTCTGCTCCTCCCCCCCCTCTACTACCCATCAAAACAACCCGAGCGTTCGATCGTCTGCTAATTTTATTCGAGCTTTAACGTGCCAGACCAAGCCCCCTTCCCTTGCCTCATCCTAACCTTCCTTGCTTCGAGCGATAGCAAACAATTACTAAAGAGGCGACCAATAAATTAATGCGTCTGACGTGGTAACCTAGTTAGTTCCTCCAACTATATCGGAGCACCGCTAGTTTGCGCCCCCACAAAGCGGGTTTCGATTTAGTACTTTTAACTACCTGCGCACTTCGAATAAATTGGCTCATGGAGAGAGACTCTAACCCCTCCCGACCCATAATAATTGACGGATTTCACTGACGGGCACAATTTTCGTGCATGCTTTTGTTGACTACTTATTTTTGTCTCCTTTGGTAAAGATCTGTTTAGCTCCCTTTTCTTCTCTCCTCTTTCATGACCCAACTCTGTGTGAAAGAGGGTGTTAAGGGTTTTTACAATGTCTCTTTGACCTGTAAATGGGAAAGGAAGACCGAACAAAGTTTTGGTGCAGTTGTCTAATTTTTAGTTGTTGACAAAGAAGAAAATGAAATTAATCTGCAGTGATTGGCGAACCATAAAACGCGATGCGTTATAAAGGTCTGCTTAAATCGAAGTATTTAAGACTCGAGAATAGTCGAGTGGGTAAAGCGCCTTGTCTTTCAATGTTGCATTTGCACCAATGATTTAACGTTATTTTCAATCTGTCCTTCTTCTTTCATCCCCCGTTCTCACTGTTTTGTTTTTAATTTTGAAGTACTCTAGACATAGTGACTAACACGAGAACGGTCGCCGTAAAGAGAGAGAGAAAACAACAAAAGGCTAAAAAAGTATTAAAATTGACTAAATAAACCAACGAGATTTATAATGAAGTCGAACATGAAATAATAACCGATTAACAGCACCGGTGCGGCAAGGGAGATCCGCTCCCCTCAGAGAGGCCCGCATTCCTCCAACGGAGGAGGAAGTATCCAGGCAGAAGAAGAGAAGTAGTGAATAAGAAGAAAAAGAAGGGTGAAGAATGGAGTGATGATCAAATAATTGGGTACAAATTTTTCTACCGATCTGAAATCTCCTTGAGGCCATTTGAGGGGACTTACACTTTAATATGAGAACCGAGCCACGGGATTCTCTAGTGTCTAGCAGCCGACGCGAAGGTGACTCGCAACTGGACTCCATCCAAAAAGTAACCACGGCCCATGATGCTCAACTTCGCTTAAATCAGAATGTTTGACCTCGACCATCGGTTTAAGGAACCGATCTCATTCAAGGATCTCATGACGGGACCACATTACGGGACCCCTTGATAGGATCTCCTTACAGGACCTCATGACGAGATTTCATTCTGAGACCTAATCCGGGACCTCATGATTAAACCTAATCACGTTTCCGCACTCGAGAACCTCATCCCCGGACTTCATTCCGCCACCCTATTACGGGATCAAGAGTGTCTATTTTAAAACGTGTATTGAAAAATTCACCGAAGATACGAAAGAAGGTCAAAGTGAATAATTGAACAGCCGGTTCTCTATTACCCCTAAATACTACTTTTAATTGTGTATTTGTCACATAAACTTTCACTAAACTCATCTCTTCATTTAGAAACATTTCTTAAACTCATTATGGCGGAGGTTCCCTCGTTGTTTCCATTATTTATATATTCAGCAAAGTCAAGCACAAAGTCAAGGAGTGGATGATGCGTGAAGATGGAAAATAGGAGTTTCCTTTATTTTCCTTATGGTGATTGACCGAAGTTGCCTTAAATAGTGCTTTTAACCTTATTCTGACTTTAGTGTGGTCCATACAAATTTTGCGGGGGTCACGAAAGCAAACTCTAATGGGAGCTTTTCTAAATGGTCTAAGATCCAACAAAACTCTAAATATTCGCGTAGGAAGAGGGATCATAAATATTAAACTTAATACGAGCCTTTTTTTCTCTACCTGATCAAGTTACCTTCACCTCGATATAATCATAAAAGAGTATTTAAAAAAGAGGTACCATTCAAGGCCAACCCCCTTAACGTATAAATGTAACACAAAACAGAGTAATTTAATAAGCTAGTATCCGTATCCTCGCCATCCTTGGGGGCTGAGTATCAGTGTATGAACCAAATGGGCAGCAACCTCGTGATGACCCTGAATGGTAGGTGTACTTGCTCGCCGGGATTGAACCTATGCTTCGAAGTTGGATATTTAACGCCGTATACACAAGGCTAACGAGAACCGCGTTTTTTTAAACTTTTGGTGAATTTCGTAATGTTGCAGAAATAAATCCTTTTGGGACGAGTTAGATCGGATGTGTGTATTTTTCTAGTTATGAATAGGACATATTTATAAACTAAATCAACGAAACAATTAAAAAGTTAAAAAGTATACACCAGTAAATTGTATTTAAACTATTGTTCTTTTGATCTTCCCTAACTAAAAGAAATCAAGACCATTTTGCTTTAAAAGGGAGCTTTTAAAATGAAAATAAATTCTTTTCCCGAATTAATCTTTACAGTAAAATTAATACTATCAGCCTTTGGTTGATATGACATTATTAGAGGTTCGTAACGCTGTGAGTTGAGAAGACCCAAATTGATTGAGGCACTTAGATAAATCTTGAGACTGAATTAAACTGAGTGAATTGAATGATGGAACTGTGAATGGCGAATAAATAACTGTGGTCGTTTAGTTTAACATGATATATATTATATGTATGTAGATGTTTATTTGGCTACAAAGATCTTTGTTTTACGAATTAGCTTGAGATGTTTAGCAAGTAACCATTGAGAAAAGGAGTTTCATTCTGGAGGGTGTGGTTTGAGGCTGATCTCGCAGGGGAAGGGAGGAGTGCGTGTGTCGCTGAGTGTTATTGTTAATGTAACTAGAGATTCTCTTTTATGAGCTATGTGCCTTGTTGAGAAATCTATCTGCTTATATATATATATATATATATATATATATATATATATATATATATATATATAAAGAAAAATCACATGACACGTGATATACAATGGATGTTGTTGATAGCCCAAGGAAAGAAAAAGGGTATCACAATCCAGTAAACCTGAGGAATATTTTGCGTGACACTTAAAAAGCTTTAGAAAGAAAATACGAGATTTAGAAATGGTGAAGAGAGGGAAAACTATTCTTCAAGCTATTATCAAAACACACACACATATATATATATATATATATATATATATATATATATATATATATATATATCGAGAATTATTTGCAATTGCGCCATTATAATTATGCTGTTAAAAAGACAATGTTATAGCTAAGTAAGTTCTTCATCAAGTCGTCGGAAGGAGCTCTTCTCAAAGTCCGACGAATAAGCCAGCCTTTCTAAAGCAAATCAAAAATTTGCTATAAATCAGTTACTTTAATTGTTATCCCTGAGATAATTATTTGCCATTGCGCCGCATGATAGTAACGAAAGACATCGAAGAACAGTTAAGTGATACAAGTGCAAAATTGCCTCAAAAATTACAAACCAATTTGTGTTCGGCAACTAGGACCAGTATTCCATAGAGTTAATTAGTATCTCGAGTAAATGTAGCTTTGAGTTAAATTGACACATATGAAGTTCTTCTCGTTTTCCCTTTCGTCTGCACTCAAATAAAAGTTTAAAATTATTATAGATCGATCTTTTCACCAAGAGTTTCTATAATTAAATTTTTGGTACAAGAAAAAATTGATTTCAAATGAGATAATACTTTTGAAGGTGATGGGAACAATTATTAATGACTTATATCGGTGGTAGTCAAAATATCGGTTAAGAACGGAGGTTCTTCCTGAAAAGTGATTCTGTTGGTATGTCGATTTTATTCTTATGTAGCAATTTGCTGATTCTTGCCTTCATGATCATACATAGCCTTCGTCAAATACTCCACATGATTAACAGCTTTCAATCTGCTACTATTCCCTCATAATTCAAGCCCCCTAGAAGGTGTTTCATGTTTGTTCTCTTGTGTTCTCATGCGGTTTGTTCGATCTTGTTCTCAGATCTTTGAATGTGTTCTTGGCAATGGAAGATTGGCTGTATAATGTTTGTTCTTAGGATTATTTTCGCCCCTCACTCGTTTTTCTTCCCTCTTTCTTCTCACCCAGGCGTAAGAGGGCGTTATAACTCTTAAAATTATTTATATGTTGACGAGAATTAATCGCTTCTATTAAAGAATTCTAAAAATCATTTTGTAGAAATTTAGAGTAAAAAAGGCTGTATTTTACTCTTTTCCTCATACTCTGTAATTTTATAATATTTCAGGATTTTTATATTCTTTAATTATAATTAATCGCCCGCACTATTACTTTTTACAAGAGCAAGTACCATATTATTGATTTATAATTACTTTATCGTACATCAAAAATCCACAGGATAATTTATGATTCCATTTCGATATTTTCAAGAGGATCCTGAGCAAAGCGAAGTCAACAAGGTCAAGTGAAGTCAGATATAAGGGACTCATGGCTTCCTATAACTATTATGTTTTGCACGACTTGTCTCTATCAAAGAATTACAAATTATGAATAAAACAAATATTTTGTCTGGAAATATTTGACAAGTGAGGTTTCGATAATTTTTCAGGCCATTTAATACTTTGGGAAAAGTAAACTCCTGCTAACTTACACGAGTGTAATGTGATAGAAAACATATGTGAGAGGGTAAATTGACTAATAATTACTTTGCTTATTTTAAACAAAATGGTCTAGTGAAATTCTCTTTACATCTAATCATCAGACACACACACCACACACATACCACAATATATATATATATATATATATATATATATATATATATATAATTTAGAAACGGGAATTTTTTGGAATATTTGAATAATAATTTCATCCTATTTTGGTTATGATTTATGGTTTTTTTTATTAAAGTTATTTCTAATAATTCTTTTATAATAAAAAAATACAAAATAGTAAAGTTCAGAAATAAATATAAGTATCGAAATTTGTGAATATTTTAAAACACAAGAATTGCAAATGGTGAAATTCAGAAAATTATAAAAAATTAACGATGGCTGCTTTCTTTTAGATTTTAAATTTTAATCTTATTAGCGAAGCGCAAGCTCCCCCCGTACGGGGGAGTAGCGAAGCCATTTCCAGGTATATATATATATATATATATATATATATATATATATATATATATATATATATAAATTAATTTTTTGCAACATATAGTTAAAATTAAGTTTACGAGAATAAAATTATCGCAGGAGTTTTTATCAAACTTTGATACTCCTGAACCAAGGACACGAAATTCGTGTATAAGAGACTTTTTCTTTAATATTTCTTTTGCGACTTTTCCCGATTTTAGCGCGAAAAATGATCATCGTAGACACATAATAAGGTGCAAGGAACAGGTTGGCAGAAAAATCCAAGCGAATATATATCCATTGGGAAGCTGATCAGCAAATCATTTGCCAGTATGGATTACTGCAAAAGGGATAACTATTATAACCAGACAATGGCTTTGCCACATCTCTTTACGGGGGAGCTTGCTCTTCGCTACTAAAATTAAATTTAAAATCTAAAAAAAGCAGCAATGGGTAAATTTTTATAAATTTTCTGAACTTCGCCAATTATAATAATTTTAAAATGGAAATCTAACCTAAATTTCTCCCCTTTCAAAATATCACGTTGCTAAAATATAGTTATATAGAAGATATATAATAATAAATTTTCTAAACTTCATCATTTGTAATTCCTTGGGTATTAAAAAATTCACAAAATTTAGATATTTATATTTATTTCTGAACTTCACCATTTTGTTTTTTGATATTATAAAAGAATTATTAGAAATAACTTTGATAAAAAACATAAGTCATAACCAAACTAAGATGAAATTATTATTCAAATACTTAAAAAAAATCCCCTTCTTAAATTATAGAATTAGTGAGAAATAAGACTAAACTTAACTTATCAGGGAATGATATTCGTAACATTGTTAAGAAGGTTTAGGTAGCCAAACACCCAATAAAATCCAATTTGAAATGTATATTAGATAGAATGGAAATTACAACAATTTTTAAATAATTACAAATTCCTGGTGAGGAGGTTCTTACCACCCACCCAGTTTCAACCCTAAAGCACGCAAGAGGAAGCAAACTAATATAGGCTTGAAAGAAATGGCTCAAACATTCAAAAATAGAGCTTTTGAAATTGATTTGAAAAATCGGGTCCAATGAAAAGCGCAAATAATTCCCCCAAGAATAAAAACGAGTTAAAGGTTGTCCTTAAAAATGGAGTGGAGCAAACTTTCGACTAAATACGGCTACAAGATAATAAAAAATATGAAACAGGTTTGTTCTCTTTTCAGTTTTTAAATGTTGCCGAAATCCTTCTTTAGTTTCAAAATACAAAAGGTTAGATTTTTGTATTGCCCTTGGGATGAGCATGCAACATTTACTATCAAAACGAAAGAATTGATATAATGATCGATAAATGAATAATTAATGAAGCTACAACAGTGTTGTCCATTTAAATTTTAGTTACAAGTCTAATATATATTTATATATTCAGCCCGTATCATCCAAATGGTGGGCAAATCCTTCTCAAGAAACTCCTATTGATCACGGTCCAGCGTTGAAGTTTGCCACGTTACTCCTGCCATTAAACGAATTTCTTCGACTTTATCTTTTTCAAAATCTTTCTCTACCTATATTTCTGGATAACAATAACTCTTTTAGGCTCTGTATGTTCTGTTCTTTTATTGTTATGTATAATGGATAGAATTGTAATATGGTAAACTTAGGAAAAGAGACATTTACTGAAGTAGGACATAGAGGGAAATAATAAAGTATCATGTTCGAGGTAAAGAGAGCAAGGACAAAAATGAAGAGAATTGATATTCTTGTGAAGATCTGAAGAATGCCAGAATTTCTTCCGTTCCAGCTAGCTCGCACCTGATATTGAAGAGTTATAGTACTTCCACAAAGGCAAGCGACGTGGAACTGGCCTATGCAGTAAAGATTAATCTCCTTGACTGCTGTCACCCATCCCGTTTGTTTACTTTTCATTGTGTCATAAACTTCACTCAGATTAATAAAGCTACCCTGCATCACCGAAATGAATCCTTCGATATCGCGGAAACTAGGAAAGCGCATTCTAAGGCATGTAATAACTTAGCAAGAAATTCTTCAAAGAAGTAGACTTTAAATTAAATTTATTTAGCTCAGAAACCCACATGACTGAAGTTCCTATCTCAGTAAATTCTTCCTTGACTCCAGTTTTACCCTAAACAAGAAAATTCGGGTCCAATAACCTTCGCCTCCGACACTCCCTAGTGGTCATATCATTCGATTCCTTCCCTATTATTTTAGAAGGCCCTTATTTGCTCTTTACTTCAAATTCTTCCATTAACCTATGTGATAATCTTTGGAGTTTGGATTTACTTCAACCTCAGACCTTAAGACTTATGTACCATACCCCTTAAACTATCTCTCTAAGCTTTGGGTGCCATTGATACCAGTAACATCATATGAACACCGTGATCCTATTTCTTCAAGCTAAGCGAGAATCGCTAATTACTACCCTTTCAGCCATCCCGTTAATTTGCTATGAACCAAAGTAACCCCAATAATTCGCCCCTAAACTTTTCACCATTCAACACAGGACTCCAAGCATCTTCTACTCAATGAACACCAATCAAACATCAGGTCATTTCGAGCAGCTTTGCAACCTTCGAACCCCACTATAGAGCCTCAATCCGCACGTTGGGAACTACATTTTGTAATATCACAGAAAACACGTTGAAAATTATGTAAAAAGATTAGAGAAAAAAGAAAAGAGGTGAATAAATGAAAAAGAGGGGCGATAGAAAATTTGTTAAGGCTGCAAACAAACTCCGTTAAAGGGAAAAGTAGGAATTCTTAGAGAAGGGAAGCTCGATCCACAAAGGAAAGGGGGGGTCACTCAAAATGGACCCGCCATTTGAAAAACAACAAAAATATGGTAAAATACTCTTATCTCAATGGGAAAGAGAACAAACAAAATATATAAAGTATTTGGCTCCTTTGAAGTCCTACTTCCACTAACGGGGATCAACCAATCGGGATACCTAACAGAATAAAGTCACGAACCATGATGCCACTCGGCCCCTTCTTGCAGTCTCTCACTCACTCTCAAATCTGCAATTAGGTAAAATACCAAAAGAAAAAAATTGGCAAAGAATGATTATTATAGTTTGTAACGAACCTGCAATGTACGCACTGATAGTATGCGGTTAATAAGGTAAAGGTAATTAAACCTTGTGGATTGTCAAATCAACTAAAGGATTAAGTGAGAAATAAGGAACTTAAAAAGAAAAATAGATTTTTTTAAGTTGTTTATTTTTCAAATAGGAGACAGGAAAGTTTAAGTTAACAGTAAAAGGATACAACTCAAAGACAAATAAAAGTGGTCTGGGAAGAAAATACTTAGTCGTTGTTTACAAAAGGAAAATTTAAAATAAGATGATAGTAATGGAAATTATAACTGAATGGAATTATTTTTAATGAGTAAAATTAACCTTCAAGTTATAGTTCAACCAACAAAAAAATTAAAGCAATACACAAATACTCTGGTTCACTCTTTGTATATCCCTCTCTTTCTCTCCCTCTCTGTATCTTTCTCTTATTTTCTCCTTTTTCTCTTTTTTTCTCTTTCCCCATTTCTTTCTACAAATATTTAATAAACTCATCACTTTCGATCTATGCGATGTGCTACGTCATCGATTCTGAGGTTGATATCCCGCGGTATCTTGGACGAATTGGAACTCTCCTTAATTGAAATTTTTGGTCAACTCCAGTAACATTATTTATATGGCAATTTATACTGAAATGCATTCCATCAAATTCCATTTGTTGCCTTTGTTCATCTATGTACAGCCTGAGACAAAAGTTCCCAAAACAAAAGTTTGCCATTTATTGGGAGTAACCAAGCAGCATTTCTTCTTTCTTATTTGATTGGAGTTTTCGCAGTATCACCTTTTAGTTAAAAATCATAGGAGCCCAAAATATCTTTATTTTCACGGGTGTCTTGTAAATAAGTTTATCTCCTCCCATCTTAATTACGGTAAAATCTAGTATGGTAAAAACTTAGGTTTGTTATTGCTCTCTTTTGTCACATTTACATATAATTTATTTATTATTCCCAGCTTCTATCGGTTCCTTTCATTCCATATTTAAAATCCCCCCCGTTGTTTTTACTCAGTTCAATTCTTTTCTCCTTAGATTATGCGCTTCTTGCATCATCACACCCTTGTTCCAGCTTTTTCGACATGCCAGTCTAAATGACTTTACCCCAATTAGAGGTTGTCATTCATTCTGGAAATACCCATTGCATTTTAACGTCCCAATAACCCATAGATCAGGTTTTCAAATTTTTCCTTGGGTCCCCTGGCGTAAGAGTTTCCCTAATAATTCATTTGAAATAGCAATTTTCTTATCAAATTTATGGGGCTTTAATTTTATTTCATGATACCATTACCCTGTATGGAAAACATATCTTTATTAGTGTGGCCAAATTTTCCTCAGCTCCTGAATTATTGCTACCAAACTTATCGTTGCATTAATCTAGTTTTAACCTTAGCCATTCTATGGTCATTGGAACCTTTGCCTTCATAATTTTCCTTTTTTGATACTCCATTCCAAGTCATTAAAACATTATTTGATGACTCCGAAACTCAATTAATGTTAGAACATTAATTGGAAGTTTACAAAAGTCAACAATGCTAAAATAACAGCAGAAACGTTATTTCGATTATATTGTGACGATAGAATTAGTTTGAAGCCGTGACAAAGATGTTTTCAAGATTTTCGCTTGTGAAATGATAGTCTTAAAGATAAACCTCTTTCGAATTTGATCCAAATCTTTTAAGAATCACATTGCAATAAAATACGATTCAAAATACTGAATAATTGACTGAAAATAATATTCAACTCATTCTACTGTGTATCTTCATATAAAATAGATGTGCAAGGTTTCTCGATTGGGGCAAAGCATTCCTTACTACTTAATAGAGTCTATTGGTAGAAACTGGTGGAAAATATATTAATCATTAAATTGATATATAAATACTTATTTGAATATAAATAACCAAGAATTATTTTATATCTATACATTAAATAATGATGAACACAAAAGAAATGCCGCATAACTTTTGAGTGACCTTATATGTTTGTAGGCATAAAATGCCCTTTGAATATATATGATGAATTTGGTTAGAAATTGGAATCATTACATACTATTTACTATGTACTTCTTTATATTTCCTTTTGTCAAAATTCATTTATTATCCACTATTTCATCAGCCGCACTCCTCCCACCTCTACTTCAAATAAATTACTCATAGGTTTTTTACGAGTCCTTGATATACACAAGGTGTCTCAGCAACCTGGAAATCACTTAAGGGGCAAAGATATCTGAGAGAGAGAGGAAAGTGGCATCAGATGTGATGTCAGCGGAGACCTACATTTCAGACGTGAAAACGAGGTTTTCATAGGGTAAGGCCAAATTCCTTTGTTGTTTTGTTTTATTATTTATTTCATTTATAATCTCTACCTTGCCACCACCACCCTATTTGGTACGTAAAATACGTCTGCAAAATGATGACGCTATATCTGTGCCCAAGAATCATCTAAGGCGCGCCATTGTCACTATAGTTCCTCAGAGTTTTTTGTAAGATTTGAAGCACAAGAGTCACGATTCCGCATCACGCAGAAAATTAAAAGAGAGAAAACTGTAATAAAAGTAGTGAATGGATACAAGGTGAAAAGAGTGATATATATATATATATATATATATATATATATATATATATATATATATATATATATATATATATATATACATATATATCAAGAGGAGTAGTTGATACTTGTTGTAGCGAGAGAAGGGTTTGTTGCTTGATTGTAGTAGGGATCACCAGATTCGAGTTGGAACAAATATTCTTTCTCTGCTACATGATTCGAGTTCGTTCGTCCACCAATTAAGTTTCTATTTGGATTTGGCAAACAACTTGAAAAAGAACTTTATTTTGAACTTGATTTAAATGTGAATCCTATACACCGATGTAGATAGAACACAACGACGAAGACGAAGTGATTTGATCAAATGTGTGGATAATGTGTACCTACTGTGTGAATCACGTGTGCTTGTTTTATATGTGTAGAGAAGGTGGGCGTGACCAATGGGGTTTCTGGGGAGGAGCTTTGTGTTGAAGTCAATGTTTGCTAGAGAGAGAGAGAGAGAGAGAGAGAGAGAGAGAGAGAAAGCAGAAATTGTCTATCAAAGGAGTTCGATAGATAAGTGTTGAGAAAACAAAATTATGATAAAGTTTGAAAAACAGAATATAAGACAATCAAATTGTCGTTAATTAACAAATGAAACGAAATGGTTAAATGATACTTATGTGACAACGGAAATGTTGAGCTAAGAAAGATAAGTAACCAAGGCGAGATCCATGGTCACTCCTGTCAGAACACGTGCGTGTAGGAACGAATGAGTACATGAGTGTGTGCAACTTTTGTGCACATGAATCTTTACAGAATCACTCAGCTTTCTAAATTAGGAAATCTAGTTACATTTGTGTGGTTACATACCAAATATAGAAATTATAAAATAAGATGAAAGTAGCAACAATTAAGTACATTCAAATCAAAATAATGATATAAATCAATCGGAATTAATCACTTAGGTAAAAATACACTAATGAAGCTTCATTGGCATCGTAAATAGAATAAATAATTCGCTGTTTAAGATAATACATGAGTACAAATGACATTAGTTTATGTGAACTAAATGTTAATTCGATACAGCAAATATCAGTAAAGTAAAATAATGTTTAAAAATATTTATAGAAAATAATTAGGTCAAATTTGTACAAAATGCGTAATAATCATTAAGACGGTATTTACTTTAATAATAGAATTTTAAATATACAAATGAGATATTTTGAAATCTTCAACGATACATTTGGAAATTAGGTGGTCAAAAAGTCATTTTTGTCCAGCTGTAGGTCACTTGAATGTGTGTGTGTCACTTAAGTCTGAACGTAAAAGGAATAAAAATGACTGTATTGAGTGCACATTTTCTCTTAATAATACAATGAGAGTAGACATAAATATAGTAAATTTGAAAATTTAATTAGTTACCCTAGATAAATTAGATGAGAGGCATTTCACCATAGATAGCAATATGTGAGTAGTAATGAATGAATCAAAGAAGCGTTACCATAGTTAGCATTATGTGAATGCTAATGAATGAATCGATGGAGCGTTGTAATATGTATCATTATGTGAATGCTAATGAATGAATGGATGGCGCGTTGACATAGCACTATGTGAGTGGAAATAAAAAAATATAATGAATTAATGGAAAGTGAAGAAAACAGATAAATTAACGATCTAGCAAGTCGGCTAGAGAGGGGTTTCGCAACCATATCTGCGGCTGTAAGTTGAAATTGTTGAATTTGCGTCACTAACTGAAGAGTCATTTGATAGAATGTGATAAAGACTTGCGACACGCGGAAGTTGATCGCCCCGTTGTGTTGAGTTAGTGCTTTAGCGAGATGAATGTTGGCTCCTTGATGCAAAGTTGGGTTGGGTCCATGGTTGTACTTCGTTCTGATGAAAGAATTCGATGATGAATCCAGAAATATGATGGCTTCGTAAGATGATGAGATACACTCCAGGTGTCACCAGTTGTAGCGAGAGGAGTAGTTGATACCTGTAGTGCAAGAAGGGGTTTAATGCTCGATTGTAGCGGGGGTCACCAGTTCCGAGTTGGAACAAATATTGCTTCTATGACACATGACTCGAGTTCGTTCTTGAATTATCCAGCAAATAAGTTCGTATTGGGATTTTGCAAACAACTTGATGAAAAGTAACTTTACTTTGTGGACTTGATTAAAATTTGAATCTTATCCACTGAGTTGGAAGAAAACAACGACGAAGACAAAGTGATTGATCAAATGTGTGGATAATGTGTATCTATCTGACTGTATGTATAATGTGTGCTTGTTTTATGTGTGTATATAAGGTGGACGTGACCAATTTGGGTTCTGGGGAGGAACTTTAGGGTTTGAAGTAACTGTTTGTTATAGAGAGAGAGAGAGAGAGAGAGAGAGAGAGAGAGAGAGAGAGAGAGAGAGAGATAAAGATAGATATATAGATAGAGAGAGCAGGGATTGTCTATCAAATGAATTTGTTAGATAGGTGGTGAGAAAAGAAATTCATGATAGCAAAGTTTGGAAAAAAGAATATCAGTCTATCAGGTTGGAGTGAATAAACGAATGCAAGGAAATGGTTGAATAGCAGTTCTGTGGTAATGGAGTTTATTGAACTAAAGGAAGATAAGTGACTAAGATGAGATCAATGTTCGCTCTTCTCAGAACACTTGAGTGTGGGAAAGAATAAGTACATGAGTGTGTGGAACTTTTGTGTACTTCTTATATATATATATATATATATATATATATATATATATATATATATATATATATATATATATATATATGTATATACAGGGTGTTTTAAAATTATATGTTCAAAATTGGCGTATGGGTAGAACTCGTCGAAATAAGCAATCTTTCCCATATGAACATGAATCCGCAAATACATCCTTAAGGAGATATTTAAGGTTTAAATCTAGCAAGAGTGGGCGAAATAAAAAAAAACTTATAAAAAAGGTTTATTTCTTGATAAATATTTATAATTTTTACTTCAATTACTCATAAGTTGTTCAAAGTGAGAACCACCAACGTTAATACAAAGCTATAACCTCATTCTTAAATTTTCATGAACCCTATTAAATACTTCTGGCGTTTCTGAAATTTGACCAGCAGCCGCAACTAATCTTCCATTTAAATCTTCTTCTGAATCCACAGGAGTTTTATAAACGAGGTTTTTTTATGTGTCCCCCCCAAAAGAAGTCAAGAAGGCTTATATCAGGACTTCTTGCAGGCAAATAAACCAGACCATTTCTTCCTATCGACCGATTGAGAAATTGATTATTTAAATAAGTTGTTATATTTTGATGCTAATGAGCTGGCGCTTCATCATGCTGAAATCACATTTCTCTTCTTGCTGCCAGTGTCTTATCTTGCAGAAGTTCAGGTAGAACTTCTGATAAAAAAATACCAAAGGCATTTCCTGTGAGTGGAAACGGTAACATGTATGGACCAATTATTTGTCACCTAGAATTCCAGCCCAAATATTAACTCCAAATCTTTGTTGATATCCACGCTCCCGCACAATTCGTGGGTTAATATGATGCCACTCATGATTATTATGCTGATTAAAAACACCCTCACAGCTAAAAAATGCCTCGTCTGAAAATAAGACTTTTTTGCTAAAATCTTGATCTTTTCCTAAGAACCAATTAGAAAAATTAATATCTCCTTAACGATGCATTTTCGGACACATGTTTATAGGGAAAGATTGCATATTTTGACCAGTTCTACCCATTCGCCAATTTTGAACATATAATTTTGAAACACCCTGTATATATATATATAAATATATATATATATATATATATATATATATATATATATATATATATATATATATATATATATATATATATATATTCAGGATCCTCCTGCAGCCATTGGGCTATGGGGGGTACACAAGTGCGAACACGGGTCGGGAGTGTATGCCACTACTCCAGGTACTATTTGAAGCAGTGAAAGCAGAGCACAAACTTCCGAGGGTTCAAAAAGGGAGTAATGCGACTCTGGGAAATAGAAACAAGTTGCGTTTTTAATTTTTTCCTATTTAAAATTTAATTTTGGGCCGATTTGGGACTAATGATATGTCTAGTTCGAGACATTAAATTTGTAAGCCCTAGTAGCACTGTTGGCAATTAGGAGATATTTGCTTTGATTCATTAGAGGGTATAAGTGATTTTTTGGAGACATTTAGAGTATAGCATTTTACTATGGAAGATACAAGGAAAGAGATTATACTTAGTATTTTGAGAATTTCACAAGAATTAATTCGCTTTTAATTCATTGTAATTATCCGCTTCACTTGAGGCCCCTTGAAAACACTCCTTACATACGAGATGATAACTAAGCTTTACACCGCATATTATTTTCCGTGAACACGCGAAATGAATTAGATGGGACCCCTTTAAGTTACTGTATTTATTGCCTCACTTTAGGCACTGTGAAAACACTACTTACATGCCAATGATAACTAAGCTTTTCACCGCGTGTTATACGTTATAGTCCGTGAAGGGAGAGAGTGAATTTGATGGAAACGCTTTTAATTCAGTGTATTTATTCGCTTCATTTTAGGCTCTGTGAAAACACTACTTACATGCGAGATGAGATTTTGATTTTTCACCATAACATATAGTTCCTAAACCCGCGAAATGAATTGGACGGTTTTTAAGTCCAGTGAAGTTAATGGAAACGCGAGTGTACATAAAACTTGCCTTGCTAGGTGGTCAGCGGCAACATTTGAATTTGAAAAACGGATGACTTTTGCTATAGATAACAATTGGAGAGGTGGACGTATTGGAGTTAAGGCAGGTGTAAACTCGGTGAGAGCAAGATTGTGGCTCATCTTCTGAACTGAATGCCTCTCTCTAAAAGCTGTGGTTTCCTTCCTAAAATTGTTGGAAGAGTTTGGCATGTCCTGTATTTCGATAAAGATCTCGTTTCCAAGCAAATTATTGCTGGCGAAACAAAATATATGAAGCGCTTATCTGGTGAGGCGCTTATAAGCGTCATTTCGCTCTCTCCTTTGCTTCAGTTGGAGCCGGAAGCTCGTCAAAAATATTCCCTTTAAATGCAGGGGAAGGTCAGTGGGGATATGGCGATGGGCAGCGTCCTCCATAAATTTTTCTCTTCCGGCTCATATCTGGTCACGTAATGCTAAACTACATTAATCAACTTATTTTTTTCGATTATTTATTTTAAATAAAGATTCGGAAACCAACATGGCCATATGAAGAAAGATTGTTAAACATGTCCTTCTTATTAAGTGAAAGGAAATTGATAATATAATGTTCATATCCTCAGTAGACAAATAGGGTAGATAATTTTGAGTTCATAGAAGCGAGAAAACGTGTAATTTTCCTACCCTTTTCTTCTTCCTTTCGGGGTTTAAAACATCCTAACTTGAAACTTGAGTTTTTACAACATCCTTCAAAGCCTTAAAATCTAACATGACAGAATAAGCTTTTCGGTATAGAAATTCAACCAATGGCTTGCCCTTAAATAAAAAAAAAAGGATTGGTCTCCAGGAAAAAATAGAGCCGAACTTGTCAAAGGAGCATTGAAAACCCATTTAAAGCCATATATTTTTTACAAATCATCCGCCGGAACGAATAATCAAATAGCAGGTGGATTTTGTTTCAACTTAAAAATACCAAGATAACGAATCTTTATGAAGGAAATAAAACAATTTTACGGACTTCATTTGCAAAACAGACTTTAAAAATAACTTCTAAAATAAAAAGAAAAAAAAAGAGGCTTAGATCTAAAATGAAAAAAAATACCTTGAAAAGTTAACGATTAACGTGAAAATTGCTCCCATTTTTTATGTGCTGCTTTGTACTAGGGGTGGATGAATGTAGTGATTATTTAAAGGTCTTTAACACAACTGTTTAATAATTAAGAAGGGCATTTTAGAGGAACCGATGATCAAATAAGAAGAAAGGGGAGGGCAAATGTTGTTGTTATTATTATATTTAAAAAATAGTAGTAAAAATACTACCAGAAGTAGGCGTAGAAATTGTATCATCACTGTTCTCACGTTACTGCCATATTTTTCAGAGATTGATCTGTATTTTTATATTATTTTACTCTATCAGTTTACTGCCCCAAGATTTGACAGCCATTAAAATGTAAAAATGTATAACTTGGTTTTTGCCATTTAGTTAGAGTGAGGGATAGAAAAATGCGGAGATTTCAATGCCTCAATGACACTTAGTCGCTATAAGTTACAAATCGGTCTCCAGCATTGCACCTCGAGTAAACAAGGTAGAAAAGACGTCTTTGAATATTTGCGCTTTCTGTTACTTTCGGTAGTGTTTTGGGTAGGTTTTCAATCGCTCTTCATCCCAAAATGTCTCCAAGGCCGGAGAAAAAGGCTTCGGCCTGGTTCCTCGCTAAGTCGACGAAGGAAACGTCGGCCCTCTATAATCCGAACCTCAAATGGGGAGCTTTCACCGTTTTTCTCCCCCTTTCTTTGATTTTATGGTGAACATGGCAAGGTATGAAACATTTTCCATATCTCATATCCTAGAGGACTCTGAGATTTAATGAGCCCTTCTCAGCTTACTTATTCTTGTAGAGGGTAAAGGACACCCCACATGCGGAGTTCCACGAAAGAAAGAGAGCCTCTCGTCTTAGTCTGTTAGTCAGTGATAAGTGTCCATTTAAAAGCAGCCTGTCTGGAACTGGAAAAGACTCAAACTGGTGTCCCTGCAGGCTGTCTGAAACGAGGACCTCTTCTGGTTCTCGCTCATCGCGATGGGGATGGCTTCCTTTAGAACCTCCTACATAGGTGGTCAAGATCCCAATTGGGGTCCTCACGCCCCCAATGGGCAAAAATAGTGGCAGAGTTTACTAGTTCTTCATTTCTCTCTTGGGGTCTCTTGGGCTCTCTGTTGCTTCGTTGTAGAAAATTGGGTCTGTTGTGTCTACTAAGTAGGTGGAATAAAATCTAAGTCTGGGACGTCTTTTGGGGGAATAAACCTGTAAGTGTGAAGGTTCTTTAAAGACCCAAATCTCAGAATATGGTAACTGTTTCTCTGTTGTTAAACAACCAGCTAAAATATGGTTTAAGTTTTCTTAGTCTGCAATATATAAAGGTTCATTTGAACATACGCTGCATTCAAACTATACCAGTTCTTCTCCAACTAAGTCAGTGATATTCACTCTTGAGTGTTTATTAAAATATTTTATTCTCCCTCTACTAACTTTCTTCTTATTTCGTATTTTTCTCTTATTCTTGCTTGTGTGTTAACTTTCTACATAATTTATTTTGTCATTTAAAAAAAAACATTCATTTGCCATTTTTAGGATTCGTTTCATTCAACTTCTTAAACAGCCTAAAAATATGCTCAGAATTCAAGGGAAAAAAAATAGAACTTAGAAAATATTATAATTTTATTAGTTTTTATAAAGTTAATACACAACATGCAAATAAATAGATTTTAAAACAAAAACTAGACATAAACTGAAAATGACTAATAAATGGAACTCCTCACTCATATGAGTGAAAGAGGGAGCTAAAGAGTAAGCTAACTGTGGGATTCGGGAATATGGCACAAATTTCATGGCAGTAGGAATTTATTTGGGCTTTTCATATTTTATTTACAGCATTTGCTTTAGTATGTATTATTTATCCCTTATTGAATTAAATTCTTCAAGTTTTACTGAGTCGTTTTAAGTTTATTCGAATTTTGTTTGAGCGCTTTTTCAAGGGACTTAGAATAAGATGAAGATGGATCGTGATTATTGAGTTAATATGGAAATTTATTTTTCTCAAATGCTTAGTTGGTGGTGCTTTAATTAAGTTTATAATTTTAAATGCTTCTGCTTCTTTTATTATCTTACTTTTGATTTTTAGAGTACTAGTAAGTTAACAGTTAACTGTGTTAAACAGTTGCTAGTTCTCCTTTACAACTTTTTTCAATATTCCTCCTTTTTTTCGTTTCCAATTCTTGCTCATCTGTTCCATTCTCTTATTCACTCAGATGCATATATTATAAATATTTCCCTCCTTCCACCTCTGCTCACTCCTTGTATTAATTTTAATTTAGTTTTCCTTTATTTTAAATCACTTTACTTTTTATGGACTGAACCTTGGTTCAATCTGCCATCATACATACAGGTACACCTCTCCCCCCTGCCTCGAAGTCAAAATTGGACTTCTCTTTTGCAAGCGACCTTCGACTTTCGACTGTGCGGTTAATTCTGATCAAGATGCCTTTTGTTTGGCTGCTCCTCCATCGATTTGTTGGGGGGGAGGGGCTTCCTTCCACAGAGAAATCTACTTCATGATCCGTTAGGGGGTATTAGCTATTTAATTTATTCTTTCTTAACTGTTAATAATCTCTTTCACACATTCTTATTTATGTTTTGAGTAATTAAACCCTTAATCATGTTGCAATTTATTTAACTTTAAATCAGTGATTCGAATGATCTCTCCGACCGTTTTGTTGCCATTTACGACCGACCTACTCATATGTCTTAGACTGGATGCTCCGACAAAGACCGACTTCTTCAAGAAAAATAAGCATGAACCCACCTTGCCCTAACATTCATGGGTAGGGGGTGTCTGTAATTACTATTCTTATTCGCTTATTTTTACTCTCCTTTTGTGGATACATGTGATAGGTACTTTTCACCCATCATACATATCCTCGTATTTCACTTTATTTACGAACGTTGTTTTCAGGTGGATGCTTCCTTTCCTTTTAACTTTCCATTTTGTTAGAAATCGAAGGAAAACTGAAAATAGAACGATTTTTTTAACAATCCTTCTCACCCTTCTAACACTAATCTTTTCCTCTAGGAAAAGATTAAAATCACATGTCTCTCATAGTTACAGCCACCTGTTTTTCCTAGTCGAAACAACCTGTCTACCACATTGAAACAAGCCCCTCTAATACTTGAAATAAACATCCTGTCTTTTAGGATTAAAACCTTCTCTCTCTCTCTATACCATGAAAGAGAATATTACCTTTCTCTTAACCTCCCTTGTAGTAAATCGATCCCATACGAGAAATTGATAAAAACATAAATCTGGAAATATCTGAAATAGATTTTAAGACTTTTAATAACGATTTATTTTATTGTTTTTCTTTATTTGGGATACTGAAGAAAAATGCAAAAGTTACGGGATACGAGTTGAGAAATATTTATTATTCCAATAAAATTAGATGAGGCTTTCGATGCCAACGATATATATTATCAAAAAGTCAAACTTAGTCTGACGACGCTCGAGGCCCACTTGATATTAGAATATTTTAAATTTCTATCAAATTGCATTGTAAATTCGAAGCCAATTCTTTATTTCAATAACCTTGAACATACAAATGAGGGAACCATTTTTATATCGAAATCGTCTCAAAATTCGGCCGATATTTTGAAGAAAATGCTTCATGAATAATTTGTGGGCGTAAATTATATTGACTTCTTTGCAATACATGTTTTCAAAATAGGAATAGTATGTTAATCATAACTGATTACCAAATTTGTCACTTTATGATGGGTAATCGAATTTGTAAATTTAGCGTATTACTTTAGGTGGCTAGGTGCTTTTGAGGAGGGGATACATTAGCCCTAACCACTGCCGAAAGTAGAGAGGACATAGTCACAAATTTAGTAGTTTAAAATATGAAGCTTTTAGGTAGAGATCTGACACTACGTGGACATGCCATGAGAACTTAATAAAAAGATTTGACAAATACCGCTCGAGTTCATATTTTCTTTTAGAAATAGTGAAAAGAAAATAAGTAAAAGGTACAAAGACCGGGAAGGTGCTGTAAGCTTGGGGAGCTCGGGACAGAGAGTAAAGCCTCTCTAAAGCTGGCGAGCAGTGAACTTAAGCCTGCAATTGAGCATTTTATGTCCTTGTCTATGAAGAATTTGGATTTTTGGTCCCTTTGCTTCTATAGGTTCTTGATTTTAGTCATATTCCTTATTTAGAACGGTATTGAATACACTATCGTTATAAATTTAAGCTGAAAAATAAATATTGTTAAATTATGATTTTATAAAACATTTTATAAATTAAAACTTATTAATAAAATACATATTATAATGCATATGAATTATATGATAAATTGTAGAAAGTTGGATTAAATTGAATAAATATATAAACCTATAAGGAGTGCTTGGTCAAGGTTATAAGCAGTGTATTTATTGAGGCAAAAAATAAAGCATAGAGGATGTTGGGCTTCATTATGAGGAATGTTAGTTCATTTAGCATACTGTATAGTCCAGTGTTGAGCAGTCTGTCAGTACCGATGACGGAAGGTCTGTCAGTCCGTTAGTCTGACGGAAACATTATTTGCCGAAAGTCGTCTTTGCTTTTCGGGTTAGCGACGGTTCGGGCGACGGCCGGAAATCGCTTCCGTCAGTGTTTCAAAGTTTCCGTCATTCGTCAGTCGTCAGTCCGCCAGCGAAACGGGAGTCCGTCAGTGACGGACTGATGGACCTTCCGTCATTGGTACTGACGGACTGCCCACCACTGCTGTATACAAGCATGATAACCACATTTTAGAAATGATATCAACCCACTATAGAGTCAGTACAATGGAGGGTAACAAAAATAGACCTTCCTTTAAACACCTTGAATATGGAGATAATATGTACATGATAATTAAAAAGTTAGTAAGGAATTATTTCTGAACAAAAAGTAAAATGAAATTGAAATTCCACAAATTCTTTTACTAAACGAGACTTTTGTAACTAGCTAAAGTCCCATTTTAACCTACAGCAAAACACATTAAAAGCGTAATGGAAAGAAGTTAAGCTTTCGGGATCTGTGATGCGATTGATGCTTAAACATTATAAAAACAAACAAACAAACAGCAAATACACATTTATGAAATAGACGAAAACGACAGAAAACGGGACACAAGCACAAAATTCCAAAATGGATGTTCGCGATGAATGTTGAGACAGCGAAAAGATTTTTGGTTCGATTAAATATTTTATATTCAACATCCTGGTCTCAAATCCAATTTTAGGAGGGTTGTTATTCAATAAAGATACCTATAGCAATAACTTTCCTGTTAAATTTATTAAGGCTAGAATGATGGAAGCAAAATTTCTATTGAGAATAAACACGTACGAATGATTAGATAGATGGTAAAATTGAATAGAAGAAGTAATAAAAATCTATTGAAAACATTAGCAAATAAATATATGAAGAATATAATCTTATGTTTTATTTAGTTAATATACGAGAAATATAAATTGGTTGGAAAAAACTATACCCTAGAAATTTTGCAAAAAAATAATATTACTTTAATATATACGTAGTCAAGTATAAAATAACATTTGTCCACAGGAATTAAACAGACGAGAATATTAAAAAAAATATTTAATAATTTCTATAATATTAAAGAACTAAAAGGATAAGTTGAAAAATAAAATACAAAATGGTATTGATGCAAAATTAAATTGGAGATTGTGTGAATGTAACTATGTTAATAGTATGATTGTAGGAACTATAGTAATTAAAATAGAATATAGTACGATTGTTAGAGTTTAGAGAAATGTAGGGTTTTTGTTAGTAAGATGACGTAAATGGTATATGCAAATGTAATGGGGCAGCTGTAATTAGAAAAGAAATATAAATTAATACTTACGCTTTTGGAAAATACACGTAGACACTTATAAATATTTACCAGTAGAGCTTTTAGACAAGCCTGTTTAGCAGATTTAAGAATCACGAGCCCTTGTTGAACACAAAATGAGGCGATCGAAAATTTAAGAGAGTGCGAAGGTTGCCCTCTGATT